>JANIHY010000209.1:8070933-8086670 GCA_027479065.1 Erythroxylum brevipes
ATCTAGACAGTCTTTCATTAAAATTAAATCTCTTTAATTATAATTAGAATCAAATTCTAATTCTAAATCTAATCAATTTAATTTAATTTTAATAAAATCAAATATCTCATATTGATTCCTAAAGTTTCTCAAACTTTATAATTAAATCCAACTTAATTAAATTGATTTTCTTTCACAAATTGTTCTTTGATGTGTGACCCATTAGGTTCCTAATAAATATGAAATGATTATAATTATAATTATAATTCACAATTATAATTGGATAAATTAAAACTCCTCTTAATTTATCTTTAATTCTCTAATTAAATAATTCATAATCATAAATCATGATTGATATCTAACAACATGTCATGATTACCCAAATATCAGGAATGTCAAAGTGATTAACTTAACTGGTCCATACATGATCATAATGTATAATTTAATCCTTTCGTCATTCAATATTTTAATTAGACAGAGTATGGATATAGTGTCTACTCTTATCATCCAGTTATGTTTGTTCTTACTAATTAGTAATTGATTTATTGTTAAATTTTTTGAAAACTTCTTTTCAAATATCAATTCACTCTGGCCAATGAATTCCATAAATCATTACTAATAAAGAATAACAAAATATTATCTCTAATTACTTTAGAGTGACGAATCATATATTGACTTACTCAACTATCTATATATGGTTCATACTGTATCCAATTACTACCGATTGAACTATGTACTAGATACCTTGGTAATATAAAGTCTAAGGATCAATTATATAACTATCATTATGAGATAATCTATAGACACATAAGTAATATTCCATTCGGAATACTCATAATCAGGTCAGTTCAGTGACTTATTATTTAATAATCACCCACACATTAGTTTAAGTATCTCTATACTTTAATTTATGAGATCAATTATTTTCTTTATAAGAAAGAAACATAACGTGTGTTAGTTTTACCGTTTTAACAATATCTGGTCTTGATGAAACTACAACTAGGAACATTTAGGAATAATAAGTAAGTATAAATTGAATCTTATAATTATGATCTTATCATAATTTCAATTACACAATAATTATTCCAAAGATTTTATCTTTAGTGTTAAAACATAAAATATGAACGAAATTAACACACAAAGATAAATAACGCCTTTTCATTAATTAAAATATAATGTTATACATTAATCTACATCAAATTAATGGGCTGAAAGGGCATAAACTAACAAATAGTTAGGTCAAGGAGGTTGTAGGCTACCACTTTTAACCTTTTACATCCCTTATTCACTGTTCAGTTAAGCAAGTTACCTTTTATGTGCTGTAGCCTTTTCTATTTCACTTCATGGATATGAAGGACTCTTTTAAGAATTGGCTTTGCTCCATTCTCTGGCCAACAGGATTCAAAATCATGGAGAAGATTGTTTCTTCATGTCTATATGTTGTTTACAGTTTCCACATAAATGATAGACTAACGGATGCAATTTCCATAGTGATAACCCAAACATATTTTATTTCTAACCTAGTTATTTTGGTTTTGGGAAAGAAATCATACCTGGCATTGGCTGGAGTGAATTGCTTTTGTACCTGAGCAGATAGAGCACAATCCCACAAAACATGCAAGATATTGTCCTCGGATTTTTGACATCATTGACATAAATAAGATGGGGATATTCTTAGCTTAAACATGATGGGTAGCCTGTCATGGGTGACTTTTCATATTAACGTCTTTGTATTTGTATTGTGGGGATATACTATAGAGTTTGCCAAATTAGATGATTGGTTTCGTCTTCCGGGGTGGTTGAGTTGGTGAAGTGGAGGGGTATGGGGCCAAAAGATCCTGTGTTTGATTTCCCTACTTACACTCTCTCGATTGAGCTTGTCGTACAAGACTTGTCTAGTGTAGAGTACTCGATTGACATGATTTGTAGGCTATTGCATCAATCCAAAAATTTATCCACTGAACATTCAAAAGGTAGCAATTGTAGTCCTCCATTTCAAAAGGAAAAAAATCGGTTGTGTCATCCACATATATCTCAACTTCCTTTGCTATGAAATTAGTTCGTCTTGATTGTATAGCATTATTTTTCATTAAGCACCATATTGGAGAATCTATTTTATCCTTTTCCAGCATATACTTATGTTTTGTTCTTTGTGTTGCACTGTTGTCTTTATATCAAAGACTGATAAAGAATATATGATCTTGCAGAAAATAAAGATTGCAAAAAAGTAAAGAACACTGGTTTTTCTTGGTTCGATGACTTAAATACTATCTACATCTAAGGATCCCACACTTATGGTTCAACTAGTATCAAGATTAGAGTAAGGTTATAAGAGATTGAGTGTTTTCTAAAACACTTGCAAAGAGTCTATGAACTCTCAAGTACCCTTAGATATGTACTCTAGCAACTCTCTAACTTTCTCTTTATTTCTATTACTCTCTGATTTTGATTACAATGAAAGTGTTCAAATGAGTCTTCTGTGTTATGTTTGATGCTTGAGGTCTGTCTTATTTATAGGACTTGATGGCAATTGCTTTTGGTGGTCTTCATTTATCTGGTATGTGTCATGTGCCCTTCATGTGATCAACTAATGCATCATACTCTGCATGTGTGTTAATACGACTGTGTTTTTACTTTAGCTTTTGATGTTGTCTTTTTGACATGTGTCACATGTCTTCACTTAGGCACAACTTCACTCTTCTTTTCCCAATCCAAAAGCCTTTTTTTTTTCTCTTCTTTCTTCTTCAAGAATTTCAAACACACACACATCACACACATCACACACATCCTTGAATCTTTTGTTTGTTGTGAAGATTGATGGAGAATTGGTGAATACCTCCACAATGACTTCTATGACTTTTCCTATAAGATGAAATGGGCGGAGCGGGGTTAACATGCCATAGATTAGTGTTCTTCCATGTGCAAAATTTCAGCCATCGGCGCCTATTTACCTTCCCAACTAATTGCTTGTGAGGCAGAGACTATTAGAGGTTCTAATGATAACCAGCTATGCAACCAAAATCTTACTACTTTTCCATTGCCCACACACCATTTTACCCCTCTCAACAATGTATTGTAGCTTATAATATTTTCTTCCAGAGAATGGATGCTGATTTACTTGAAGAACAATTTAAAAAACTGCCTTTGCCAACATACTTACAAAGTAAAACTTGTTTCCGTCAGCTACTGTCCAGATATAGGAGACTCCAAGCTAACTTTATGATGAAAGCTTGATTCATAAAAGATGAGCTCCTATTCGTAAATCACCATCTCTTTTTTCCCTACGTACCATTCTTCAAAGAATCTGGTGTAAGCTCCTGTTTGTGTATGTACTTTCTCATATAATAGCTTATCACAGATTTCTTTGGGAGTTTTGTGCTCTGCATAGTGTATATAGGAATCGTAGAAAGGGTTGATTTGATAAGGGTCTCTCTCTTAGCTATGGATAAGTTTTTGCCCTCTAACTTGCAAGACGAGCTTTATATACAACTTTAATGGTTCTGGTATGCAATAAAGTGACTCTTAGGTAGCGACCAAGGTCATCTGTACCTTTTATACCCAACTTGGAGCTTGGCAACTGTTAAAATATAAGGTATATATCCTATTATTTGGTTTTGTCATTTTTTTATAATTGGACATTTAAGATAATATTGATGAGTTCAAAATTCAAATCCATGTTAATTGAATTTAATTGGGCAATACAGCTAGCTTGTGGTGTGACTAAATAACAATTCTTGTTCAATTTGGTTTTTTGGGATAATGGTTTAAGTGTGATAGAACTCTATCTTGAGTTGGAGTTTGTATAGATCACATCTATCGTGAGATTGTTGAAGTGAGAGTGTTGGCATTAAATTTTGTATGACTTGCTGCTGCTAACAGAAATAACTAGAGAATTTATATTGAAACTAAACAACAGGTAAGTGAGTGATTACTTATTGTAGACTAGTTTGGAAATTGTCAATCAAGTGAGCAAATTCCTAGGTCTCATTCGAATTCCATGTCAAGGAAAACTGAGAGAAGAGGCAGCTTCTTCACTTGGATAACAAAGCAAGAAAATCTATTAAAGCCTTTTAGACACTTGGTGCTTTTTATAATTTCATCTTTGATTGCTTTTGTTTTCGATTGTGTTAGAGATGTCCACGGTAAAATTGGAAAATTTGCGGAACTACTACCCCCTCGATTTTTAATTGTTATCAGAGCGAGATTACTAATTTAGAACTTGGTAAAAAGTTGGTGCAGATCCTAGTTTTGCAAACATGTCCATAAGAGAAGGAACATCAATTATCAGGCCACCGTAATTGGACGGTCTCAATTATCCTACATAGAAATCACGGATAAGAGTCTTTATTTAAGCACAGGGAACAAGAGTATGGAACTCGATGTTACATGGTTGGACACATCCGATGATTTCTGATGATAAAGGAGAGACAATTCTAAAAGATCCATCTGAATGGACAAGAGTCGAAGAAGAAAGAGCACTTGAAAACTCACAAGCATTGCACGCAATTTTCAGTGCTGTTGATGTAGGATACTTCTCAATGATATCAGCCTGTGAATTGGCTAAAGAAGCTTGAGATACTTTACAGACTAATTATGAAGGGTCTAAATCTGTGATAGGTTTGAAGAATTGAAGATAGAAGAAAATGAGACTATTGGAGACTTTCATGAAAGATTGCGAGATATAGCGAATCAGACACATCAACTTGGGAAGACATATTCCAATCTAAAACTAGTCAAGAAGACGTTGACATCATTACCTCCGAGATTTATTCTGAAAATTGCAACAATAGAAGAGGCCCACGACATTAATGACTTGTCATTGGAGAAGGTAATTGGAATTCTTACCAATTTCGAAATAAATTTGTTGAGGGATAATTGAGAGAAGAAGAAAGAATTAGCATTGCAAGTCGAGATTGGTAAAATCGTGAATGACTTAGAAGATGAATCTAACGAGAATGAGGATATGGAGCTATTAACATGAGAGTTTAGTAAGTGGCTAAAGAGAGTAAAAAAGGGCAGACCTAATTTAGGTAAAACGGTGGGAGTTCGTAGAATAACTACTTCAAATAACAAGCCAAAACTCAAAAAGGAGAAAGAAAGGTAAAGAGAATTCAATGTCGTGAGTGTCAAGGCTTTGGACATGTTCAAGTAGAGTGTGTTAATACCATGAAGAAGAGAAAAGGAAAATCCTATATGAGCACTTAGAGTGATAATGAATCCGGAAGTAAATACGGGAGTGAAGAAGAAATTATGAATAATGTTGCGTTAGTTACTTTGCACAGGGAAAACCTAGTTACTTGCTTAACAACAACAGAGGAGGAAGTAACTAAAGATGAAAAAAGGAGTAAATTGGAAAATTTTGAGATAAACGTAGACCAATCAACTCAAAGCTCGATCTCAGATTATGACAGTGATGAAAGTGGTTTAGGTGATAAAAAGGAGAATATTTACAAGGCTTACAAATTAATATACAAAAAATGGGTGAAATATATAGAAAGAATGAAAGATTGAAAGAAGAGAATCTCTCCATGAAGAACACCATCCAAGAGTTAGAAAGAAATTGATGTTGACATCAGATGAGCTTGGTAAAGCTAGAATGAAATTGGTAAGTATTGAAAAGGGATTGAGAATGTTATATGGAGGTACAGAAAAACTAAAAAAGTTAATAAAAATTGGTAAAGTTAAAGGGGTTCTTCAAGGCATTGGATATAAGGATGAGTGCTCTAAAGTGAATACAGAGAAATATAGTATGTCCATATCTGTCTGAAAAGAAGACATATCGAGAAAGAACCAAAGATTTGTATTGACGTGTCATTTTTGCAGAGTTATCCAGCATATAAGGCCGAGATGCTACAAGATATTACAAATTATGTTTCAAAAAGGTCAAAATCGAAAATCTAAACATTCTCCATTAAATTTCCAGCGGCAACCCATGTTACCGAAGCACTTATGGATTAGAAAAGGTCAAGTACAAGCATAAAAACGTAGTGAAGGAAAAATAAGAAATTGTACAAATTCACAATTAGTTACTGCTTTTGAAGAAACTATTCAAACAAAGAACAAGCTAGTTATTTCAGAAGAAAAAATTGATGACGAGATAATGTGACAAGGAATAAGCCCAAGTTTGAAATTCTTTGAGGGGCACAGGGACTATGTACTTTACATTTTTGAAGTATTTTTGTGTTGTTTAAAAAAAAAGACGAAACATGAAAAATTGTCTTCTTTTACTCTTTAGTTTTTATGTTGCCATTGTCTTTCCATCTTTTCAATAGTTTGTATTGTGACTTCTATATGGCTCCACTGAAGAATGAAGACTCTTCAGCTCTCTCATCAACATGGATCTCTCTCGGGTATCTTTCTCTTTCGGGCATATCTTTCAGTGTTTTGAATGGTGGTAATTTGTTTTCTTGGCGTATTTATGATTCTTCCGCTGCACTTATTGTTGATTCTTATGATTATGCATTTTGATATTGTTTTGTTCCAAGGAGAGACATAAGATTGGTTATGGTGAATGTTCTATCCAGGGGGAGATTTCAAGGTATATGTGCAACTATTGTCATGCTTTTTGGCATCTTTTTGTCCCAAGGAGGAAAAATATGGATGATTCGATAATTGTGATGTTCTTTGGAACTTGATATTTGATTAAGGGGGAGTTCTTTTTTCATCTCATGTGGATTGTGCATTATACTATCTCTTTTAGGGGGAATTTTGATTCTGTGACAAACAATGCCAAAAAGGAGAGATTGTGAAGATATATGTTATATATCTTATTATTTGGTTTTGACATTTTGCGATAATTGGACATCTAAGATAATATTGATGAGTTCAAAATTCAAATCCATGTTAATTAAACTTAATTGGGCAATAACAACTAACTTGTGGTGTGATTAAATAACAATTCTTGTTCAATTTGGATTTTTGAGATAATGATTTAAGTGTGATAGAATTCTATCTTGAGTTAAAATGAGTATAGATCACATATATCGTGAGATTGCTGAAGTGAGAGAGTTGGCATTAAATTTTCTATTGACTTGCTGCTGCTACCATAAATAACTAGAGAATTTATATTGCAACTCAACAACAGGCAAGTGAGTGATTACTTATTGTAGACTAGTTTGGAAATTGTCAATCAAGTGAGCAAATTCCTAGCTCTCACTCGAATTCCTTGTCAAGGAAAAATGAGGGAAAAGGCAGCTTCTTCACTTGGATAACAAAGCAAGAAAATCTATTAAATCCTTTTGGACACTTGGTGCTTTTTATAATTTCATCTTTGATTGTTTTTGTTTTCGTTTGTGTTAGAGACGTCCACGGTAAATTGAAAAGTTTGCGAAACTACTACTCCCTCAATTTTTTAGCAACGTTTTCGTTTGTCTTGCAATATTCAGTGAGAACCAAACTTTTGATTTATCAAAATTCACATCAAATCCCAAGACTATGCCAAACTTCTGCAAACAATTTAAAACATTATTCACTTGGTGTGTACAAGCTGGGATTAGATCTACAGTTCCCGAATTGCTGTACTCGAATAAATCACAGCCATTTGTTACAATAAGTTGGATGGCTAGGATCTTAAAGATATAGAGTAGCACAGTAATTCGGGAGGAGCAGATATACTCCCGTACTAGCCTCACCAACAACATAAGATCATCAACAAAAAAAAACAAATGGGATATTGGTAGCCTTTCTTTAGAAATTGTAACTAGTTTCCATCTTCTTATCATCTTTGCTTTCCATAAGAAAAATGTAATTTCTCCATGCATAGCACAAATAAATTGCTCCAGTTCCTCTCCTTCCCAGATTGTAGAAAAACTTACTGTAAATATCAGTTGAATAATGAGAGCCTTCATTGATTGAGGGACACTTAGCTCATCAGGTATTGTGGTGATGAATTCCCACCTAATCTTGTCATATGTCTTTTTCCAAATCGATCTTTAATATCATGAATCCCTTCTTTTCTTTCTTTTTTCTCAAGGTCTGAATGACCTGCTTATGTTATGATTATATTCTCCTTCCTCGTTCTTCCCGGAATGAAGCTGCTTTGATGAGGACTCACTAGTTGACTTATGAGAGGGTTAATTATGCTTACCATCACCTTAGAGATCATTTTTACAGCTAAATTACAGAGTGAGATAAGCCTTAAATCTCTTATCATTAATGGACGAGGAACCTTGGGAGTTAATGCAATCATAGTATAGTTTAAAAAGTTTGCAAATCTCACTTTCAGAAGCTGATTTCACCATATCCACTGTTCTACATCCCAACACTTTCGAATTTTTCTGGTAGAACTGGTAGAACATATGTTTCAAACAGTCTGGACCTGGAGACTTCAACAGACTCATGCTTTTGACTGCACTTGCCACATCTTCCTTCGTAAATCGTAATTGGGTTAGATAGAAGCAAAGTGCTCTCTAGAGGGAGTTGGGCAAATCTCGACATACTACTAATATTCACAGTGGTCTGCTTCACTTTATAAAGTTGATTGAAGTGCTCTTGTATTGCTTGTTTAAGGAGATCCCCCTCCAGCAAAATCCCATTCTTCTTGAGTGATTTGATCGAGTTATGCTTTCTGCGAATAATAGTAGAGAGGTGGAAGAATTTGGTATTTCTATAACCTGACGCAATCCACTCTTCCTTAGGACTCTGAAACCAGGATAATTCTTCCTACTCCAAGATGAGATTGTATTCCTCCAGATGTTTTCTAAATTGTTGAGGTACTTGCTAGGTTCCCCCATTAAGGCCTTTTATATCCCTTCCAATCTTGCTATGAGCCTTTTCTTCTTCATGGAGATAGACCCAAATCTTTCTTTTCCCTAGTGTGTCAACTCTAATTTTGTTTTCTGAACTACACCAGTAAAATCCAAAGAATTATCGGACCAGACATTTCTGATTGTTTCTTTACAACTTGGAAGAGTTTGCCAAGCTGCTTCAAATCTAAACCTCCTAATATGCGAATAGAGAGGTTTTTCTTTAGACTCCAAAAGATTGGGAAAGTGATCTGAGTAAGTATCACCAAATGGAGAATTCTAGCTTTTGGTAAAAGCAGTTACCATTCAGAGTTATTAAATGTGCAGTCCAGGCGTTCATAGACTCGAGATCTTCCTTCTCTGTCATTTCACCAATTGAAAGGATTTCCTGTGAATTCTAGGTCTATTAAGTTATACTCTTTGATCATTTCCTCCAACTGCCTGTTTCCCCTTATCCCTGCATCTCCTCCTTTCTTCTCATAAGAATGCAACACTTGGTTCAAGTTGTCGATAATTAACCATAGACCAGCAATACTAATGAATCACGTACAGCCATGAGGAGTATCATAGTCATTATATACTTTAGAAATAACGTATCATGATTTTTTTGATACGTTATTTCTTGCTATATTATACATCTGTTCTACGCGTATAGTTTTACTCATTCTGTATCCTATAATCCAAAAGCCTAGAAATGTCGATTTTCATTTTTCTCCTTTCATGAGTATTAGGAAGATGATTGATGAAAGTCTTCAACAGTTAAAAATGAATGGTCTTCAACAGTGACAAATGGTTCTTGCGAAAACATTAAGAACGAAAGAAAGTTTTTTTTTTTCAATTTTTTATGAATGGTATTCAAGAAGAAAACGTTGTTTTTTCGTTTCTTCTCTCTCTCTAAGCCAAGAGAGAAAAGATTAAAAAAAAACGTATAACGAAATGCAGAGAAGAGGAGGAAGAAGATCATAAGCACGTGGCATATAACATATGCATATATAGATAAAACATTTGTGGCAGATGGGCCGTTGCTTATGGCTCTCAATTAAACATGTAAGTATAATAAGATAAAAAAAACTTAACAAATGTTTTTTTAATTTACACAAACTAATTAAGTTAGTTAAAATAGTTTCTAATTAATATAAAATATTAGAAATTATTTTTTAATACGAGTAAACTAATTTGTTTAGTTAAAATAAACTTAGAAATAAGTTTCTAAAACTAACAAAATAAGAAATGAGTTTTTTAATTGTATTATTTTTGTTGAAGTAATGTTAGACATATGTTTTCTAATTAAAATCAAAACTAATTTGTTTAGTTGAAATTAGAAAGGAATTTTATTAGAAATTAGTTTCTAATTGAACCAAGATAAATTGATTAGTTCAATTATAATTTAAATTAGAAGTAAGTTTCTAATTCTATTTGAATTATTCATATTTGAATATAATTAGATTAGAAATAAGTTTTTAATTGACTAGAAATTAATAGCATAATTTGAATAATTCAATAAATTTCTAATAAAATTAAATTGCTTCCATAATATGAGTATGAGTTCGCTATGCATTAGACAAAATATCTTGTTATTTTGCGCACTCTTCTAATTCCTGAAATTTTGTTTTTTAAGAAGATGCCTATTATTAAGCGAAAGCCTAAGCTTATTCGATGTGAGGCATATAAGAGACGTATTGACAGTATGTATGTAAAATTAGTTAACATGCATTTAATGCCTGGAGACGGTCTAACACAACATGTTATTTCAGTTAATAACATGATGCAAGAATTATGCTTTGGAGGTTGTCGAGCTTATATAGATGTTGAAGTAAAGTAGACGACTTTGCTTGCAACATTATCTCAACCTTAAGGCGAATTATTAAGAATGCTCTGAAATAATATTCCTAACGAGAAGACTTATAGTTTATTAGTGATAACATTTATTAAAGAGATGCGTAGAAGGGAGTTGATTAGGACTTGGTATCCTATAGGTCTTCCAATGAAAATAGTAAGAGCTATTGTACATCGAGCTTCGCAAACTATGTCACACGAACTTGTGAACTCATTTCTACGTAGGGTTTGTAACCTATAGACTGTTCATAGGTTGTACCACATTTAATACAATATGTTTGTTTATAAGAACAAAGTCTTGTTTTTTCATGTAATATGTTTACATAATGTTGGTCATGAGCTTTCTGATGAATAACAAGTACAAGCTACGATTCGTTTACTGCCTCAGAGTTATGAACATATGAAGATGGACCTAACTCATAATGAAAACATCAAGACAATAGAGGATGCTACCAAACAAATTTATCAATCACTTTTTGGGGTGATTTGTTGCTAGCAGCCACATATGTACTTAATCGTGTGCCCACGAAATTAGTTACTAGCACACCATGAGTTGTGGACTAGTAGGAGACCTGATGTGTCAAGTCTCAGACCTTAGGAGTGTGCAGCCTATATTCATGATCTCTCTCACAAACATGAAAAATTAGGCCCAAGACGGAGAACAAGTATTTTTATTAGATACTCAGAACACTCAAAACGATACGTGTTCATTAGTGAACATGGTAATGGAGGTGTAACTAAATTTAAATTATGAGATGTAACATTCTTAGAGAATGATTTTCTTAAGCAAAGCGAAATAGGTAAAGACCTATTATTATATTAGTCATTTGATCAGAATGATTTTGTCATAAAGAATCAAGATGAGAAACTTCAACCAAGTAGGAGCAATTCTATAGAAAGGTTCTGTATGATGACTGATCCGAGTGGGAGCAATCAGTTCTGTAACATCCCATCACTGATGGGAAGGGTAAAATAGTAATTTAGAATGAGTTATGAGTGTGTAAACTTATCTCGGCATGATCATGCATAATATAATCTTCATATATACATGAATAGAAATTTTTGTACATGCAAATGATTGTACATGCATTCATGACATTTCCCGACATATGTGTCTATAAATGTGTTTATTAGGAAAAATATGTTTTTGTGCTTGAAAATTAAATTGGAGTGGATTTTTGTGTGTTTTATATTTTTGGAGAATTTTTAGAAAATTTTCTGGAATTTTTCGGGGTAAATTTCTGGACCGAAAAATTGTCAAGTGGCGGACTGATTGGATTTCTGGTATTGAAAACGACTGTCCAATGGCACTAGAATTTAAATAAATGATTTTAGGAATTTTTAATTTTGAGCCATTAGGATTTTAGGAGAAATTGGACTAGAAATTGGAAGAAAAATTAATGAAAATTTTGAGGGATTGACATATGGCTAGTGACATGTGTCACTTGCCTACCATGCCTTATTGTTTTAATTAAAGCCCCTTCTTTTTCTAGGCACTCTCGATACTTCCATAATTAAGACACACAAATCCCTAATTTCTTTCTCCTTCATCCGAAACCTTCATTTCTCCTCTTCTTCATCGAATTTTCTCCCTCTTTTTAGCTAGAATTGCTACTCATCTTCACTACACAAGAACCCCTCCTATGTTTTGTTCTTTCTCCTCCTCGTTCACAAAGAAAATACTAACCTAAGCCTCAAGGATGATGATCGTTGGTGGTAGGGAAATTTAGGAAGTTTGTGAGAAGTTAGAGAAATTGAAGAATGTTGAAGTTAAATAGGTAAGATTATGTTTTATGATAGTTAAATTCATAATTGTGACATCTTGTGTATCAATTGCATGAAGTTGTGCTTTGACTATATGGGTATGTGTTTAGTCCAATTTATATAGGTATTTAGGTCATATTTGCATTTATTTTACATATTCATTCATTCATTTTAATAGCATTTTTAGGTTAATTTATTTATTTTCATTAAATTTGTTATTTATTTTATTTTCTAATTTTTTCATAAAAGCATGAAATTTGGCCCCAAATTGGAGATTAAGAAATTGTTACTACAGGTGAATAAAAACAAGAACAAAAGGACAGCTCCTAAGAGGACAAGCCAAAACGACACAGCTGAAAGGAGGACTTAAAAAAAAGAACAACGTTTAGGTTTTAAAGGAAAGAAAGAAATGGCAGCACATAACAAAAGTCAAAAATTCAGTTGAAGATGACGTTTTGAAGGCAGAAAAACGATTGGATGTTTAGGTTTTAATTTGGCAACAGCTATCTCATGTATAAAAGGCACCAGGAACACATGCTATAGGGGGAGAAGACTAGCGAGAGAGGTTTTTAATTAGGAGGTTTATTATTGGAGGAGCGGCAGAATTGAAGAGAGTAGTGGCAGCAACGTGAGCCCAGCGCAAGAGAGAACGCACGCAGCTCAAAGGGACGCACCAAGTGACGCCGAAGCTAGGAGAATATTTTCTAGAGTGGTTTTTAACGTTTTATGTCCAAGATTCATTTGGGTTCTTTGTTCCTTACTCCTTTAATATCTATTTTCTTGATTTAATATTTATTTTGTTGAACATGAACATGATTGAGTAGATTTCTTGTTAGGTTTCAAAGATGGGTAGTAGTTTTCGAATTTCTATATGATTTGATTCTGAATTTTGTTCAATAAACTTGGTTCTTGACTGTTGATTCTTGTTTTGAGTATTATTGTGCTTGTTATGTGTTAGGCCTCACATGATTTGTATTGAAATTATCGGTTGACGAACTGAAAGGTGAAAATCGGTAGTGAAAAATCAAAATTAAAAACTTGTAGGTTTAGACCTAGATATAGGCAAAAATCTGTGAGAGGAATTACCAATTAGATAAAAATCTTAATGGGTTTTAGTTAATTTCATGAGCCACGATAGTCGGGATTGATTTTAACTACAATACTTCTTTGACATCTCAATAGAGAATCATAGATAATTTAGATTTAGTTTTCTTCAAAGTCTAGGGATCAAGTTTATTGAATAAACCAGAAGAGAATTATTAGAGGTCGATCACGAAACCAAATTTGAAACCTGTCTTTTACATATTTGATTCATCCCTTTCAGTCATAAATTGCGCGGTTATTCTATTTGTTTTATGATTAATTTTATCAATTCGTTAATTAATCAATTTCTCAATTATCAACATTTAAGTGATCAGCCCAAATAATTGAATGGTTTTAGCCTAGTAATTGTTCAGTAACTCCCTGTGGATCGATACTCTTACTTGCCCTATTTACTTGTGTGACTCGTACTTGCGGGACCTCGGACAAGTTTTGGTGCCGTTGCTGGGGAGTTTCCCTTTGGGCAATATTAAGCGATCAATTATTTGGTTACTTTGGGCATTTTTTTTCATTATCATTTTGTTATTTTTCATTTTATTTACTTTTTCTCATAACTTATTTCTTCACTTGGAGTATTCTTTTTGATTTTTTATTTGCAGGTGATTCTTTCTGTATATGAGACATTCTCATAGTGCAAAAAATTTGTTATTTGATCCAAAAATTGAAAAGACTGCTAAAGCGCTTCGAAAAGCTATGAAACAGCAAAGAGCATAATCTGTGTTGGACCCCGAATTTTAAGTGAAAATTAGAAATTATAAAATGAAATTAGATGAGAAAATATGGCATGATTCTTTGTAATGAATGAAAAATATAAATGAATTTATGAGTATTTGATGAAATGAAAGCCATTTGAGTTTTGCATATGTTTGATAAAAAGATTAGATATTGTGTATTGTGTTTGGATGTGGGAATGTGAGATTGTGGATAAGTGAAGTGCTGTGCAGGTTCAAGAATTTGGCTAGTGTAAATTTAGGGGAGATGCTGTCAAAATTTTCTTTGGGCAGAAACTTTGACCAAATTTTTAACCCTCTTAGAGTTAGAATTTGACCAAAGAGTCTTCTTGAAGATTGTAGCTTGGGTTTTGATCTTTTCATTGATGTATAATATGTTATTTTTGGTTATGGAAATTGGAAGATATGAAAATTGAAAAGTTTGGATGTTATATAGGATGACCAATTCTGGCAGAAACTTTGACTGAAAAATTGACCTAGTTAGAGGCTGACATTGCTTTTAAGTTCTTCATGAAAGTTTCATATTATCTTTTGATCATTGCATTTATATAAAGTATAAAATTTTTGGACAATGGTATGAGAAATTATGAATTTTAGAAGTTTTGTTACTGTTCAGATGATAGTATTCAGACAGTAACTTTGATTGAATTTTTGATCTATATAGAGGCTGAATTTACTCTTAAGTTCTTCATGAAAGTTTTAGATCATGTTTTGATCTTTCCATTGATGTAAAGTATGCAATTTTTGGACCTTAGAGTTAAAAGATAGAAATTTTAGAAGTTGAGTTACTGTTATGGGATGACAAGAAGGGGCAGTGATTTTGATTTGAATTTTGACCCCTTTAGAGACGGAATTGATTTTTCTGTTCTTCATAGAAGTTGTAGAGCTTCCTTTCAGCTTTCTTTTGATACCAAGTTTGTGAATTTTTGGACATCTGTGTAAAAAGTTATGAATTTTAGAAATTGGAGGGTCGAAAGAAGAGAAGGAGTAGCGCCCCTTGCAATGGCGAGCGACCTACTCTGCTCGCGTGTCCTGTCGAGCGAGTTGCTCGCTCTCTCAGCCGAGCGATCTGCTCGCGCGTCCTGCTGAGCGACCTGCTCACCCTCTCTACCGAGCAACCTGCTCGCGCATCCTGTCAAGCAATCTGCTCACCCTCTCTGCCGAGCGACCTACTCGCGATCGCCCCCTCTGTCAAGCGACCCACTCGTGTGCTCTACCGAGCGACCCGCTCGAGCGCGAGAGCGCTTGATTTGAAATTTTCCTGACCGACCTCTCTCCATTCTTTTAGCCATATCTTTTACGTCCAACATCCGATTGACTTGGTTTTTAAAGCGTTGGATTCCTAAGACATCCCTCTATTTGCCTATGGGAAAGTTGGGGATTTTCTAGTTTTAAATTGAAAACGTTGGATTTAATTAAAGTGAGATAGACAATTTTCTGAACATGGTTCGGTCATATGAGAAATTCTTGATCTGTGGAGATCCGATTGATCTGATTCTTATTGTAAAATAAAATAGAGACATGGGGCTACAAGTCATATGAAGGAATTGAATTTCAATTTAGCCCCTAAGACTTTCAATTT
>JANIHY010000209.1:8133043-8143610 GCA_027479065.1 Erythroxylum brevipes
ACTTTATATATATTTGTGTGTGTGTGTGTGTGTGTGTGTGTGTGTGTGTGTGTGTGTGTGTGTGTGTTCTTATTAAGCAAACCCTAACAAATATCCCCTTTATGCTCTCATGGGAGGGATCGTCATCCTGAAGATCGAACAACAAACCTTAAGTTTTGTCTTTGTTAACATATCCACATTGTTTTCATTAGTGTGAACTTTCTCCAGTTGTAACAACTTCATCTTTAACACATCTCTTATTCAATGATACCTCATATCAATATATTTAGATCGAGAGCAAAAGATGAATTCTTACTAAGGTAGATAACACTCCGGCCATCACAAAACAACTTATATTTATGTTGTCGAAAATCAGGTTCTTAAAGAAAGTTCTTCATCTATATTAACTCGTTGTAAGCTTCTATTGCAACCAAACAACTCTAATTTAGTTGTAGAAAGTGCAACACACCTTTACAATCTCGGCTGCTATGTCACTGTTTCATTTGAGAAAGTGTTCAAATATGCTAAAGTAGATTTCCTCTAATCAACATCATTGACCATATTAGCATCTGTATAATCAACTAGTATAGGCTTGTAATCTTCACAACATAAAGAAAAACAAATACTAGAAGTCCCATGAAGATACCAAAAATTTCATTTAACTGTAGCCTAATGTTCTTTCCTAGGATTATAAAAAATCGATTAACCATACCGACTGCATAAGTAACATCTGATCAAGTACACACCATCACGTACTTTAAGATACCAATAGTTGAAGCATAAGGAGCTGGTTCCATCTATGCCTTCTCTTCCTCAATAGAAGGACTTTGACTAGAAATCATTCTGAAATGAATAGCAAGAGGAGAAGTAAGACTTTGACTAGAACTCATTTTGAAGTCAATAACAAAAGGAAAATTGACTACTTTAGTGTTTTCCACACTAAATTCTCAAACTGTTTATACCACTGTCTTAGTTCTTATTTTAACCTATAGAGACTCTTCTTCAACCTATAAACATAATCCTCTTTCCATTTAACCTTGAAACTTTTTGGTTGCTCCATATATCTCTTCCTCTAAGTTACTATGAAGGAAGGTCATCTTAACATCTATCTACTCAATTTCTAAATCAAAACTAGCCATTTTACAAGTATTACATGAATGGATGCCATCTTCACTACTAGTGAGAAGATCTCATCAAAATTGATATCTTTTTTTTTTACTACAACCTTTCACAACTAATCTAGCCTTGTATTATGGATGTGGGTTATGCTTTTCATGCTTGACTTGAAACACCAAATTATTCTTCAATGCTCTCTTGCCTTTAGGCATTTTTGTTTACACATAATTCTTGTTCTTATATAAAGATTCATCTTTTCTTGCATGGCCTCATTCCATTTCTCTTTATGATCATCTTTTGTCACATCCTTGAAGCTCTCAAGTGTTCATCTTTTAACAACATATATTGATCAGAAGAATATCTAGTAGATGGTTTCCTTATCCTTGTAAATCTCCTTATTGGAATTGAAACAACTGTGGTACTAGTATCTGATCTTAAACACCACCATCATCATCAATCTATAGGAAAGCATCCCCATCACCTATACCTTGTTGTTCATCTAGAATCTCATTCTCAAACTATCTCAATACTATTGTTAGAGGCACTGAATCATAATTTACTATATCACTATTAAACCTAAAATCACTCTTCTTAATTTCATCGATATCCTTGATGGTTTGATCCTTAATAAGCATAACATTATGACTACTCACGAGCTGTTGAACTAGATCATAAAACCAGAAGTAAAGCTAAACTTGACCATATCCAATAAAAATGCATTGTCATATCTTGACATTAAGTTTAGACCTCTCATCCTTTGGAATGTATACAAATGCCTTGCGTTTAAAAGCCTACACATGATCGTAAGAAATATCATTTCCTAACCAAAGTCGTTATAAAACATCTAACTCTAAAGCAACATAAGGAGAATGATTTAACATAAGTACAATCGTACTTAAACCATCACCCTAAAAGGAACTAGGAATTTTGCGTCTGAAATCAAGCATCTCACTCTCTCCATTAGTGTTCTATTCATCCTCTCAGTTACTTCATTCTACTGAGGTGTCTTAATAGGTGTAGTTTAATGTCAAATGCTCTATTGTTTGTAATACTCACCAAATGACCATAATACTCTCCACCGTTATCTATATAAATGCATTTCAACCTTTTCCCAATCTCTCTCTCAATTGATTCTTTGTCTTCAAAATATTGCCACCAAGTGATCTTGTCTTTACTAAACCACAAACATCGAATTGTACTAAATGTAATAAATTTTCTTTCTAAAAGGAGAGGATTCTCTAAAAGAAACTCTGGGTTGTTTCCTTGCTAAATAGTGAGGACACTTTCTCAAATGAACACTATCTATCTTAGATATCACCTTCTTCTATGCTAACATTGTATACCTTTCTTATTCATGTGACCGAGTCTACTGTGTCACAATTCAATTATAATCTCATTCTTTAAAGCAGTCAAATTGCTTTTAGAGAGTTTTGCTTGTAATTATTCAAAGTTAGAACACTTACTACCTCTAGACACAATTAAAGACCTTTTATGAGCTTCCATTGTCCATTATTGAAGGTGTTGTAGAATCCCTTATCATCAACCCTACCTATAAAATCAAATTCAATTGAATATCTGAGATATGTCTAACATCTACTAAAATTAATCACATTCTAGAAGAAGTCACCAAGTAAGCATCTCTAATGCAATAACTTTTGTTGAACCATCATTCCCCATCCTCACAACTCCATAATCACCTAGTGTGTAAGATATGAAGAAATCTTGCTAAGATGTAGCCTAAATGGGAACACCACTATCAATAACTTAATTGGTCTCATAGGTAGCTAAGTTAACCATAGTATCTTTATACACAATAAGGAATGGTCTAATGGTAGTAGATACTCTATCATCATCATCAATGTTGTCATCTTTCTTTTCATCCTTACTTGGCTCTTCTCATTCTCTCCTTTATGTGTTTGAGAATACCTTTTAATGTGCCCTTTTTTGTGAAAGTAATGGCCTTTAACATTGGAAAATTTGTTGGATTTTTTCCAGCTCTTACCTCTACGCTTCGAACCCCTTAGTTTGACTCCTCCCTCTATATGTTATAACCAAAACCTCTGACTAACAAAAGGAACCAGCCTGTGATCGTCGTCTCATGTATTTATTCATAACACCACTGTTAAAGAATTCCATCTTTATAACACCATTCAGAGCAGAATTGGTAAAGGAGATCTTCAAGATCTCTTATGAGTCCGGTAATGAAAAAACCATAAAAACAAATATCTTATTATCAAACTTGACCCCTGCTTGACAACTAATCCACAGTCCCTTGAATTCATTCAAGTGATTTGCTATTGATGCACCCTTTTGGTATTACAACCACATCAGTCTCATCAAATAAAATAATTTATTATTCCTATTCTTTGAAGATACAACTCCTCTAGTTTGTTTCATAAGGTCTTTGCATTTGTCTCACTCCAAATATGGTTTTATGCATTGTTCTTAACAAATTGTCCAATAAAACCATGAACTTTCTCATGTTCAAACTCCCATTCCTAATTAGTTTTACCTTCAAGTTTTTTATTGGAAAACACTTGTAAGTGCAACTTCACCACAAATAGAAGATCCTTCGTCTTGTTTTTCTATATATGATAATTGGTGTTGATCAGGCTGACCATTTTGAAACTTTTCCTCCACGACTCTATAGGATAATTAAACCAGTAACTCTAATATCATAATGTTGAGAAAAATGCACAACAAGCTAAAATCTCAACAAAATAACTAAACTAATTTTCCCAAATACTGACCAACAGGAAGTAATCAATTATAGTTCTCACGTAGATAAAGGAGAAAATCACATACCGCAACAATCAACAATGAAATTTTAATGTAAAAAACCTCCTTGATGTGAGGAGTAAAATCCCACGAGCACAGGCAAGTTGAATCTTCCACCATATCAAAATAATGGGTAATACAAATTGTTCTTCTTTAGCACCACTAGAGGCCATCTCAAAATAAATCTTAAAGAAAATTAAATTTTGGTAACAACAAATAACAATTAGAAAGATTTCTCCCAATTGAGAACACTCGAAAAACTTTTAAAAATCAATCTTCAATTGTCACTGGATCATGAAAAAGGTGGAGTGATTGCATCTTCTCCCTTAGTAAATTTTTTATTGTTGCTAAAACCTGATGCAAAGTAGATGTTAGATACTAGGGTTATAAGCCATAGCCAAAGTTCGTATTCCTCACCTGTTTTACTTGTGAAAAAGAAGATGGCAAGTGGCATTTTTGTGTTAACTACAGTACATTAAATCAAGTCACTGTTAAGATTTATTTTATATATATCCTATTGGGTTTTGGCATTTTAAATTGGACATAGGATTTATTTTGTGGCTTGAAGATTGTCTTTTATTCCAAAAGAAATCCTAGTTTCTGTGGAATTTAAATTCTTGAAGATTACCCATATATGTGTGTATCTTATTATGGGATCTGTCCAGCTGTACATTAACGTGAGAAAAATCTGGTAGTAAGATTTTTTCTTTGGTAGATGTGGAAATAGGGTTGACGTGTGATGGTGTGTGTTAGGTTATTGAATAAGGGCCTTTACTTTTCATATGTTGCGTTCTTTTTGGGGGTGGCTAGACATTGTCTCCTTAGTGAATAAGGAGTCTGGTGTTTTACGTATTTTTGGGTCTTTTAGTTTTTGTGGGATAGCTCTTCATCTGTGTGCTTTGCGTGAGTTATTGGTGAACAAAATTTGTGTAGGTCACGACATTAACATAGAGGAGATTTTGGTTTTGTTTGTTGCGCACAAGTTTCTTTTGGGTTTTCAGCTATGCAACGTATTTTTGTGGGAGAGTGGCTGCTGCTCTGTTTTTGCTATTCTATTGGGCTGATTGCGTAGGCGTTTTTTGAGCAGTTCTTTTTCCCACTCTCAATTATTTTTCTGACAAAGAGTTCACTTGTGATGTGGAGTTGCTGATTCTTTTAGTTCTTGAGGTTGGCTGTTAATTGCGGCACAAATGAGCATTATTGTTGATGGATGCGGGACTTATTGGTGTAGCAATTTGATTTTATCAGTGAACAATTTCAGATTTGGGAAGTTATCTTTTTCTGTTTTATTTATTATTGTCTTTCAGTGAAAATAGTTAGATAAATTCTCTGACGAGGTTAACACGAGTCGATCGTGTTATCGGGTGTGAAAATCTTTCACGAGTAGTTAGGTTGTGGGATAGTTACAAAGATTAAGTGGTCCCTTTAAGCCACTCACACCCAAACTAATCTCCGCTCAAATCTGGTAGGTCCCTTGCGAGAGATAAAGCTCTGGCTCCAAGTTTTAAACAGTTGTATACATAGAGGGTTCGAACCCGCGACATCACTTGAGCCAGAAGAGCCCCTTACCAACTTACCTGCACCTTAAAGTTTACCATCCCTTAATCTAAATTTAGAGTCTGACTTAAAATTTTAAAATAAAAAATAAGTCTAATTTAAATTGACAAATATTTGTATGAAGAATAGTTTCTACTCATAATAGAGGGAAGAAATAAAGTATTGATACAGTAAATTTCAATTTGAAGTAAGATGGAAATCCGAGTCACATTGCAAACTCAAAGCAGTTCCTCCCTTAGTCATGTCATCAGAATGTCCTGCAACTCTCTTCCAATACCAGTGTTCTCTCCACACCACGTGCATTTTCTCAATCGGCACGTTCGTCATCTCCGGCGAGAACATGTATACAAACACAGTCATCGCCCCAACCCATTGTTAGATAATTTTATGTGGCCGTATATTTTAGTTTAATCATTTAAGTAAATAAAATCTTATTAGTTATTTGAATAAAAAATATTATATTTAATTAAAATAAATAATGTGATGTATTTATGTTGAAAGAACGTAAAAATAAAGATAATAAAAAGATGTGTCGTTTGATTTTTAAACTAATAATTACTTCTCTCTTTTTATCTATTAAGTAAATGAAATCTTATTAATTATTTGAATAAAAAATATTATGTTTAATTAAAATAAATAATGTAATGTATTTATGTTGAAAGAACGTAAAAATAAAGATAATAAAAAGATGTGTCGTTTGATTTTTCCACCTAAATCACGTTATCAAGATGAGGTGGGAAAGAAAAAACAATATCAAGTGCTATCTTATGTTTCTTCATTAAGGGTTTGAAAATGTTCCGTTAATGGACATGACATGTTCTCTTTCCCATTGATTGTGTTTCATCATATATTAATGGTTGTTAATGTAACAAAGTAATTATGCGTATAAACAAGAATTAGTTTCAATATGACTTCTATTATCATTTATTTAATTTGATATTTATATAATGAATAATTTGTTAGTCATCAAAGTCGCCAAATTAAAAAGTTTTACAAATATCAAATTAAAATAGATATATAGTTACCCATGATAATGTGATGCTTATGATTGCAATGACATAATGATATATTTAACGGGTATACTAAAATTCATTGTACTAAAATATTTAAGAACCACCCAAAGGTTGATTAGTTAATTTTATATCAACGAGTATAATCGTGATTATTAGTATACTCTATTAGATATATTTAGTATATCCAAAGATAACTGATATATCTAATCAAAGTATGCATGATTATCAATTATGTAAATATTACTAAGCATTAATTTATGTGTTTAATATAACAATATATGTTTATTGTTGATATATTTGTTATTTAATTTTAATTACGTGTTTAAATTATGATTCAAAGCATTAACGTAGAGTATTTCTTATATAAATTTTGCGGCATTCAATTATGTTGCTATCCAATCGCAAGCTTCGTCTATTATAAAGTTTAATAGACTTAACTTTAATGAATGGTGTGAACAAGTTCAGTTCAACCTAGAAATCCTAGGTCTTGACTTAGCACTCCAAACTAATAAGCCCGTTGCACTTACTAATAATAGCAATACCAAAAAACGATCTTTTCATGAACGTTGGGAAAGATCAAATAGACTAAAAGATTAAATAGACTAAGTTTAATATTTATACGAATGGTTGTGGTTAGCTACATTAAGGCTACAATTCCCAATACTGAAAATGATAAGGAGTATCTTAAGCTTGTTGAAGTTATTTCTCAATCCGATTCTACTGATAAGTCTCTTGATGGAACCTTAATGGGTATGTTGACCACCACAAAGTTTGATGGTTCTCGTACTATGCACGAGCATATTACTGAAATGATAAATACAACAGCAAAATTAAGATCCATGTGGATGGAAGTGAGTGAAAGTTTCTTTGTGCAATTTATTATTAATTCCTTATCTCCTAAATGTGATCCATTCCAAATTAGTTATAATACTATTAAAGATAAATGGAATGTGAATGAACTGCAAAGTATGCTTATTCAATAGGAAGCAAGGCTTAAGAAACAACGAATTCACTCAATTAATCTCGTGGGTAATCAAGGAGCTAGAAAGAAGTTCAAAAAGGAGAAAAGAAAGGGAAAAGATGTATTATATAAGGGTAATGCTTCATCTTCAATCTTTAAGAAGGAACCAAGGAATGATAGATGTCATTTCTGTAAGAAAACTGGACATCATCAGAAGGATTGTCTGAAAAGTAAGGCTTGGTTCGAAAAGAAAGGTAAGCCTAATGCTTTAGGATGTTTCGAATCTAATTTAGCAGAAATTCCTTATAATACTTGGTGGATTGATTCTGGATATACCACTCATGTTACTAATACGATGCAGGGACACCTTACGATCTAAATCGTAAACCCATATGAAAGATTTGTCTTCATGGGAAATTGAGTCAAAGCTACAGTTGAAGCCATTGGAACTTATCGTTTGATTTTAGACACAGGATATCATTTAGATCTTTTTGAAACCTTTAGGTTCCTACAATTTCTCTAAACTTAGTTTCTTTGTCAAAACTTGATAATATTGGATATCCCTTCAAATTTGGTAATGGATATTTTAGTTTGTTCAAACATAATTGCCTTATTGGTTCTAGTACATACTAAAGCTTAATAAGCTTTTTATTGAAATCATGCTGACCTTGCATCATAATGTTGGTACTAAAAGACGAAAGATAGAATGACCATATTAGTAAAGAATGAAATTCTTCTATAATTAGATTTTATTGATCTTGGAATTTGTGTGAATTGCATTAAGGGAAAACATACAAACCACACAATTAAGAAAGAAGCCACAAGAAGGATACAACTCCTTGAAATTATACACACTAATATATGTGAGTTTTTTTATGTTCCATTATTTAATGGAGAAAAGTTTTTTCATCACTTTCAATGACGATTTTTCACGTTATGGATATATTTATTTGCTTCATGAAAAATCTCAGTCATAAATGCTTTAGAAGTATTTATAAATGAGGTAGAAATGCAATTAGATAGAAAAGTGAAAATTGTTCGATCTGATAAAGGTGGTGAATATTATGGAAGATATAATGAAAGTGAACAATATCCTGGCTCATTTGCTAAATTTCTTAAAAAATGTGATATATGTGCTTAATACACGATGCTAGGTACACCACAACAAAATAGTGTAGCAAAAAGACGCAATCGTATCTTAATGGATATGGTTAGAAGTATGATGAGTCATTGTTCTCTATCATCATCATTGTGAATGTATGCATTAAAAACTACCATACATTTATTAAATAAGATTTCTAGTAAAGCAGTTTCGAATATACCTTTTAAACTGTAGACAAGAAGAAAAAAAACTAATTTAAGATACCTATATATTTGAAGTTGTCCGATAAAAGTACTGATATACAATTCATATAAAGGGAAATTGAATTCAAGAAGCACCAGTGATTTTTTCATTGGTTATCTAGAAAAGTTTAAAGAATATATATTTTATTGTCTCGAGCATGGACTTTATTTGTAAGGTATGTAAAAAATCTTAATCATTACCTCGTAAAAGCTTTCTTTAACAATATAAGCATTCTGTGAGTTCCTTCATTTTTGCTCTTGTTTTATCTTGCATCTTTATTAAATTATGCTACCGTTGTTTTTAGCGTTTAAGGGAGAGATTGACGTAATTGCGAGACGTAAACCTAAATATGGCGCAGTTCATCGATAAAAGACGAAGTTCGTGATAGACAGCGTGAGGTATGGGTGATACTGTCCGCACGTCATTCATTTGGTTGAGCTGCTTTGAATTGACAGAACTTTGGATCATGTGAAAAATGGGGAAGAGGATCCTGTTTACCATTTATCACGTTCCTACTTTCATCCACACATTTGACAAAGAGAATCTTGTCCGGAAAAATGGTACCGTTTAATTTGGCACGTTCCTTCATCCGCACATTTGACAAAGAGAATCTTGTCCAGAAATGGAAATTAGCTAACGCGTCTTTACTTTATTTATGATCAAAAGTTCTGTCAATTCAAAGCAGCTCAACCCACACTTTAGCTAATTGCAGTCTAACTGGTCACTCGTTATTACTTGAAATGGAAAGATTTAAGAATTCCCTTTATTATTTGTGTTAATTAATTAATAACTTACAAATTGAAAAGGGTGTAGGATGGAGATTCATTTGGAAAATTCAGGAAATTAACACTGTCAAAAGAAAATCATCATTATCAGTTAGAAAGTGATATAACTTAACATGTTCATGCTACAAAAGTTAATAAATTGTTTCGATGAATTAAGCGGTGAAAATTTAACAACTTTTAATTTTTTAAAAATTAAGAATTTTAAGTTACAATAAGAAAGATTTAATTCATGAGTCGGTTGATTTCATTTCTATTTTTAGTTATGATTTTTAGTTTCTATTTTTTGGTTTTATTTTCCCTTCTTTTAAATAAAATCAAAATTTTGTTTATTTGTTATGTTAATGTAGTTATTTTTTTACTAATAATAATTACATATTAGATAAAACTTATAAATAATTAAATAATATATATTTTGTTGACAATCAATTAGATTATAAAAAACAGAAGTAGAAAATAAAAATAACCTTGATCAGTAAAATCTAGATTCGATATAATCTTAGTCTTTACTAATCTTTCTAATCTTTCTTTAGATATATGACCCAAACATTTATGCCATAAGTAAGTAGAATATTCATTCGCCAATCTACGTTTCGTTCCAACATTATGATTAACAATAAATAGGGATTTAGAAAAGACATCGACAAGTTTCAATTTATATAAATCATCCATAAACATTTCATAACCAATAAAATAATTATTCTTATACAAATTGAAACAACCATGTCCACGCTTAAAATTATATCCACTGGTATCAAGTTTAGAAATAAATTTCTAGAAATTGAAGGTACATAGAGAGTATTCATTAGATCCAAGTGAAACCTAGTATCTAATGTAAGCCTGTAAATCCCTACACCTTCAATTGGGCCTTCATTCAGCTTCCCATATGTAGCGCCCCCTCATCGTAGGGTACACATCGGAAAACCCGAAGGTCGCTCCGACACGTATCCCACGATAAGGGTTCACTACCAGAAAATTTCGCTAAAATCCACATGGCATCGCAGTAATTAATAATTGCAATAAATCAGAAATCAGT
>JANIHY010000209.1:8187952-8203234 GCA_027479065.1 Erythroxylum brevipes
TTATAAGATATATTTTAAACCATTAAAAAGTTTATATTATCCTAATTATTAACTTTTTTCAAAAACAGAATATATATATGTGTATGTGTTCTCGTTTGCGAGCATGTGCTAATGATTATATATAATCTAACATTTTAAATAATTTAATATTTTAACATATTAATACAAAATTTTAAAATAACATATACTAATTTATCCTTAACACAGGGCGAATGAGAAAAAACAAACGAACATTTAGACATCGTATCGTATGGACCATTTTCCGATTGTAGGTGAAAACTTAATAGGTAGTTCAAACCGTCACTGCTCTGCTTAACCTGCGCACCCCACCAAGTCTCCCTCTAGTCCTTCATTCCTCTACCTAAGTCAGAAGGATTTCCTTTTTCAGTATTTGCTTGCCACTGGGTTCTCTCGGTCGAATGTACGGTTAGGGTTTGCAGGTTAGTTTTGGAGCTTATGTGTTCCATTTGCCCTTCGAATTTCCTTAGCACGAGATCGTGCGTGGCTTTGATTTCTTTTTCCTTTTATTGTTTTCATTCGTTTGTTCATTTGTCTATTAGGCACAGCGTTGTTTTGTTTTCTACGTCGTTTCGTAGTATAAAGCAAGCTTGAATTGCATCTCAAAGCTGTTTCTCTTCGAGACACCTCTAGTTTAAGCATTGTTTTTATACGCTCTCCTTCTTCATACTTCACTTTGGCTAAAGCACACTTGTGAAGTTCTGTTTGAACAAGAACTGCTTATCTGTTCGTTATTAACTTCAAGATAGGAATGAAGATATCGACATTACTTTTTGTTGCTTTTTCTTTTTTCAATTTTTACTATAGGCTTTCTTGTTTTAGAACATGAGAAAAAATATATTTAAGTTCCTGTCCTTTTTTATCCACTTAATTTTTGCGATATTAATTAATTTTTCTGTTTTCTTTTTCTTTTTCAGAAGTTGGATAATTTGCTAATGTCAGGATGTACATAAAACAGGTGATTATGTGCAAAGAATTTGTTTATTTTAATACTTTTTTTTAATAATTTCATTGTTATTTAATATCTGGGGCTTTTCTACAGGTTATCATTGAAGGTTTCAAAAGCTATCGTGAACAGGTTACGACTGAGCCTTTCAGTTCAAAAGTGAACTGCGTTAGTAAGTTTCATTACTTCCCGTGCTAATGAATTTATATCTTCTGTGTTTTAGAGACTATAGTAAACTAAGGAGTGAGTGATCTTGAGCTTTTCGTCTTTCCATGGTTGTCACGTAAATATATGAGACGAATAACATATCTAATGATCAAGTGTGTACAAAAGAAAGTTTTATTTACTTATTATGCTGCCCTGCTATGGTTGAGAAGAAATAGGTGCACTCCGGATATAATTTAGTCTACTTTTATGTGAAAAAATGTACGGGTGGTATTGCATGAGGGCATCATTATAGCTAGCATTTTATATATAACTTTAAAGATATCATGAAATGTTGAACTTTTTAAATTGCATCTGCAGTTGGCGCTAATGGATCTGGCAAGTCAAACTTCTTCCATGGTGAGCAAATGTGGCTTTGCATTGTTTTGGTGTTTCTCTTTTTCTCCCTTGAAACCCCTCCCTGCTTCCTTGCTTACCTTTCATTATGACGTGGGGAACAATATATATGTTGAATCTGAATCATTAAGTTTTAAATAATGCCAATCATGCAGCCATTCGTTTTGTATTGAGTGATCTCTTTCAGAACCTACGAAGTGAAGATAGGCATGCGCTACTCCATGTATATTTCACGACCACTTTTTCTTCATTAAGCTTTCACATACATATTTCTCTCTGTATATCTGCCTTATGTAATTAGCTTAGTGTAACTGCTTTTGAGTTTCTTTGGTGTTTCACTATCAGGAAGGTGCAGGGCACCAAGTTTTGTCTGCCTTCGTGGAGATCGTATTTGATAACTCCGACAATCGTATCCCGGTAATTCCACAAGAAACTGTGTTTGTTTTCCCCTATGAATTCCCTTTTCTTTTTTTCTTGGGGTCCAAAATGGGGGTTGTGCAGGAAGTTAGGTCTATAGGTGCTTATTATCCCTTTTCTTGTCAAACACAATTATTCTCTTCCTGATTTTTTGCCTGACACCAACTATCCCTGTATATTTTGTTGTCACTGTTTTTTTCAGAGCATGTGTTCAAACAGAAGTATTTGGGAAGTTTATTGCAACGTTAGTTCATTATAACAAAATGTTAACTTTCTAACTTTCATAATCACTTTGTTTCTGCAACTGCTTTTGTTACTACTTAAAACATTTTCCATATGGTTACATTTTCAAATGAAGTACTTATAATGGGTAGCGAATAAAAAGGTCTCGTGTAGAGTTTTCCATTTTGTCCGATTCAGTTTTTCTAATCACTGCAAGGAGCATGATTAGTCATGGGGTTTTTCATTATGTTTGATTCAGTCTTTCTAATCACTGCAAGGAACATGATTATGTTCTTATGTGATTTCTGTATAATGGCATTTCTTCTTTTCTTGAGACAGCTACTTTTAATTATGAATTATAGTCAAGCAAGAACCCCCATTATCTGATAGCTTGGTGATAAATATAGTTTGACGATTTTGTATTAGCTCTTGTGGCCATTTGATGTTAACAAGATCTTAAAAGTGTTAAGCTGTTGATCTGAGTTTTCTAAAGGCAACCAATGTACAGGCTTCTATATTGGGTCATTGAAAAGATTATGTGAAGGGTTCCTGAAAATCTTATTTTGCAAAGGTTTGCACCGAAGTTTGTGCCTGATACTTGATTAACTGTTACTTCCTCCCTAAAAGACCTGCTTATTGCACTACTGTTGTTTCACATTTGACGAATGGATGATTTTGTCATCAAGAAAGAAGTACAAAGCAGCAGTCTTCTGCTTACAACTTCCCAAAAATTTATTGCATGATGATTATTCAATTGTACATTTTCTTCTTGTTTGAAGTTATCATCTGACATAGCTTTTACTTAAGAACAGGTTGACAAGGAGGATGTACGTCTGCGTAGAACAATTGGTTTGAAGAAGGATGAGTACTTTTTAGATGGAAAGCATATCACGTAAGTATGCTTCCCCTTTCTATTTACTTTTGTTAGCATTATGATAGAACATGTTTTTATTTTCAGGAAAACTGAAGTCATGAATTTACTTGAGAGTGCTGGATTTTCTCGCTCTAACCCGTACTATGTTGTGCAACAAGGAAAGGTATGCGTTGAGAATTTCTTTTAATTCTTTTCTTTGTTTTCTTAAAGATTCAAGTCTTTTCCTTCCTTTTGATGTAAATTCTTTGTTTCTACTCTTTTTTTTTTTTTTTCCCCAGATAGCATCATTGACATTGATGAAAGATTCTGAGCGGTTGGATTTACTGAAGGAAATTGGTGGCACTCGTGTGTATGAAGAGAGACGTCGAGAAAGTCTGAAGATTATGCAAGATACAGGTAAGTCAGAACTGGGTCTTGTTTTTAGATATTGTCATTCATGATGTTTGAACTTTACTTTCTAATCAGGAAACAAAAGGAAGCAGATAATTCAAGTTGTTCAGTACCTGGATGAGAGACTAAAGGAGCTTGATGAAGAGAAAGAAGAGTTGAGAAAGTACCAGCAGCTTGATAAGCAGCGGAAATCTTTAGAATATACTATTTATGATAAGGAGCTCCATGATGCTCGGCAGAAATTGGCTGAGGTTTCTGCAATTCTATGCTTAAATATTATTTTCCATTTTATTTTTCTCCAAGACTCCAGGAGGGTAGTCTCAGTTCTAACCTTTAGCATATTTTTCATTATTTGATAGTTGATCAGAAAAGCAGTTCAACTAATTGATAAATGATATATACTGAGATGAGTGAGTGCGAAACTAATTACTGACATATTGAGTTTCTGTCCATCCTCTTTTTCGATTATTTGTCCTTTCTGATCATTCCTTGTGATCGGTAGACCAGTGATTGGTAAAACCATTTTGGCTTCAACAAGCCTCATGAGAGAGTTACTGCAATCAAGGAGTCAATTAGTTGTTCCTGTTAAGATGACAGTGTTGAATTTACCTTTTAAGAATTAAATATTTGCTTTGAAGTGGAAAAAATGTTTTCTCCAGCCTATTATATCTTGCTTGAACAAAAAAAGTGTATCTGCTAGTGCTGCACTTACTAGTTGCTCTCTCCATACTTTTTCTGGTAAAAATCACTGTGGTGGGTGGGAGTGAGCTTGGATGATGTTCATTGTTGTGATTGACATTCACCACCAAACACTTGGTAAAGGTGTGAAGTGGGTAATTTTAAATATTTGGTTCATCGAGTGTTAATAGTTGTGGACTATCTGGTGCCTAAATATTAGCGTTCACTTTTTCTTTGCAATTTTTGTCGCTGAACAATCGTATATTTGTGATGAATTTAACTTACTCATTTCAGGTGGAGGATGCTCGGCATAAGGTTTCTGAGACATCAGCTAAGATGTATAACGGAGTGTTGGATGCACATGAAAGGTCAAAGGATTTGGATAATATGATTAAAGATCTTACAAAAGAAGTTCAAGGATTGAACAAAGAGAAAGAAGCAGTAGAAAAGCGGCAAATTGAAGCCATGAAGAAACAGACAGAACTTGACCTTGATGTGAAGGAACTTGAAGAGAGAATTCTTTCAAATCATCAAGCCAAAGTATGGTTTGACGACACCATGTGTTACGGATAATACAACTGTGGATATGTTTATTCATGATAAATATATATATTTCTTCTTTTAGGAGGATGCAAGTAATCAACTGAACTTCTTAGAGAAAGAAATTCAAGATTCATTGGAGGAGCTTGGCAAAATTAGCCCATTGTACGATAAGCAACTTATGAAGGAAAAGGAGATGTCGAAAGGGTATGTTTAATATATCCGAAAGTTCTGATAAAACTATTAAATGCACTAAAGGCTCTTATTTAGCTTAATTGAAAAGTCCAAGACCCTGTTCGGTAGAGTGCATGAGTATTAAGACTAGTTACTTAAAGCTGCTGAAATGTACAGCTTTATGATACTACCTTCAAGACTCTATGATTCTTGAGCTTCTTCACATCTAATCTTGATCAAATTACTGGCTTCTTAGTTGAAAGGAGATGCTCATTTAAGTAATCTGGGAAAATTTTCTTCTTACTGTTTTTTCCATACTTTTTCCTTCTTTTGTTTTTTATACTATTTATTAATTATTTTTTGAGACCTATAGTCATTTGCACATCTAGGTGCATATATAAGTGATGCTATTCTTTGAAGAGTAGTTCCTCCTGTTTTTGCACTTTCTGTGTTCCATAAACGATTTTGGTGCCTTGCTAGAATAATGGAACGTGAAAAACAGCTTAGCATTCTCTATCAGAAACAAGGTCGTGCAACCCAATTTGCTAGTAAAGCTGCTCGTGATAAATGGCTTCAAAAGGAAATTGATGATCTACAGCGTGTACTGTCTTCAAATTTGGCTCAGGTAATTGGTTGGTTATCTAAACTGCGGTTTATGATGTACTTAATGCTTAGTTCACTATACTAGTGGACATCCTGTGACTTAACTCCTTGAGAAAACATTACAAACTTATCTCCTGAACATACATCTGCATATGTCGTTCACACACTTAAATGCACAATAATGTGCTCTGAATGAAATGGTGAGACAGTTGGATTCATTCGTTAGAGTTAAACTCTTGTGCTGCTTAACCTTCTAGATAGGGGGAGCAGCAAAAGGAAGTAATCCCTGCACAGTTTTGAGTCTGATTCACTCATGAACTTTGCTTTGTTTACCTAGTATATTTGACATTTGCTTAGCTGGGCAATCAGGAGAGTGTAGAAATTTTATCATTTTTTGAGAGCTATTTCTCTGCCCTGTTCCATATGGCCGCAAGGAGAGTGAGTTTCGATCTTACTTTTGTTTGAGAGACTAAAGAATAGGAAGATAGGATGTAGAATGGAAGAAAGAGGGGGGAAATCATATTTTGTTTTACATTTTTGCATAGGAAGGGCAGGTAATGAGGGCCTTCTGCCTGTCTTTATATGACAACGAGATTAGATAGGTAAAATAACTGGTAAATGCTCCTCATGTTCCCTTGTTGAGGAAGCATATAGCTTTCAGTTTCATGGCAGCCAGCCAGCAGTTGATGTCCAAAATTACACCATTTTAAACATAATCTACTTTGTTTTTGAACTCTTTTCTGATCTTAGTTCATGGAAACTTGATGGCTTACTTTTTGCTTCCAGCTTCTAACTCTTCCCTTTTTGTCGGTTCTTATCTTCTGTATCATCCATATGTCCCAGGAGCAAAAAGTACAGGATGAAATTCATAGGCTTAAAGAGGAGTTGAAGGATAGAGATGAATATGTTGAGGGGCGCAAGGCTGAAATTGCTACTTTGGAATCCATGATTTTCCAGTCCCGTGAAGGTTTCAATAATCATAGAGCTCAGAGAGACAGGCTGCAAGACGAGCGGAAGTATGATTTATGCCCTTTCTGTGTTCCGTTGGAATAGCTTAACTGTGTCACTATTACTAACCATCTTCTTTTTGCAGGTTACTTTGGACAAAAGAAAGTGCACTCAGTTCTGAAATTGACAAGCTGAGAACAGAAGTTGAAAAGGCAGAGAAGAGCCTTGATCATGCAACTCCTGGTGTAAGTAATCGGTTTCTGTACTTTCTTAGCTTCAAACACTCTGAATATAGATTTAAAATGCCATGAATAACTTCTATATCTGTGGTTCTGTGGTACTGCACTAGTGGGTCTATAAATATGCATATGCTGCTACAAGACTTGATTTTTGTTACGAATAGGATCTTAGATTACCTATTGTAAAACAAACAGAGTTCGTGTAGATTTTGCCTGACTGTTAAGTGAGAATGTGAGGCATGTCTATTTGTATTATCCTTTTTGGAAATCAACACAAAAATTTATTCCTGATTCATTTCTTTTGGAAATCAGTATGAGTGGCTCGCTTGTACCATCTTTTCTGCCCTGCTTTCTTTGGCTTGATGTCTGCGTTCTTTTGTTTCATGCACTTCACTCTTGCAAGTGGCTTTTATGTCTTTTTCCTGTTCTCTTTTGGATGTTTCACGTATTAAAAACAAGTTAGTTCAGGGAACTTGTTATGTGGAAATAGTAGTTACTTCGTGGATAATCCTAGTTTGGAGCTGGTAGATGGTGACTCAAACTGTGACCTTTGGTTTGTTGAGACTGAAGCTGAAAGAAGCTTTCCTCATTTTCTTACATGCGAATGAGCATTTGTGTACTCACTTCGCACTTTGCTGCATCCAAACTGGGAACATTATTAGAATATCTGCATTATTAGAATATCTGCTGCAGGGTTACTACTGGTAGCTTTTGTTAGTGTATAGATAATAGTTACCATGTATGCATATATTCCTGCATATATCTTACTATATGCAGTTATATTTATTTTATTTTCCTAGGATATTGCCATTTCATCTCCATTTTTCCTTAGGCTATTTTCTCTTATTTTCCAATCAGGATGTTAGAAGAGGACTCAATTCAATTCGGAGGATTTGTAGAGAGTATAAAATTGGTGGTGTTTTTGGTCCAATTATTGAGTTGCTGGATTGTGATGAAAAATTTTTCACAGCTGTTGAAGTTACTGCCGGAAACAGGTACATTTTCTGTTGTCTTTGTTAACTTTTTAGCTTCTTTCTTTGATTTGTGTTGCTGATCTGCTGGACTGGACATTTTGAGTCCTTTATTTTATTCTTACTATAATCTCTCTTATGTCTTCTGTTTGCTGAGCAGCCTATTCCATGTTGTGGTTGAGAATGATGAAATATCAACACAGATAATCAGACACCTTAATGCATTAAAAGGCGGTAGAGTTACATTTATACCACTAAACAGGGTTAAGGCTCCACATGTTACTTATCCACAAAGTTCTGATGTGATACCTTTGCTGAAGAAGTTGAAGTTCTCTCCCAACTTCACCCCTGCATTTGCCCAGGTTAGTTCATACAGTCATTTAGTTATTATTCAAAATGCAGCAGGTGCTTTTATGTGAGATGTACAATCGATGTTTTCACTAGTATGCTCTTGTTCCTGGGTGCTGTTACATGGATCATATTTTGTTTTCGATCGTCTTTCCAGCACCAGCATTTGCATGCACTATTTTTGGAGTATTAGCTTGATGATAAGACAAAATTCTGTTTGTATTAATGATTGCATGTATATGGAATGATTCCTTGGAGTGCATGAATAAGAATGCAGCTGATATTTTCCCCAGGTATTTGCTAGAACTGTGATTTGCCGAAATCTGGATGTGGCCACAAAAGTTGCTCGAACTGATGGCTTGGACTGCATAACTTTGGAAGGTTGGCATTAAAGTCACACATGTAACTTTTATGAATGTATTTGATTTTGCGTGTGTGGTCTCTTGACAATTTACAATAAATCAGGTGATCAAGTAAGCAAGAAAGGTGGAATGACAGGAGGATTTTATGACCATCGGCGCTCAAAACTCAAATTTATGAATATGATTATGCAACATACAAAATCTATTAACATGAAGGAGGAAGAGCTGGAAAAAGTTAGATCTATGCTACAAGATATCCTTTTTTTCTCATCTTTCCTGCTTATGCTTTTTTGAACTTTTTGTTTTTAATTGTCTGATGTTCCTGTTAAAAGGCATAATTAGGTCCCATATCCAGAATAGACAAAGTTTAAGAGTGATTTATTTATAAGAAATGGCTAATAAGCCAATGTCTTAAAGTTTTGGGTTAAAGATGGAGTCCTTCCTTGTATATGAACTACTTGAAGCGTAGCCCACGTATTCTTCCTGTCATTCTCTTGAGGGTACAATTACATGTTTTATTTATTAATCAAAGTGAATTTTGATTTCTGTAAATGTTTTCTATCTGGCCATATACCGAATTGTTTACTTGAATAGGATCAGATCAACAACCTGTTTAAATTTCTTACCCTATTGTAAAACTTCCTTTATAACTAATTAAAATCTTGTCATTAATACTTCTATTTTTGTGTATGCAAATTGTGTGTGTAATTCTTTGTAATCAACTACGTGCTACTATGAGAAGTTTTCCCTTCCCAGATGGCATCTTTATTTAGTCAGTCAGATATTTATTATTTTTAGATCATGATGATTGATCAGCAATTGCTTTATATTCCTGTTTGCATATTTTAGCAGGCCTTATGTTGTACTTCATATTGATCTATTTATGAAGAGAAAGTACAATAGCTTGACTTTGCGAGCTTCCCTATATTTGAACAAAATCTTCTCCAATTTCAAAATTTCCAATAATTTCCAGAATGAAGGTATTTTGGTCCATTGGAGAATAGTTTATTATGGAGTATCTCTTTAATTTTGATTGGAAATTGGTATTACCTTGATTCTTGTTAAGCTGTCCCCTAATAAAAAATGACTGACTTTATTGGAGCATCATATGTTATACATTTTTATTTCAAGTTGGTAGATATTGTGTTAGAACTCTAATCTTCGAGTACTAGAGTTTTACCGTATTATTGCTATATATTTGTAATATATTGGAGTCACTACAATCTATCAGTGTGTAATAACTCACTACCCAGAGCTGAAATGCTCCTACTCACTACCCAGAGCTGAAATGCTCCTCACCAGAGCTGGATAAGCTCCTCAGAAGGTGATGAACCTTCTGTCACTATTTCCTCAAATATTCTCCTCTTCCTACCCTCCCTCTTCTTTCCCCTCTTTATAACCTCCCTAGGTACATTCTGTTATAACTAACTAGCCACCTCAGCTGATACCTAAATCCTTCCTCTGGACTCTCTCTCTCTCCCGAGGATCCTAACATATTGTGTTGGAGACTTTTGCTTCCTAATACATTTTTTTGTACGAAATGGGAGGAGCTTTTTGATTAGTAAATGATTTCTTCTGTATGGGTAAAGACTGACGTCATATCTTTAAGTGATTGTATCTAGAGATGAGGTGAAACTTTTAGATAGTCCACTGTTTTTCTGTTTGTGAAGAGAAGTACGTATGTGGGCTTTCCTTGATTTATGAGTGCCATTTCTCACTAATAGAAAGCAGTGATAATTTAATGGATGTTACTTTTCACATCATTAGGATATTTGTGGTTTTGAGGGTTCCTTGACTTGTATGCTATGTTTTTACTAGGAATGGCATTGTCAGTGTTCCATTTCATGTAGTTGCAGTTGCAGCTTTCCTTAATAAGAAAATATATGAATGCTAAGGGAGCAATTTATTTCCAAACACTTCTATTTTACTTATATGTTGGAGCTTTTTGTTGCTCAGGCTGAACTCTGATTCACATTGCCACTGGAGCTATTAGTTTAAATATAGGAAATATTCGTGATAATAGAACTATTTTTTTTGGTCATGTTAGTATTTCATTAGGCGCTCTCTCAGTTTTTATTCGCGTATTGGTAAATACTAAATTAAGTTGTTATTGGAATTGAACATATTACTAACACTCAAAGACTTCTTTTGGACATTGCATTATTGATTATCTGTACCTTATTTCATGCTGCCTTAACTAAACTCACAGTTAGACCAAAAAATTACTGAGCGTGTCACAGAGCAGCAGAAAATTGATGCCAAGCGAGCTCATGATAAGTCAGAATTGGAACAGCTGAAGCAAGACATTGCTAATGCTAATAAGCAGAAGCAATTCATTTTAAAAGCTCTTGAAAATAAGGTATTAGGAGAAATTCTTTTGGCAATCTTTATGCATATACTGGTGACAAAGGAGAAAATTTTGATATATTGTTGGAATTGTTGTCATTGTAACTAGATCTGTACTATTTTGCATCCCTTTTGTAGGAGAAGTCACTTGCAGATGTTCTAAGTCAAATAGACCAGTTAAAGTCTAGTATGGCCATGAAGGAGGCTGAGATGGGGACAGAACTCATTGATCACTTAACATCAGAGGAAAAAGATCTTCTATCTCGACTGAACCCTGAAATAACAGATCTTAAAGAGAAGCTTATTTCCTGCAGGACAGATCGCATTGAGGTCATAGAACTTAGCCTTGTTGCACTCACTACTCAATGTTTCTTTTGTGCAGTCCTTTTTTCTCTGACGAATCTCCAATATTATAGATTGAAACTAGAAAAGCAGAGCTGGAGACTAACCTTGCAACTAACCTAACAAGGCGAAAACAGGAGTTGGAAGCCATAATGTCATCGACAGAGACGGACACAATTCTTGGTGAAGCTGAATTGAAAAGACAAGAACTGAAGGATGCTAAGTCACTGGTTGAAGTTGCATCACAAGAGCTCAAAAGTGAGATCAAAATATTCTATTATGGCAATATTTGAATATGAATAAGGCCTTGATTTTGATTGGATTATTGTGTTCTAGGAGTTTCTAACAGTATAGATGATATAATGAAGCAACTCAAGAAGTTGAAAGATGAAAAGATAAAATTAAAGGTACGGCTGTTACATGTTCTGGCTTGTGGTTGCATCTGTTGCTTAGGCTTATTTGTAATTTGTGATTTAGACTTTGGAAGACAACTATGAAAGTACACTCCAGGATGAAGCCAGAGAACTGGAACAGCTGTTGAGTAAAAGGAATATTCTTCTTGCCAAACAAGAGGAGTTTTCAAACAAAATTAGGGAATTGGGTCCGCTGTCATCAGATGCTTTTGAAACGTACTGCTTCCCTTGAACTTTAGCTTCTTCATTGTTTCATCTTCTTGATACATAATGAGTGATTTGACTGTGTCCCTAATGGATGCTGATAATTGTTGTTACTGGGAATTTTAATTTCTCATAAATGCATTTTTTTATTACCTTATAACTTGCGTGGTTTTTGTCATTGTTGATACAGCTATTTTATGCCTTTTCGCTGGCTAATTGATATGGTTTACATTATGTTAAATGGCAGATACAAGCGGAAGAATATCAAAGAGTTACATAAATTGCTTCATAAATGCAATGAACAATTGCAACAGTTCAGCCATGTTAACAAGAAGGCATTAGATCAGTATGTAAATTTCATGGAGCAACGGGAAGAACTTCAGAAAAGGCAAGCGGAGCTTGATGCTGGTGATGAGGTATTATATGCACTGAGCACTATTTTATTGTTGGTAAAGTGGGTTATGACATGAGCAGTCTAATTCTGTGTTCAAATTGGTTTTGTTGCAGAAAATCAAAGAACTTATAACTGTTTTAGACCAGCGCAAGGATGAATCCATTGAGCGGACATTCAAGGGTGTTGCTCGACACTTTCGAGAAGTATTCTCTGAACTTGTGCAAGGTGGTCACGGTCATCTGGTGATGATGAAGAAGAAGGTTACGTTATGGAGCTTTTTTCTCTATCACAATGGATAATGATAATTGCCTATAAACATGGAAAATAATTTGATAGTTTCATCCATTTTTTGTAGTCAGTTTATAGATTGTCTTGAATTTATTGTACTTTTTCTCTTTTGAGAAACTTATCTTGTGGTTAGTGCAAAATTCAAGTGAAACTGGTCCTCTATCTGTCAATAATGTCTTTGTCTAGTACTAGAGATCGGCTGAACACATTGCATACTGGTTGATGGATAAATTTTCATGTGATATCCACTAATGAAACCTCTGTTTTTGTTCTTAACCAAACAAGAAGAGATAATAATGCACTTAATATTAATGCATAACTTGGTTTTATGTTGTATACTAATTGCGCCACCAGATCATTGCTTGCGAGGGAACTCGCTTGGTTCCCAAATGGGTATGACTCATAATTGACTTCTGACTCTGTGTTTGATACCTTTACCGTAGTGATGTTAATTGTGTTAAGTACCTTGGTCCATCTTGATTCCATTTCATATGTGTTTGAGGATCAACATGCCCCCAATTTGTGCCATGTATCCATTTCAGCTTTTTTTATGCCAATGTTGGTGACTGGAAGTAAATTCTCCTCAATTATTCCTAGGATGGGAGGGAGTAGGTCTTGCTTCATATTTGTTAATTCATTTCTGATTTACACAGACTTCAGGCATAAAAAGTGGCTATAAAAGCTAGGCTTGTCAATTAAGTAGGTGATTTTGGATTAGCTCCTGGATTTATCTGTCAACTAGTAGACATTTTATCCATCGTGACACTGAGAAAAGATCTTCCTTTCTTTGTGCTTCTTGGTTCTATATGATTGTGTGTCACACAATACACTTAAAAGTTCTTCAGTTTTAAACATTTTTCACATTCATTGAGGTTAATTTTGATTTCCATGAAGTTTAGTGGTTATAATTTTTAAATTCTAATGCACTCCATTTGCCTGCTGAAATGGTAGTTAAAAGATTCTATGCATATTTCATCGTTTTCATATTATAGTTGATGCACCCATTTTAATTAACCTTCTCTTTGGAAGATTTTACAGCAGCGTCAGAGAAATAAAGTAGTGAACTTAAGTGAAGCTGTCTGATGCATTTGTTTGCATTTCCACAGGATGGTGATCAAGGTCTTGATGATGAGGATGAAGATGGGCCTCGTGATGCAGATTTGGAGGGTAGGGTTGAGAAATATATAGGCGTGAAAGTGAAGGCAAGTGTTTCCTCTTGTTTCTTCGGTTGATTTATTTTTGTATAACCTTTTAGTTTATACTTGTCGTGCATAGAGGCAAGTGATTGAATTCTTCAGCATGTATGCTGGGTAAGTTATATTTATGAGTTCATTAGAGCTCTTCCTTCTTGTTAACATGTTACGCAAAGCCTTCGATCCCTTGTTAGGAAAATGCATGATTTTTATTCTTTTGTGCATCTTCATTGTGGATGTAATTGGTAAGAACTGAAAGTTTGGTTCAGGGTGAGAAGAACCTATAGTACCATCAGCATTTAGTGATTTTCATTTCAGACTTCTTGCTTATAATTGTTTGGTGCTATTTAGGTTTCATTTACAGGCCAAGGGGAAACACAGTCTATGAAACAACTTTCAATGGGACAAAAAACTGTTGTAGCCTTGACATTGATCTTTGCTATTCAACGATGTGATCCTGCTCCCTTCTACCTGTTTGACGAGATTGATGCGGCACTGGACCCTCAATACAGAACTGCCGTAGGAAGTATCCTATTCATTACTTTTCTATTTCGTATTCAAACTTTATATTCAATGGTTTGCTTTGCAATGCTTTTCTTGGAATATTCAGGAGCTAAGACCAGTCTAATGCTCCTTTTTGCCATGCATAAACTGAACTAACAATTAAGGTTCTGGTCTCTTAGACAAGAGGTTAATGCGACCAAGCGAATGATGACATTATATTGAAGCGAGATAAGGGAAAACATCCGTGCCATGGCAATACTTATGAGTTGCTCAGGGATAAGCGTAAAGGATGTCATTTATTGACAATGACTTTTGTCGTTGGTAAGAACTGTGTAAGTGAAGAACATCAATGGCAAATACACTTAAAACCCACTAGGGGCCCCGGGGGAAGATTTTTTTCAGTCAAAGAAGGGATATCTCAAACCAAAGATGCCGCTGTGCTTTTGCAAGCCAGCGGCAAGGTGCTGCTGGAGTCAAGCACTTCCTCCTTCACTTTGCTAAAGAACTAAAGCCCTAGGTGCTGGTTGCTTATATTGAAATGCTATTATAAATTTTATCTTGGACTGCCTTTTGAAAAGGGTATGTTCTTAAAACCATCATCGATATGATTGTCAAACACGTGCTATTGCAGGTTTTATATCATTTGACTGGGGACATTAACAGAAACAGGAACACTCTGGCATGTCAAGGACATTCTCAGCACTTGTTTCAACACGATATTGATGAGAATGTACTTGATGTGGACATAGAATCTAACTCATGCTTGCAACCTCTTAATTTTTATTTCCACATGCCACAATATATTGTGGCTTTTGCGGATGCTAGTGAGACAAGAATTGGCTTGACCTTTGAATTAAGAGATAGTCCGCACGTGGTTAGACATTCAGTTTTCAACTTTGTTTCCAGCTAACGATTATTTTCTGATGTTCTCTACATTGCTCGTTGTTTTTGCTTCTTCAATTGAGATATATCTTGGTGAAGATCCTTGACCACTTCTAGATATGATTCGTCGCCTAGCTGACCTGGCAAATACACAATTCATAACAACGACATTTCGACCAGAGCTTGTTAAAGTTGCTGACAAGACATATGGTGTGACCCATAAGAACAGGGTTAGCCGAGTTGACGTTGTCTCCAGGGAAAAGGCACTAGATTTTATTGAGCATGACCAATCTCATAACGCAGAATAAGGTCAGAGCCCTTCTTCAAAAACATATCTTTCTATTCATATGTTGGAACCCCGATCCGTAGGCCGGATCCCAACTGCTCTGATACCACAGATGTCGGGACTCGACCCGGAGACCGGA
>JANIHY010000209.1:8567806-8580010 GCA_027479065.1 Erythroxylum brevipes
ATCAATCACATAATAATCACACAGATGTAAAAAAATTGTCATTAACATTCTTCATATTTGATACCAAACACCAGTATAATTACTAAATCTATAATTTTATTTATTGAAATTAATAGTTAATAATTAATAAGTAATTAAAATACATATTATTAAAATTTTAAATAATTTATTTAAATCTGTAATTTATAAAATATTATATACATTCCATAAATTGTATATTAAAAATAACGAAATTAACTCTAAGATCACTTAGTTTTTTTTTACGTGATCACACAAGAAAAAGTTAAACAACACATAATAATGTGTGTGTGTTGGCTTTTTCAGGATGGAGTACACGAAAGGAACCTTGTTGGTGACTTTTAGGATCAAACAGCTGGTTTGAAGAAATTAATAAAATCCATTGTATACATACAATATAAGCTGAGTGTTTCTTATGGTTTTGATGGTTACAACCTGGCACAACCCCGAAAGTTTGGTTAGTCGTTCACATCACACGTTAATTCGCAGCTCTCAAGAAAGATATGTATTCTGTTGCACCTTACTATCTTCGATTATAAAAATAAAGATGCTTAGATCACATGAATCTTAATAGGTTTACATGAAAAAGAGAAGATAAGAATATTTTTGGCAAAAGAGATGATAAAAAATGGAGGGTCAACAAGAATGTTGTCCACAAGATTTAGCAATTAAGGTTTGGTGGTTGCATGTTCTTCTCGGTGAACGTTGGAAGAAGTACCTTCATCTACAAGTACCTTCATCTACAAGTAGCTAATCGCCAGCACATGTTTCTTTGTTGTTCTGATTGTCTTCTTTCCCTTCGTTTTCATTTTAAGAAAAGTTTATAGCATTGTTCATTATTTTAAAATCTTCTTCATATCGATGTTAAAATAGTTAACAATATCTAAGTATTTTTATACCTTGTATATTAACCATAAAAACTATAAAGTCGCAACGGAAACTACCTCTTTACTTAAGTAAGGGTAAAGATGTGTATTATCGGACTTTTTCAGATCCCCTTTTTCGACGAGAATTCAACCAGACTTTAATGATGATGCAAAACTATAAAGACCACTAAAATATGATCATTTCATAAATTTTTTCATAGTGAAAATGTTATTATATTATTTTTATCATATTGCATAACTACTTTAAAAGTAAAATTTATTAAGTTATTTAAGAAAATACTATCATCAGTGGTATTCATATTGAGTGTTATTGTTATGTTAAGTCAAAATTGAGATCTCTAGTTAGTTAAGCAATTAGTATATCTAGCAACAAAGACATGTAAAAATACAAGTTAGGGGACATGATTCCCACAGTATTTCGTTTCTGGATACAATGCAAGTAGCTTTATAGCCAAAAGATTGATATGCCTGCAATAAATGTGGAACAGATTCACAACATAATGTAGTAGTTCACTGGTACAAAGCAAATATCCCAACCCACCCTTATAGTTGCAGCTCCAGAAGGCGCCGTCGCTGGCATCACTGACTTTTGAAAATGGTTGTCCCGCTAGCACAAAACAATCAGTATACAATCATTGCTTTATACATGCAACAAAACTTGGAGGCGAACTGCACTCCTGAAACGGTCAACAGGTGTGTCTTTTATGGTTTGTAGGTGGTCAGAATATGTTTCTGCACATATAGTTCAGTACCTTGTACATGGAATCTGAGTTTAGCAACAGGTAATGATTTTCCTAATCCAATGAAAAAGCGCCCCCACAGTATCTGCATAGTTCATTATCAAATCATCGTGAATATTGAGAATGTGCTGTTAAATGTGATTTTCTGCTTTGTTTACATTTATGAATACCAAGATCATGGAATTGAAACTTTTTCATGATTAGTTCTTCAAAGTGGATGAAGAGAGCAAAAGTACATGTAAACATCTTGAAAATAGTCAACAATGGCAGATGAGCATAGATGATGTCAATCGCGATCATATCACAGACCCAAAATATAAAAATGATGAGAAAACATAAATTACCTGTTACTGAACTTTTCAACAGCATCAGCAGCATAAAGAAGTGTTTCGTTGGCTTTTTCCAGAACCATATAAAGCTCCTTCCCTCTTGTTGTACGAGCAATAACCCATGCATTATTCTTCGCTCTAATACATATTTCCATATCTTTCTCTTTACCCATGTTATCCAGCTTTGCTCTATTCTTTTCCAAATCTACCTCTTCTCTAAGCTTATTCATTGCAAGTAAAGATTCCTGCATCCGATTAACATGTCAAAAACCAGCAATAAGACCTTGAATAAACAGAGAGGATTTGACACTCATAATGACATAATTTTACATTATTTTTTTCAAGTGCAAGGCATAAAACCTGGGAACAATCTCACAAGAATGACATGGAAATTCAAGACTAGGCTACATAAAGTTGCTAATAAATGAATACTGCCTACGCCTTAAACTGGGAACTCTTCTTCCATACATATAAAATGCAGACATGCATGAACCTAATATATATACATGTATGCATAAATGTTTAGATTATATGCATATGAATGTACTTTTGCCGGTTGCACAAGAGTAGTTTTCAGTATAACCGCCAATTTTTCATGAACTACAATAACAATGAAGAGCTAGACATGTAAAACTTTCAAAACTTATCATTCTAATTCATGTCTCTCAAACAAGATAGTCAATGTTGTGTCAACCAAAAGTAAACAATATAAGATTCTAGGTGTTTAAGTGACCACTGATATCAAAATTTGAGTAGAATAGAATTCAATTCAACAGAAGTTTATAATGAAGCTAACTGAATTGAATAGCAACTGAAGTATCACATTTGATACAAATATTAAATGAGAAACTTCAACTGAATTCTTTTGTCTGATTAGATAATGGAATGCACATAATTGATATACAAAGTTAATTTCTCTTCATATATATTGTTAGAACTTTATATGGAGAATTTTGTTTGTTGGCTGCCCTTCAAATGAATTGAATTATTAATCAATCTCAGATATTCTTAATAGAATTTGCCAATACCTACATCAAACCCAAAGTTCAATGCAATTCACTAAGGTTCATCTCATAATTAAAGGGTGAAAAAGTATCAACCGGATTAAGGTCATCAAATTTTATTCATATAAAAAGCAAGCTCCTACTGTTTAGGATACACACAGTTGTTGACCTTGAAGGACCAACAACCCCAAGATCAACATTCTGATTATGTACCTAAAAATATGGAAACTTTTGCAGGGCTCCTTTTCAACTATCCTTATGTAAATTAATTGTTATATTACTGCAAGTTAACAAAATAGAAAGGCAAAAGAGTAGCATGCTAGTTTTAAACCCACCTATAAATTGCAACCAATATGATATTTCTGGTTACTTGATCCACTACGTCCAGATATTAGATTTGTTAACTTTGCTACCTCAGGGCCTTCAGCCACAAGAAGTATTCATCCACGACCATGTCAATATTGCTATAACTTGATGCAAGTACCATTAAAATTCATGCTTACTGGAATTTGGATCGACACAGCATTGTTGATATTCTCAGAAGTGAATGTTTACACAATGGCTTCATTAATGAAGAAAGATCATGTATAGAATTACCTTGGTTAGAGTTGCAACTTTTGCTGCTGGGGAAGCTCTGGATACATGTCTATCATCAACTAGTAAATAGCGATATCCACTTACATGATAAGCATTCTCCCCACCCCATCCTTTTGAGAGTTTCTCTTCAACTTTCAACATCTTGAGGGATGCCTACCAATTTGGCACAAAAGAAAAATCAGATCACATATATCAATGGACATATAATAACAATATGTGACAACTTTGATCAGATAAAGCTGAGAACATAATGCACATAGTGGAAAGATGGGGCCCTTTAACATCAGTTTTCCTTTTATATGTAACCAACCACCTAGAAGGCCCAAGTCTGCCAACCACATGTAATGGTCAAGCAGATCATTTACAACATAAATTGTCAAGAATCTGCTCCTAACATAAACCGAAGCAAGCAATGAAAACTGGATAGCTTTGATGTACCATATAGTACACACCTAAAGTTGAACATGTTATCATGAAAGGGAACAGGTGAACTAATCAAATATCAGCTTTTGAAATTTTCAGGGAGGAATAGATCATCACAATAAGTAGATTATTCCAATAAAAGCCATTAAAATAGATTATAAATTGAACCCTATTCAACAAAATGCTAAATAAAATCAGCTCTTCTTAGTCCATCACAATAGAGATATTTCAAATTGACCAGTTGCTTTTGGTTACAACAGGCATGTCTAGATTGTATTGCACTTGCACATAAAAGTTGCTAGATCAGCTTCAAATTCATTCAACAACTATCAAATATATCATCCAGAAATTCCTAATGCAACTGAAGAAGACGTAAGATATGAATCAGATTCGCATTATATGCATTTTCATGCTTAGCTTTTCAGATATCACCTAGTAATCAAATATTGAAAAGCCATCTACCATACTTGCAAGCTATTTTTCTGGAAAACTCTATGTATACTACACCGAAGATAAATAAGTATCACCTCATGAAAGAAGGGCATGACTACAAGAACTTCCCATTTACAAATAAAAAGGAAATGTTGGCATACTAGTACACATTGAAGAATGCAAAGAACAAAAACCAATCTTGTGATTAGGCACGAACATAGAGGTGGTTGTTACTACGTGGAGAAATATCACATAATAAGGAAGAGATTTGATAAAGTTGTTTCACTCTTGTTTTACAAGAACATTTAGAGTCCCACTTGATCCAGTTACCACAGAGAAGTTTCAAGGCTCTGATGGAAAGGAGAATTAATAGAAAACACAACTAGAACGATTCAAAAAAAGACTCAAATAGAAAATTAGAATAGAGGAGCAAGATGCAGACAATGAAATCACTGTAACAGCAATTCCATCTTTCTTCACATTCGAAAAAGTTGACTAAAGACATCCAAGTAGGTACTCCTAGAAACAAAGTTACGTAGATATTAGAAAGTAATTATGTCAGGGTAAGCACTTACACTTTCAACAATTTGCTGCTTCACCTGGGAGACACCCTGCTCCCCATTCAGAAGGGATGAGACGGGCAACAGAAGGATCAAAGTAAGGCTTTTATATTGATAAGCACAGAGATACATTCTTTCCCCAGTCTGCTGAAGATAAATTGTTGGAGTGGCAGATATCAAGCTACCCATCTCTGAAATTTGAATATCAGTCCCAAGAAATCCATCTTTCCCTTTATGCCACCTATCATGCTGCAAAGGCCTTTCAATGTGATTGCTGTTACTTTGGCCAGGAGAAGCATCCCGAGAGTGATATTGCTGTTCTGAAACGGAGCCAGAATGGATCGAAGTTGATGTTGCAGTGGCATTAGATGCAGTACTTCCTCTCAGTAAAGAGGACCAGGAACTTACTCCAGAAGATAGAGCACGAGGAGTCAACCTTAGAACTGCATATGTAAACAAATTTACAGTATCCTCCTGACAAAAGCATTGGAATGGAAGTTAGAGCTTGACCCACAAATAAACTCACTAATTCAGGAAACATTTGAGAATTTAATCAAAATCAATGTCATTGACTTTTCATCAATCTCATCTAGAAATTGAGGAGGTAAGCAACTTCATGGTTAGAAAATCACTAATGTCAAGGATGAACTTTGGAGATTGAACCATACCGGAGAAAGTGTAGTGGACACAAGAAGGTCCTGAAACATAATCAATGAGTAACAAGATGCTGACCCCGCAGAATATTCTAACACCTTGACAAGTGACTGCCATAGAAAGATCATCATCAGTATCATAAATGAAAAAAAATTATAGTTTAGACTGTGAATTTAGGGGTGCCTAAAAAGAGAGTGGTGATGCAATGCAAACTTTCCACAAAACAAATGTTAAAGGTTTAGAATAATATGGAGGCTTTGTAAACTACGCTAATGGGTGGTAACTCAGTTTAATTGTTGAAGGTACAGTAATATGACCCAAAGCTCCCTCAATGTTCCCATAACTGATCTGAATGAAGTTGTATAAAAACACACGAATATAGGAGAAAGCACTAACAGTGCGACTAACTCAAATTCAGAGTTCAGTAGTTTACAGTCAACTCTTTTCCACTTGGTGACTTTCTCCAATTTGATTGACTAGCTACAGACTTGAATTGAAAGCCCTATATGTTAAACTACATTTTGTTAGGTCAACTTAATTAGGTGGGTCCTATGAGTAAACTTGGATACATGAGCACTCTTTATCTTTGAGGAAATGCAAAAATACAAAAAAAAAAAAAAAGAAAAAGAAAACCTCTCTCACGTGTACTGGTATTTTTGGGGAAATCAACGAAAAGCTGCACTATTTCAGCTATATAAAATCCTAAAAACATTTCCTTAGACAAACCTGAACTTCTATAGCAGCCTCCCTCCCAACAGTCAGCATCTGTACAGTTCCTCGCTCCATTAGGCAGTCACGAAATGATGGTAACTGGAGTTTCTTTGTGATAAGGAAAACTGTTGCAGAGATAAAGTTACACGTAAATACACCAACTTCAGACAATACTTTGGTAGCTCTAATCCAATGCAAACCATTTGAACAGCAACTTCAGCATACCCCAGCAGCAGTAATCCATTGAAGACCACTTTCGATATGCTGACAATTAGTGATTTATAATGACATATTTTGAAACAAAGGCAGAATATATTTATTTAGTATAACTGATGTATGTACTCAGTGGTAACTCTCACCATTTAGATAATCCATGATGAAAGAGTACAAATGGGTTCGGACAAGTCCTCCACTAGGTTCTTTCTCAATCATTGACCTTATAGATCCATGGAACATCATGAAAAGATTATGAACTTCTTTGAGAACCTTTTGCAATGCATCAACCCGCCAAATGGCTTCTGATGCTTTACTTTTCTCCACAATCTATGCAAGGTTAAGCATTAATAAAGGATTTCATCCAATTCAGAAACAAAGCATACTTAATATCCTCTTTCAATACCATAATCACATATTCACCGTCACATTAAACAGCATTGCTTATAAAGGGAACAGATAGCACACCATCACCATCCAGATATCTGGCTCTGCCTCATAAAAAATATGAGAGTGCCTCTCTGCTTCTATAACCTCACAGGCTGCCTCTGGAGAGAAAATCCTGCCCAAAAAAAAAAATTCAAGTGTAACTTAAAGCAAAATGAACTGATCAAACTATGTCAAAAAGGTCTGATCCTTGTGATAATTTGAGAACCTTTGAAAGAAATATACAATTGCAGAAATTTAAACACTATCTCAAGCAAATTTTACTAATGGCATACTGAAACTAAATAAAAGAAATTGAGCTCCCTGTCCTCAGCACCTCAGAAACACAATATATTTGGACCAAACTTGATATGTACCTTGTAAATGTAATGAGTCCCTCGCTAAGCCCTATCACTGAAAGTTGAGTTGAGAAGGGCAAATCAGCAGGAAAAAAGAACAAAATCTTGTCCAGCTCCTGGCCTTCCTGTTGCCCTCTTTTCAAATCAAATACACAAAACTGCATGCCATCATTGGCAGCATTTACAGATGCCAAACCCATGACTTCTTTTAATTTGCAAATCTTCAGGGAAAACAAAACAGGAAACGGAATCAGCCAAAGGGGCATATTCTCCAAATTGAATGAAACTGAACTCAAGAACGAATGATAACATTAAGAGTGACAATCAGTTCAGGCTGTACTTGACAGTGGACACTACCTACCGCTGGACTTTCTTAAAGGAAATCCTTAAGGAATATGCATCCCATTTTATTAACAGCGAACTCCACTACAGCTTACAGAACATAACCAAGATAACATTTCCTTCAAAATCAAACTCAATCTCAGATAATCTCGAACCCTTACCAGATGATAATGATAAACATGAACTTAAGAGTCTAAACAGCACAGCTAATCTTCAACCATATTAAACTGCTGCAATCAATAAGAACATAAGATTTCCATATCATCTTTTATTATTACTTACTTCTCGCGACGACTAGTTTACCCAGTTCGTAAATTCTAGTCCCAAAGTGGTCCGTACAATCGTAAATAAACAAAATTAACAAAACCCAATAGTGGAATCATCACTAAAGAAGAAAAGATAGATAGCAATTAACTAAATCTCCCAAAGAGATTTTTTCATGAAGAAAAAATCAAAGATAGAACTTTCGGGCTAGAAGTTAACAGTGAAAAGACTTAAGTCAATCCTAACTAGTCACTACAGATCATTAATGAAGTTTAATCAAACCAGAAATCAGAAGAAGTAGAAAAGAAGAAGAAGAAGTATGATTAAAAACGGAAGATTTATTAACATTTACATGAAATTGAGGTGTTGCAAATGGTTACGAGAGAAGCAGAGCTTCGTGTAGGAAATATGGTATGAGAAGCTAGTCTACGAGTTCTTTTCGACTTGATGCAATTGGGAATGTTAGTTACAGCTACTTCGTTCATAAGGGCTCTACTAGCACTTGGTTGCTTTGGGCTAGACCTGACAATGAACTGCAACGGCTCGACCCAAACTCGCTTTTTGTCCAAATTGATCCGATCTTCAAAATTTATTTATCTGGACTAAGTTTAAGCCTAATAAACCTTAACCTTTTAAAACCCAACCCAACTGACTACTAATTCCCTGAACTCTTCAAGCCGCCGTAGTTAGGCATAACTCCCGCTCATGGACGGAGCCATGCCCACATAAACCCAGTGGAGGCGCACTGAGTTCTTAGCTTTTTTCATTAATTTGGATCGAGCGATGGAGAAATTTTAAATTTTACTGAAAGAAGTTATGGGCGAAGGAATTAATCTCTACGATTAATCGTTTCATAACACTGTAAGAGTCTTCATCCTTGAACCATTGTGGTTCACACAACGCGATTTGAGTTTGGTTTCAGGCGGAGAAAAGAAACATACAATACAAAACAGTCACTGATTCATTGTCCATCTTTCTAGTCGACCATGAACGCCCCCATCATTGGTGAGAACCTGTCTTTTCTTCTTTTTCTGTTCTTTTATTGAAATTGAATTATGCGTCTGTTTGTATGACGAATAGGGCAATGTTTGTTGATTTGAATGCTTGTTCCTTTCCTTTTTTGGGTAAAAAAAAGATCCATTGCAAGGGGATTTTCCAGAGGTGATAGAGGAGTATTTGGAGCATGGGATAATGAAATGCATAGCTTTCAATCGCCGTGGTACTCTTCTTGCTGGTTCGTATTTTCACTCCCTCCCTCTCTCTTTTGCCATTTATTATGATACTCATCAAATTGACGTTGATGCACCTCTTGTTGTGCCATTGATGAACTCATTCAATCTAGTTTAGCTTAGGTTTTATTTAACTCTTTCTATGTACACATCAAGAGGTTAACTTTCTTATTCTGTTTTGGTCGCAAGACCTCGGTTTTTTGTGTTGTTGATGTTTATCGAACATGTAAGTTATTCGTTTTTTTGATGTCTTTTTTATACCTGTTCTTATGTATCTTTTATTATGAAGGTTTAATTGCCGGTTTTACTTCAAATTGTAAATTTTATCATCTTAGCAACATGAAGAAGCATTGCCATCCACTCTAATTATGGTACATTTGTTCAGCTGGGTGCTCTGATGGCAGTTGCATCATCTGGGATTTTGAGACCAGGGGAATTGCCAAGGAGCTTCGAGATAAAGAGAGTGTTGCTGCCATTACAAGTGTGTGTTGGTCAAATTGCGGGCATCACATCCTGATGTCTGCTGCAGACAAGTCATTGTGTCTTTGGCATGTTCTTAATGGACAGAAAATTGGACGCATAGTTTTACAGCAAACCCCATTACTAGCTCGTCTACACCCTCATTCCTCTACACCATCTCTCTGCTTGGCGTGCCCACTTTCATCTGCTCCCCTCATTGTGGATTTAAACACAGGAAGCTCTACAATTCTTCCTGTTGCAGTATCTGACATGGCAAATGGACACACTCCTACTTCACGCAATAAATCCTCAGATGGTACTCCAAGTTTCAGTCCCACTGCTGCTTGCTTTAACAAGTACGGGGATCTGATTTATGTTGGAAATTCAAAGGGTGAAATACTTATAGTAGACTACAAAACCATGCACGTGCATGCCATGGTCCCCATTTCTGGTGGTGCTGTGATAAAAAACATAGTGTTTAGTAGAGATGGACAATATCTTCTCACAAATTCAAATGACCGGACAATCAGGATTTATGATAATCTTCTACCTCTAAAAGGTGGGCTTTCTGTCCTAGAGGATCTAAAGAACAACGTCAATGAGCTTGACGGTGTTGAGAAAATGAAAGCTGTTGGAGCAAAGTGCTTGGCACTTTGCCGGGAGTTTCAAGATTCCATAACAAAGGTTCATTGGAAAGCACCTTGCTTCAGTGGTGACGGGGAGTGGGTGGTCGGTGGTTCTGCGAGTAAAGGAGAGCATAAGATCTACATATGGGACAGAGTTGGGCATCTTGTGAAAATTCTTGAAGGTCCAAAAGAAGCGTTGATTGATTTAGCATGGCATCCTGTTCACCCTATTGTCGTATCTGTTTCCTTAACTGGGTTGGTATACATTTGGGCCAAGGATTATACTGAGAACTGGAGCGCCTTTGCCCCAGATTTCAAGGAGTTGGAGGAAAATGAAGAGTATGTGGAACGGGAAGATGAATTTGATTTGATACCTGAAACTGATAAGGTAAAAATGTAATTGACTAGTTTCGGAATGCATATCCTCAATATGTATGAGTAGATACTTACTGTGCATATTTATTACACGTTTCTGGCACGTCAAGATATCAATATAAAAGATAATCAATTATTAAAAGATGCCTACGAATCACTTCATGTTTCAAATTTGTAAATATGCCTTGCAGATCAAAGAATCTGATGTTAATCAAGATGATGAAGTAGACATCCTTACCATTGAGGAAAATGCTTTCAGTGAGTCAGATATGTCACAGGAAGAGCTGGGTTTCTTGCCTGCCATTCCTTCTCCTGATGCTCCTGACCAGCAAGAGAAGTATGGGGGAAGTTTTTCGAAGTTGATGGACTCTAATCATTCTGGATCACCTCTGTCAGAAGAGGCTGCACAGAATGGACAAGCAACAAACCCCGAATTGAGTCCACTTGAAGGTATGTAATGCGTTCTTTTTTTTAGAGGTTTGAAAGTGAATTTGTTTCTTGTTTAAAATGGTCAATCTGCAAATTCTTGTTATCAAAAGCTCAAAACATATCCAGTATCTCCTCCAAGTCTCACTGCCGAAGTCAATCCCGATCTGACCCTACCATCATTGCATCAGTTGATCGTTAGTATCTTCATGAAAGTATCAAAATAATCTGTAAGCTAACGTGCAAAACCAAATTAGAGAGAAATTAAGAAGAAAAGGCGAGAATTAATCATATTAAACAGGAGTAAGTAGATAGATTATAGAACCAATCAAATTGCGTTAAATTGATCCTTGATCACATTGAATCAAACTTTGACCAGAGATGCTTCTTTTCTGAGTTAGTGCCTTACCAGTCAGCCTTTTGCATCCATATATCTGTATTTGCTAACTGCACATGTTTGTGTTCATACTTTAAAGTAGCTTTCCCTGTCTGCTAGTTATTTGTCTATTACTGACTCTGATCTCGCCGTGGATGTGCCTGTAGATGACACCGGGGGCACACGCTTGAAGAGAAAACGGAAACCATCAGAAAAAGGGTTGGAGTTGCAGAAGGGGTTGGAGTTGCAAGCAGAGAAAGTGAAGAAGCCACTGAAACCATTAAAATCTTCGGTTAAAATGTCAAAAACAAAAAGCAAATCTGTTGTTAATCGAGATACGAGTAATGGTGTACATGGTGATGAAATCTCAGATGACTAGTCTTGAAGTTTAACACTTAATTCTTTAGCTGCAAAATGCATTCAGCAGAACTAATTAATCTAACACCAGTGGTAGTTCTAATTATTTGTGGTTGTCTAGCGCACCGATTATGTATGTTAGTGTAGATTCTTCTTGAGACTATCTTCAAGCAAACAAAAGCATCTGGCATTCCTGACCGCCCCATGTAGCTGCCCCGACCGTTTCTGGGCCTTATAAGCTCGCTTTTGGAAATTGTTGTGTCGTATTGGGTGAGTTGCCTATCGTCTGGCCTGGTTCCTATTTTTGCCCGTTTAAAAGCCTCATTGATATTGTTGAAAACAACAGCACCATGTTATTCGATCTCTCAATGTAGTTGGTTTGCATCTTCACTCTGTG
>JANIHY010000209.1:8605152-8626633 GCA_027479065.1 Erythroxylum brevipes
GCATTGATTAGTTTCCTATACTTGCCTTGTAAGTGCAAATACAATGACTATTTTATATCAAAAAGTGAAAAAAAAATTGGGTTATTTAAATATTAGTTGGTGGGTTAGAACTTTTCAATGCAAAACTTATTTTATTCAATAAAACTTCTTCTGTCAATGGTTTGAACGTTGTTAAACCCATTGAGTCAATGGGTAACCATTAAGTCACTAACCAATCTTCTAGTTTTGTTACTTTAAAATGCTCTCAGTACATCTAATAATCTAATGACGCCAACAAGAATTCCAAAAGGACGCTATCATTCCACACGCTATCAAGGACACTATTATGAATCACACACGGTCAAGGACGCTATCATTCCAAAACTTCGATACAATGAAGGACAAAATCAATTGCAAAAGGACGCTATTATCATTTCAAGTTTCGATTTATCTTGGGAAACTACAAGCCGTGTAAAAATTTAAAACCCAAAAGCACAGATGAATGGAAATACCGAGTGATGACAGGCGATATTCAGATGCTTCGTGGTGACGGCAAAAATCGACGGGACAGAAGAATAAGGAATTTGAGAAGTTATTTCTTAATAAGGAAGACAGCAACTGAATATCTTTTTGAATAATTGATAAAAAAATTATGAGCCATATTCAGATGAGTCATCTCCAGCCGTATCGAGCCGCCTCCAGCCGTATCTACACTGTATCTGCGTCGTATCCAAGCCGAAAAATATTTATTTATTAGGACACGTATGGACACGTGTCCACCTCGTGTCCGTGTCGGACACCGTGTCCGTGCTTCATAGATGCAGAGCATTCCCTGCCCATGGTTCGTAATGAGGATGGGACCACTGAGCCACATGTCAGGATGGAATTGGATTCTGGGGATGTCTGCTAAGAATTTCAATGATGAGTATGTTAGACCTCATGGTTCAGACTCCAGAATTGGTCCATCTACCCGTTCTAAAACTGATGGGTCGAACATTGCTAGGGAGTTCGTGTGTGACAAAGAGGGCTCAAAAAGAAGGTTTAGTGAAAGTTGTTATGCAATGTTAAGGATAGAGTTAAAGGATTAAGAGTAATCGGTTGTGACAAAGCTTGTAAAGGAGCATAGCCATTAGGTGGTGAATGCCATAAAGGTACATCATTTTCGAAAGAATAAGACTGAGACTTATCAAGAAGGGGGAATTGTTCCAAATGTTGTTATGTTATGTCTAAGGATGGAAATTGTTAGAACCTTAAGTTTCGGAGCACTTTTGAGCTACCTTTACAGTCGGCTTTAAGAGGAAGGTTAGCTAGATTTATGCATAAGGGAGGCATGCAAAAATATTAAGGCAAACGTGGACGAGTGAGGTCGGATTTGGTGTGAATTTTGATAGAATCTCGAACCTTGTGGAGATTGACTCGACCCAAACTAAGGACTTAACGGATTGAAGACTTAGTCATGCTTGGATAAATGGACTACGACTAACGGACTTGTTATGAGAAGCATTGGATCAGGTCAGTGTATTAGTGGGTTTTAGTGAGATCATACTACATCATCAGCGGATAGAGATTGCGAGGACATCTTGGATGATATGGCGACTACTGGGAGTTAGACTTACAATAGAATTAAACATCTGAAGACAGTAGAGATTTTTGTGGATAAGGAAACTAATTTTCTAATCGAATATAAATTCTAAGGAAACTAATTTTCTAATCGAATATAAATTCTAAGGAAACTAATTTTCTAATCGAATATAAATTCTATCTTTCTGTTATCTTATCTTATCAGTTAGAGTTCTATTTAAATGGGGGTTTCGTCTAATTGGTCCATGTGATGTAATCTGATAAGGATAGACATGATCTTTGTACGATCTTAGGTAGTTCAGATTGAGTGAGATTTTGAATGTAACTTAACTTCCAAGTTAAAAAGTCTATATATAACTTATTCAAACTTTGCTCTTCTCATTCAATCAGAGACACCATTTTTTATATTCTTTTGAGGGAAAGTATAAAAAGTTGGTTTAACCGTATCTCTTTGTTTTTTTGTTGGCTTTGTTTCTTATTGCTTTAGTAGTATAGTTTTTTCGAGTGTGCGAGGTAAATACTTCGAGAGTTGTGAAAAGCTGAGTCTTATTTAAGCGGTTCTAAGTGAGATTGTCGTGTAAAAGGTGTTGTGATTAGATTTGGTGAAAGTTTGAGTCTCAAAGGTAACCTTTGTATCAGAAACCATGTATATACAAAGGCAAACCATGTAGTGAGAAAGAATAGTATGGAACCAAATCCTGTGATTAGGAATGCTACAACATTCAACTATCTTGTTAGAGCCAATATCTGAAAAAGGACGCCAAGGAGGGATACTTAGAATCTCCTGTGGTATTTCCAAAAAGTGCAGGTTGAGAACCTCGGCTTTTTGTATGCAAATCAATTTGATGAAGAAAATTACATGGCCAATGTGTTTTGGGCTAATGCAAAGTCAAGGATTGCTTACAGCCATTTTGGGGTTGTTGTTACTTTTGAGTTTTGACACATGTTACATTACAAATCAGTATAGGGTGCCATTTGCACCATTTACTGGGTAAACCATCATGGACAAACAAGACAGGGCCATACAGGTGGCAGTTTCTTAAGTATTTCTTGAGTCTTGCCACTGTATTAGTAAATGGGATGTCTTAAGGTAAGGTCAGGAAAATTTGGGTTATGTGTCTTAAGTTATATGCCTCATGCACATTTTAATTTTTAGATAGAACTTTATAATTATATCAACTTGATTGAAACAATTGAACAGTTTGAATTGTCTTGGGATTTAACCCTTGATATGTATAATCTCACGAGACATGATTGGCTTCAGTTGTTATGTGATGTACGGGCACAATGAGTTCCTATGTACTTTAGAGATCGTTTTTTTCCCTGTAATATCTCCCAATCAGGGGTTAGATGGATCTTTCTTTGATAGTTATGTGAACCATCAGACAGTGTTACCTATGTTCTTTAGGCAATTTAAAAGAGCTTAAGATAATTGGTTTGAAAGAGAACTTGCAGCAGATTTTGAGATGATTTGCACCAATTTGCTCTTGAGGACACAATCTCCTATGGAAAGTGGCAAATCTTTATACAAGGAAAATATTCCAAGAAGAGCTTGTTGAATATTTTGTCCATACTACTAACCAGATTGATATTGATGGAGTTATCATCACATTTAGGGTAGTGACATTTAAGGATGATCACAAGGCATATATTGTGACTTTAAACTATCCAGAAATGAGGGGAGATTGTAGTTGTCAAATGTTTTAAGCAATCAAGCATTTTGTGTAGACATGTTTTTTTGATAGTCTTCACTTTCAAAATGTTCTTAACTTGCCATCTCATTATATCCTTAAAAGATAGACTAGGAATGCAAAAACTAGTATAGGAATTGAAGAACATGGTAGTGAATTGCCTAGCCAGAAGTCCCTTGTATTACAGTACAATACTCTATTTCGGGTAGTGATTAGATATGCAGAGGGGGCAATAGATGCAGAGACATATAATGTTGAGATGAGTGCCTTTAGGGATGGTGAGAAAAAATAGCTGCTATTATAAAGAAAAAATGTTGCCAAGTTATTGTTAGTTTTTTGCCAGGTCAGTGGTGACTTAACATTATTTATAATATTTTAATGTTGATGTGTGTCCCATATAACTATATGTATTTGACATAACAGTGTGAGATTCGCATGATTAAATTTAAAATTTTAAATCGAATTGATATTAAAAATATGGGACTCAATTAAATAATTCTAATTTTTGTTAACTTAATAAATTAAATTAACATATAATAAAACCCTAAATTTGCTTAACCTAATAAATTAACTTAACCAATCAACCTATTAATTTAACTAATTAAATTTAGTAACTAAATTAATTAATTAACCTAACTTATTAATAGAAGAGAAACAGAAATCCCTAACAGAAGCATATATTGTGAAGAAGCTGTTAAAAAAATATCAATCTTCATTATCAATAACGTCCTTTCTTACCATCACCAATTGTCCTACGACATTCATTGTTAGTCATTGGCGAAGTCTTCACCATCTTGAAGTTTACAACGTTTGTCTGTCGCTAGTTACAATCGAAGTCTCCACCATCTTCAATTTTATAGCGTTTTAAGTTTACTATGGTAAGAGTTGTTTCAATTTTGTATCTTTTTTTTACTGCTTTCATGCTTTTTTATTGCTTCTAATTCGTGTATACCTATTTGTATTTGCTTTTGGATGCTTCATTTATTCATATGTTTGTTGTTATTTCTTCACCGTATATTTGTTATTGCTTCTTATTTGTGTCTGCGTCAATTTCCTTGTGTATGTAATTTTGCCTACTTTAATAATTGTATCTACTTTTGGTTGATTCAGTGATCGTATCAATTTTTTTAAAAGTTAAAAATTCACTAATAAGCCCTAAAAGGCATTAAAATGAGACATTACAAGGCTATGCCAAGAAAGTATAGTAAGAATACGTCAATTTTCTATTTGTTATCCTTGGGAAAAGACTTATAAATTAAAGATTCCATCTTATTTTGAGATGAATGCTCTTCTTTTTAGCTGCTTGCTAAGCTACGAAGGTTTATCTAATCTAGCAATGTATATATGTGCTAATGCATATTTATTAGTTTTGATCTTGTTGAACAATCTTTTATTTCTTTACATCTAAATTGCATACACTGAACAATCTACTTTTGTCTATTAGATTTTTTTGTGTCTTTTGGTTGCTTTTCTTCTTGTGGGTTGCACATGGAAGGCAATCCTATGTGGGGACATATGTGTTTTGGCTTGCCTCTCATGTGGCTCCATCTGAATGTTTATGTTATTAGGCTTATGTATATGATAAAATAACACTTTAAAGAATGAAGCCAAAACAAAAGACATCTTTGCTATTGCACTTTTCTTTTTTTTATCCATTAACCTACTCCAACGTCCTTTTGTTGTTTCTTTTTTTTGTTGAATGTGTATGTAGGTACAAAGGTAATGCCAGGTGGTGCGAAGTGAATTCTATCTTCTACTAAGACTACTTTAGTTCCTTTATCCCCTTACTATAAATTCCAAGATTGAGTTAATATGCTGAGTGTCTTCCTAAATTTTCTCCCTATTTATTTCAGTGATATAAGAATATAATTCTTGAATAATGTCAGGGGAGCTTGGAGTTTTATCCCTTAACTCACTTATAACATTCTCTATTAATAGGCTAGCATAAGCAATTGAAACATTAGATTTCAGGTTTAACTCTTCTTTATAAAGATTAGTCTGTATAAGTTCCTAGTAATCTCTGCATTTAAACTTTCTCCCTGTAGGGATCCACACACATTTTGGAGGTTTTTTGTTTGATTTCTAGGAATAAGATATTTTAATTGAATCCTTTATGAGCTTATCTCCCTCTCTTAATATGAGTAGTGGAATCTGCTAAAGTTACAAGCTTAGTTGTGTCTCCAAGTTCTAACCCCATAAAAATTTGTTTCTATAACTAAACTCATTTTTAATATTAGAGGGGAAATTAGGTCGCTAAATGTATAAAAAGATGGCTTTTTTATGGATGAGAGTTATATTTGTGTTATTTCTTACATTGGGAATGATATCGTTAAGAAGTGTGTTTACTTTGGCTTTTAAGATTCGAAGAATGTTCTTGACGTAAACCTTAAACTTTTTTTATGCTTCTTCATTGCCAACGATGATCATTCTGAATATTGAAGTGATGATGAGGTGGGCAAGTTGTGGACTAATGTTTTCTTAAGTTTTTGTAATTTAAAAAGGAACCTTTACTCAATTTTTATATTAGGGATTAATGATTTCTTGAGTTTTTATAACTTAGAAATGATTTATTGAGTTTCTACATGATCAAATATTGTTATAGATAGTATTTGCTCAACACAATCAAAATTAGTACATCAAGGTTTAGACATAATCTTTGCTCAATGTGAAGAAATTTTGTTCTATTTAGTCTTTTTTACAAATGATCAAAATTAGTGGATTAAGGTTTAGATATAGTCTTTGTTCTACTCATTGGTATTGAAGTCAAATTGATCTTTTTTTAATCTACAAATTGAATTAATGTTTAGAATTTACCTTAGCCAAACTTGTTCATTGTTTCTTAAACATTATGTCTTACTCTCTTTGATTTAAATTTTCTTGTGAATATCTTTTTGTGCTCAAGTATTTAATGTGGATGAAATTATTTTTGAACGATTACTTTACAGGCTTTAATGGCTCAACATGGAAGTAGAAGACTTTTTAATGGCGGATATTTCAGGTTAGAGCCTGAATTTAGACATGTTAGTGGGGATATTGCTACATTTGAGAATGTTGACATTGACTATGTTAGTAATAGACAAATATATGAGATAGGAGAAGGATTTTGGGTATAATCAAATTGATAAGGCATATTATAGAGTACCTTTAAAGAGTTACTGGGAGTTATAAAGTTAAACCATAATTGTATTAGGCTAGTAATCCTTATGCAAATATATGGGATTGTTAATGATATGTAACTCATCAGTTAGATACACATATCCATGCTGCTGACATATTACATATAATTGGAGGAGAGGACTATGATGATAATGAATAAGGTGTAAATATGGAGTAACTAGGTGCGTAGGGGAATGTGGAGAAATATGGTTCACATGTGAATGAAAATTTGGAAGAACACAGTCAACTTATGAATGAAAATTTGGAGGAATAAGGTGCACATATGGATGAAAAGATGGAGGAACAGGGTTCACATTTTCAGTCAAACTTTTATGTAAACATTTTAGATGACCATCTTCCAATTGAATTGAATCAATATATTATGATAGTGTTATTAGTACTAATAAATATCTTAGTGCATAAGAGGTGGGTGAAACTTTGTGTATACCCAATTCAATTGTTAGGGATAATCTTGTAAATGTAGCACATGAGTGGAGATCGAGAATGGATTTTGAAATTGAACAAGAATTTAAAGATGCTATACAATGTTAGGTTAAAAAAAGTGTAAGAGTAATTAAATTAAGGTTAATGTGTATTGATGGATGCCCATGGGTTTTATATGTTGGATATGATAAGAACGAGACATATTTCAAAGTTAAAAATTATAACCATGTTTATAGTCGTTTCACAACAAACAAACTAAATTTGATTTCTTCTAAATTCTTGATGAGACACTTCAAATATAGAATTTTGGGCAAACCTAGTATCTTAACACAAAAATTGACTGAAGAACGCAAACAAAAACTCAATATTTTTGTTAATTGAAGCATATGTAGAAGCGTAACAAAGGGATTGAGATAAGAGAGAGTAACATATTATGTTAATAAATATGCAAAGTTGCAAGGTTATGTACATGAGTTGAAAATAAGCAGTCTTGGATCAACAGTAAAGTTATAAATATTGAGAAATCAAGAGACTTCATTGCCACAGGTGATAATAAAAAAAAGTTTGAAGATGTTGACCCATACATATTCTAATTATCATTTGAACTAAGGGGTTTATGATTCAAATGATGTTTTGGTATTACTTCACAATAATTACAAGATGAAGCAATCAAAATGAAAATGTCATTGACACAATCATCACAATTTAAACTTTCGCAATCTGGTACATTAAAAAATTATGGTTGTGTTTGACTACAAAAGTTCAAGTTGTGAGGATGTGTCAATGATGTTCTCTTTTTTATTGCTTCAGCTTGTAATTGTTGTAAAATAATACTAGAACATCATCTAAGCCAAAAAAAACCTCTTAGTTCAAATGATAATTGGAATATGTGTGGACCAATATCTCCAAACTTTTTTTTATTTACATGTCTAAATGTATTAATTTAGAAAATTAAAGAGAAAATATTATAAACAAACTTGATAATTATTTAAACTAAGACAAATTGATAAAGAATACATTTCTCACAATATTGCTTTCTTATGAATGCAAATAATTTTGTCAATTATTAAAGCCAATAATTTTTAATATAAAATTGAAAAGTTTTATACTTGTGAAGTTGCCTTAGATCTATCCTGATTAAGATAATGATAAATATTAGATACTGTATGTTTATAAAACCGTATTCATATGATTGAAGTAAGGTGTACACACCTGTAAAGAAGCCTTGTGTGTTGAGTTAAGCTATCATTGTTGCATTTTATAGAGTTATGGCTAAAATTACCACATTTTTGCACTTATTTTTTCTGAGACAATTTATTTGGATTTTTAATTTTCTTTGGCTCATTTTGTTATTTTCTTATTGCAATTCTGGTTCTACCAAGCATAACTCTTTTAGTTAGAGTTTGTATCACCTCTACATCAATTAAAGGTTAGAAAATTCACCTTTAATTCGTTGTAATATATGTTCATACAAAATCATGAACTGACCCTTCCTATAGCATGAATCTACGAATGTCTCATCCCTTTTTTTTTAGTGATGAATTGCACTAATTGCATGTTTGCATGGGTATCTATATAGGTCTTATATTCGACAGCTACATGTTTATTGTCCACAAGTCTCACAATATGCTTCCCATCTTGAAACTTCATAAGTATCATCTCATTCCATACAATTCTCCATTGCATTGCTTCTTTTTCGTTCTTCTCCAACTTCTTCATTATATTTGGTGCAATATTTGACTTCCACCTAATTACAAAATATCTCCTATTTGTATGTCTCTTCATCACCATTATTTTAATTGTCTCAAGCATGCTAATCATTGGCCTATCCATTGCTGGCAGGATCTAATCATTAAAAGTTTCATTCATATTGTTGTCAACTATTGGACATTTAGTTTCAAAGTATTGGTAACATATTACCTACCTCTCTTTAGGATATTTAAGTAATGATAAAGCACATTTAGAGCTTATTTTTTCAAGCCTCTTCAGTTGCTTGTTGAAATCTTCAACATAGGTTGACTATGTGCAATTTTAAAACTACTTTTTAAGATCTTTTTCCTTCCAATTGCCGTGTCGATTATGATATATATGTTTGAAACACATTCAGTGATCTACATTAGGCAAAGTCTTCTCTACAACACTTACTAGTACCAATATCAAATTGAAAAGATATTAATTAATATTTCATATAATGATTTCAATTGTAGTTATATTAATATACCTTCTACATATTAGATATGACTATAAGTCCTTTACCATCTTCCAATTCCAAATCAAATGCTAACAAATTTATGAACTAAGTCCATGAATATGTGTTTTCTATCTTTACAATTAACCAGACTAATGGATACATTCTTCCATCACCATCCATACCAATTGCGCTTAACAATTAGCTTTGGAATTTTGCTTTAAGAAGCATCTATCAATTTCAAAATTTGATCTTAAATGTTTTTGCCCTCTTTTCATAGCACCAAAACAAATTTATAATCTTTTGGACTGCAATAATAAAGAAGTACTAATATAATGTATAACATAGTATAATGAAGTAGGAAGTATTAATATGTTGATGAAATTTTCATTTATCACTACCTGTAGCAATGAACTCTCTTGATTTATCGATAATTATAACTCAACTGTTGATCCAGAATTGATTATCTTCAAATTATATATATAAGCTTGTAACTTCACATATTCATTAATATAATTTGTTGCTCTTTGTTTTCTCAATTTCTTCTTTGTTCTTCTACGCATGCTTGGATTAATGAAAATATTGAGTTTTTTTTTTGCATTCATCGACTATTTTTTTGGTACAAATACTAAAATTCTGCCTAATTCTATCTTTAAAGTGTCCAATCAAGAATTTAGCAGAAAGTAATTTTAGTTTGTTTATTGTGAAACAAGTGTGAGCAGGGTTATAAGTTTTAACCTTGAAACATCTCTCTTTCTTACCATATTCAACATACAAAACTCATGAGCATCTATCAATACATACAAACTTAATTCGATTACTCTCACTTTTTTAACCTAATAGTATGTACTAAATAATCAGCAGCAACATCTTTAAACTCTTTTGCAGTTCCGAACTCCATTCTCAATCTCCACTCATGTTTGCAACATTTGTAGGATTATCCCTAAGATTTAAACTAGGTTTACACAAAGCTTCATTTGCCTCCTCTTCATTAGGATATTAATTAGTACTAATAACATCACCACAATTTGTTGATTCAATTTCAACTAGATGATGGTTATTTGGAATGTCTAAATAGAAGTTTGATTGAAAATGTGAACCTTGTTCTTCTATATTTTCATCCATATGTGCACCATGTTCTTCCAAATTTTCATTCATATCTAAACTCTGTTTCTTCATATTCTCATTCATTTGTGGACCTTGTTCCTAGGCTTGGAAATTGAGATTGGGATTGGCCCAAAGTCAATAGGCCAAATAATAAATTGTACCAATTAAAAAAATAAAAACTCAACGACTACAAATTAGCTCCACTAAGGTATCATAGTAACAAGTCTCTTTATCAAATGGTCAATTATAAGGTTAAAACATTTACTTTAGTTATTCAGTATTAAAAGACAACTTATTAACAATGAGTTAAGAACTATATTTAGAGAAGAAAATAATATGATGATCGGAAATTATAGTAAGCAAAGAGTGAGAGGATACTAACTTTTTATAGGCAGAGGAAGGTTTTAGGATAAAGAAGGCAAAAGGTTAATGTGTATTCATTGTGGCTTAACGAGACATACTATTGATATTTGTTATAAGAAGATTAGTTTTCCTTCAATTTAAACAAATATAGAGAGATATTAGGAATGTAAATCAAATAAGATGTTCAATTTTTGGTGAACCAAAATCCTATGATGAAGTGTTAAAAATTGAGTATGATGCAAATACAAAGCCTTCTAAGGTTTCTTTAAATAAGGAACAATATATACAACTGGTAAATTTTGATGTAGTCTAAATTTTTAACTATATGGTTTGCACTCAGGATTGAGCAAAATTTTAGATTTGAATTTGACAAATCTAAGCTATAAGTGAGGTAAGGGAAAAAGGAACTAAAGTATTCTTTATAGAAGATTATATTCACTATATACCATTTGGTACTACCATTGTACCTACATTTACATTCAACAAAAAAAGAAAGACTACATGTACATTCAACAAAAAAAATGAAGCATCAAAAGGACATTAGAGCATGACAATGTATCCAAAAAAAATCTGACAAAAGAAGTTTTGGTCTCATTCTTAAAGGTATTATTTTGTCATATACATAAGCTTAATAACATAAACATTTAAAGGGGGCCACATGAGAGGCAATTCAAAACACATATGTCCCTACATAGGATTGCCTCCCATGTGCAGCCAACAAGAATAAAGTAGTCAAAACTTCCCTCATGAGCCATGAATTATTGTTAGGGAGGAACTGGTCTATTAGCTTTTTCTTCATTTTCTCCCAAGTGTCAATGGAATGTCTACTCACACTGATGTCATTGAAAGTTCTCACGCTCAACCATAGCTTTCCATCTTCTACCATATACATAGTCGTGATTAACACCTTCTCTGAGTCGAACACCTTTGTTATTGCAAAGTATTACTCCATATTCCACAAGAAATTTTTGAGCTCCTTAACATTTCGCTTGCCATAAAAAATTTAGGGTTCTCACACCTTTACCATTGCGCTTTCGACACTCTCAATCCTCTATTTGTTGTTGCAATTGTTAGATTTGTGCCTTTGAAATCTCGAACCGAGGTGAGTAGAAAGTGACATCTTCCTCCCCTTGAGGAATTAGCTCTATGAGTCTCTCCATTTTGTTGACACGTTCTATCAAATTGTTGTCCCTTGCATATTAAAAAGAAGTTCTAATTCTAGTTACAAAAGTTTTTCCTAGACATCAAACTTATACCAAAGTTATGCCTACTCCTTTGCAGGCAACCTCACTTATTAAGCAAGACTCAATCTTTCTACGTGATTATTGACCAACAAAACCTTGTTTTCAAATGCCTTAGTGTTTAACTCTCACACTGAAGTAAGAATACTACGAAAGCATTAAATTTTTATAGGGAACAATAAACACACAAAAGCTATGGTAAAAAATAACCTTTATTACTTTTTCAAAAGTATACAAAAGAATGTCCTCTCTCAATGTGTTTCCTTCCTCTCTGTCTCTTCCTCTAGAGCAAGGCTCAAATAAGTTATTTATAGATACTTCTGGCTTTACAATTCATAATTTTAATTGAATTGAACTAACTATATCACATTTATCCCTATAAGATTATATCACGCTAAACAATAGGGTGACAAGCTCATCCAAATAGAACTTTATTTGATAGGATTTATCTACATCATGACTAACAAGATAAGATTAATTAAGAAAGATACATTCATATCTATGAAGAACTCTATTATCTTCCTCTCACATGGTCTTTATCTTTTAAAGTTGAAATATTTTTCTGTCAATGTACACCAATGCATGCCAACTCATCATCAATAATTGTTTTTCTTGCCTACTAGAAAGTTTTTACATTGCTTCGTCATCCCGAATGTCAAACACTAGTTAAGGATTTCCAATGCTCGCATGATTTCACAATTAGGACTTAAAGATGTAACAATCTATCCACTCTGGACAAAATTAGGCTTGCTTTCTACACCTACTGTTATTTACAAGGTCGTGCTTCTTCTTTGCCTTACTTGCTTTATATTTTTCTTTTTTTCCCCTTATCTTCCTCATGTGAGAACCGTTCGTATTCCTTATAGTAGTAATAGTCCAAACGTTATGTAGTTAATGAGTATTCAATTCCTAATTTTATGGTAACTCTTGGTGTACCTGATGGAGCACATTCATATAATCGTTCTTGCAAATTTTTTGAGGTCCTTATTGGAAATTGAGAGCTTAGAAGAATTAAAAAAACGCAGCTCTTCAAGTACAAACAAAAATGGCTGGAGGTATTTTGTTTTTCTTTCGCATTTGTTTTATATATTATTCTAATGTATATTATTGTTGAATATATGTTAGAATATGCTTACACCTCAATCCCCCGAATGTAGCCATATAAAGCTTGCCGTGTAAAATATTTGCATATGTAGCATATCAAATTAATAAGATAAGTTCTTGTTGATATTTATATGTAGGTACCTTTTGTGGCCTGACAGCTTCGTTTTAGGCATGGTACCCACCGCCTAAATTTTTCCAAGCACATGATCACGTGATTTAGAACATGCCGAAGAACCAACCGGGAAGATGTAAAAAGATATTTAAAGAAATCAAGACAGTCCTTGTGATATTGCTCTATGAGTAAGTTTTGATGTATATAGCTGGTGACAACTTGTGATATATGTTGTCACTATTCTTAAGATTGCAAGTTTAAATCATTGTACAGGATGTTCTGAATTTGAACCCCTAGCTAGCTTTTCATATGATTCATAAGTTACTAGTTCTTTGAAATGTTCTCTGAAAAGGCCTTTCCGCTGAACTTGAAATTTCGCAACACTTGAAAGGGTATCTAATTTGCCTTATTTTGGATAGTGACCGACTTTGAACAACTAGTAGTGCCTCACTTTTTCTTCTTTTCCATTTTGTCCCAAGGGAAAGCAGCTAGTCCCAGGGATGATAGATGAGAATTGAATTCAATCACTCAGATTTATGTGGCAACTTTGGTTAAAACAACTTTGCATTATTTTTGTCAGGATCTAGAAAACCATGTTAATCGTATAGGTTACTTGGAAAAGAGATCTTTCATGAAAAGCATTGGAATGCGCTAGCTCATGCAAATTTGCACCAGGTGGCTTCGATTGTGTTAACGGAGGTTTACATAAATTTGAAACCATACTCAGGACCTACTCTGTTCACATAAATTTTCGCGAGCCCTAGCCAAATTTTGCATTAGTCTACCAGAATCCTGTCTTGAGACATGAGGAACAATACCTGACTGATTGATTTTGATTAGAGTAAAGCAAGGAATTAGAAATCAAAATTGTCTGAACATGATCACATAGTTGAGATAAATTGTTTGAAAAAGATAAGAATACGATTTCCTGCTTGCTAGTAAACTTCACTAAAAAATACACCACAAAACCAAATTTAATCAGCTTAGTTCAGGACTCGGTACTCTCTACAAAGTTTCAACTCTTATTACCAAAATAAGTACACTAGACGGACGCAACTACAAGGTTTGTTTCTGAAAACAAATAGAAAGCTACCTAAGCTCTGTTCGGAAAGATACCCTTCTTACAGATACAAATGTTGGGCGCTGAATTTCCCGTCACCAAGAGAGAAAACAAAACATCTCTTGGGATGTTCAGGTGAGTGGGGAGTTGAAAGAATATCAGAAGCACTTTTGTCTCACTAAAAGATTATCTGCAGCGGTACTGGAGCAGGTAGAGCAAACATTAGCACAGTGAAGATCCAACAAGCAGTTCACACCTTAAATGGACATACAAGGTGATTGTCTTCATGTTGCAGTGCGTTAAAAAACAGTAGTAGTTGACTTTGCACTCATTCTCGTCTTCACTGAACGTATAAAATTAGTAACAGTTACAAACTCCTGTAGTCAATAACTGTGACCTCATCTTCTGGTACATCAAGGTCTTGATAACTGCATAATATTTAGATGAATAATCAAAAACAAGCACAAACTTTAACCACCTCTAATTTGACATAATGCCTTCGATAGAAAGTCCATGTCACAAACACAAACAACCTCTAGTTCGACATAATACCTTCCACAGAAAGTGCTGGCGTTTGATGTTATTATCATCATTATCTAAACCTAAATTTCTTGCTATTGAAAAGTACAGTGTCACAATGAGTTGGTTCCACACCTCAGCTTAAATATAAGCAGACCAGGTCAACTTTTGGGTGATGAACCCTGCTCAGGTTCAGCAACCAAATATGGAACCCAATAAATAAACCGAAGACACTGTGGACTATGGAAAGGTGGTTCCCAGCCGTATGAAAAGATCAAACATAGAGACACAAAAAAATTACCTGCGTAATCGTCTCGGATCCTGTCGAAAGCCAGATGACAGAAGGATTGGGGCTGGTCCACTTAATGGGGGACCAGCCCTCCCATTCCTACCACCACCTTCAAATGGGGGAGGACCACCCTGCTCTCTAAACATCCGCATTGCAACTTCAGGTGGAGCTGGGACAAATGGCCCAAGCGGACTGCAATTACAGCATCATGCGATCATTACCAAACCCCAAAATAATGGCAAGGTAACATGTTATCATGAAAAACAACATCGTACAGTTTCCACCTACCCGGCACCAGGAACTGGCATCAACACAGGTGGAGGAGCTATATCTGAAGCAAAAGGAGGCACATGTATGCCTTGTCCAGCAAAAGTATCAAACATTGGATCATCATGATTCCCTACATCAGGGCCATCACTAGGCTGGAGATCACCTGATTGGGCATTTTCAGACCTATCATATCTTTCACCACCATTTGGCCGACTATCACGTTCCCTACGGTTTCGGTCATCCTTTAAACGATTATCTAGACCTAGCTTACGTCTCAATGGTTTGTCCCGCTGGGAAGAAAAATATTATAAACAAATAAATATAAAATAAGAAAATATAGAAATAACAAATAGCACATTGTCCTTGTAGGAAAACAAATAGCATCATGCTGTATTAAAAGCAACCCTACAGAAATTGCTCTTCCAGGTAATGCAGATTATGCATCCACTAAGCATTAATCTAAGCATTAATAATTAAAACATATAGCAGGCAACAAAATAAAAAGTTTTTCCTTCATTTTTTTTTCTTTTAACAAACTCATGGTATAAATCTGAAGACCCTTTTCTCCCTCTTATTCCTAGTTCCCAATTGAGAAGTAAAGCTCATAAAGGATTTCAGTCAAAAGGCAACTAATAAAGTGATGATTCACATCATCATTTTCAGGTAATGAATCACCTATATCTTAAAAAGTGTTAAAGGCCTTAGATTGAACAAAATAGCATCCAATTAAACACATAGAGAACAAAATCAATTTCAGCAAACATTCCATGCAGCGAGAGGGCATAAAGGGTGCATAGTTATGTGTGGAACTTAAAAGGGGAAAAAAATCCTAAAAGAAAAGATGATACAGACAAAGCTCAATTAGTTTCAGAAAATCTAGAAGACCTACACTTTGGGTGAAGTAAACTAAATTTGAATAGCTGGGAGCAATAGGCCTCAAGAAAACATGTAAAAAGAAGGAAAGTTAGTTCAACAAAAGAAAATTTTTTTGTGTATGGAAAGAACAGCGGAAGATGGAAGAAATAGATTGAATTTGTAATTATGGCAGATAAAGGCCAAAACAAGAGTAAACGAGGGTAACTCATGTGCATGTATTCAATGAACCATAAAAGATGTAAAATAATGGCACAAATGACTACAAGGAGTAAACAGATACAACCAAAATGCTTCCCAAATCTAGCCCTTAATTTTCAAAAAGCACTTGTTTGAATGCTCATTGTTCCAAAGGATTGAAAATAAGAAGTTCAATATTGAAGCAGGATATAAAAATGAACCATAGATTTCAAGCAGATTAATTCATTCTATATGTCCCAAGATAACAGTTCAAAAACCCCCATTCTTAATTCCATCAGACATACCAGTGTAGGCTGCTGCATAACAGGTGTGCCACCAGGTGCATCTTCGTCACTGTAATTCAGTTAGCAGTCAAAGCAGAAAATAAATTTGAGGCATAGGGTTAAAAATCAAGAGAAAGAAGGTACAATCAATTATGGTACTCACGTCATGTAATTCTGAAAATACAGCTCTTCACGTACTTTAGAGGTCAACTCCATCACTAGCTCAGGATGTTTCAGTTTGAGATGCTTGTGCACAAATTCAGCAGCATGAAAGAGCTTTGTGCAGCCCTTGGCTCCACAACCATACTTCCACCCATATTTTTCATCCCGGATCTTCCGGACATAGGGCTCCAATGCTTCAACAGCTGCAGCATCTATCTTTTCCTTAGCAGTCATTATTTCCAAAGGGTCTTGACCCTTTAACCTCTCTTGCCAATAAGAATCAAGTTTCTTTTCCCACTCAATGCCACCATTATTTACATCAGTACCCTTTCCCTCCCCTCTTACATGTCTAAGACCCTTGGCCTCATTGGTTTCAACCATCCCATAATAATCCAAGCCATGAACACGCCATAGATAAGTGATAAGGGTATCCAGTAGTTCAACACCCTCCAGACCCTTGACTGAGGTTAAGCCTCGTATTATGATAACAGGCCCAGTGGAGCTGCCATGGGATTTCTCTCTACTCATCTTGTCATTCTCAGATCCACCTAAAATATTGTCCTCGATTCCTTTTTCAGAGTCAAGTTTGCAAACAAGGGCCTGTGCTTGTTCGATGTCAACTTGGATTCTTCTGGGTTCCGAGCTTACAGGATGAGCTTTTGGAGCAGCTGAAAGCAAGTCAGTCTCCTTAGCCGGAGGTCGGCCATGTCGTCTTCTCTTGCCACTAGCATCCACTTCATCATCAGAGTTTGGGTCACTAGTCTGCCCTGATTTACTAACAGATAAGGCATTGATGCCTGCGCCTCTGCAATTACGAAACAAAATGTGAGATGTCAAAAAACTAAAGCCGTTATGCAGGTTGTCACATATACAAATCCATGAAAGCAAATCTCACAAATCCAAGGTTCCACTCTGCAGATCAAGCAAAAAGTCCTTTGCAACTTTTCTCGAAAGTTCATTCCTCCTGCAGCGAATTCAAAAAATGACTTCAGAGGTCACAGAAGTCTTACAAGTTTCTACAACAAGAATATCATTGACATTAGACACACAAAATATAACAAATTCACTAAGATAATTTCATTCCCAGAATTTCTTCAAGTAACACCTTCATTGAAATCATAGTCAAGCAAACCTTTCTATGACAGCAATCAAATTTGTTGGATGATATTTGTCCCTCAACCTACAAAAGCCACACATATATGTGAGACCAAAAAAGTGAATAACTTGGCACACACAGATATTGACTAAGAAAAGATAAATACCATTCTTCATCCTTATGAGCCTCGAAGAAAACCCGCTTTTGTGTTGAGATGTATTCTGATTTATATTCTTGATATCTGGATAATAAAAGACCAAACTGTTGAGTACAGATCGGTTTAAAGATTCAATGTTAAGCCAACCACTACATCCTCCAATCTCTACCTGCGCTCAGCCTCTGCTGGTAGTATATCATCTTCAAGCTCCTGAATGAACTGCTTGTATGACATCAAGCCTTCCCTGCAAAAAGTTTATTGTTGGATTATAGATCAAGGGAGCAGACCAATCATAACAGGATTGTAGAAAAAGGAATGCTCTAACGCAGATTCCAACAAAATGAACATAACTCAAAACAAAGATAACAAGCACTGAGATTCATTAATATTTTCTGTGCAAGAAGCACAAAATTTTCAATTCTCATATATCCACTGAAAAAACCAATATGGAAGTTCTAAGAATCAGTACGTTAACGAAAGAAAATTATCAGAATAAACTTAATGCAACTACAAAGTCATTAAGACAAATAGGCCTTAATACAGAGATTTAAATTTTCTGCAGATAAAAATATCCTTATGAGATACAATAGGATATCAGATCAAACAGCATTCATATCTTGAAGTCCAGGAACATGACAGCGCTAACCTTTGAGTGCCTCCTGTGTTGGGAACATCACCATAATTACCACGACCTGAATCCCAATCTGAAACAAAAAAAATCCAAGAAGCTAAATTATGAATAGCAGTTATAGTCCATAAGCACAGACATAATAGAAAGCTAAGCACTCGATAGGGAAAGCAGGAGATTAAGGGAATCAGTCAGTTCAAAACAATATTATAAATTTCTTAAAAGAAAAGATATAACAATGATTCAAGAAATGTAATGTCCTCAGTTAAGGAATGCTTTGTCCGCAATAAAAGTCGAATACATTAGCAATAAATGAAGATAAAATTTGAATAATAAAATTCAACTTTAAACAAAATATGATCTCATTCAGAAAAGGCATCAGAAAATTAAATTGTATAATCTCAAAGTACCTACAGAACTTGCCATCGATAGGATCTAGGGCTGGATTGACTGAAAGTCAAACCAAGCAGTTAAGATACTTGAAATCAGAATTCAAGCCACGCGTAAACTTAAACAACACTTTGCATGACAGATTCTTAATCTTATGAAATTTCATCTGGGAGATATGCAAGATCTTGCTTGTAAAACTTGCAGCATGTTTTTAACATTGCATATAAAATACAGAAAATAAAACTGCTCCACAAGTGCATGTACAAAGCAGTAATTATCAATTCCACTAAGCAAGTTTTTCTTTAGACAAGAGGAAGTTAACCAAGTAGAGGCAATATGTACTGATTGGGTCATTTTAAGCACATCAAACTACAAAAGTTTTTCTCTAGGGCCAGCAAGAACCAAAAAAGTAGATACAGTATGAAACGTCCAGGCCAAATAGTTTGTCAATAACAGTACAGTTGCAGAAACATATATCATCAATGCTAAGAGCCGAATTTGATCATCGGGCTCAACAGCAAGTTATTTCTTTTATTCATGATGACAAAATTTGACTAATTATTTAATATATCCACCCAAGATGTATTATACATATATCACCTGAACAAGATAAGATGTATCAATTTGAAAATGAAATAAGCACATACCAGAAGGACCACCAAGGTACCCACTCGCACGACCAATGTACCGCCCATGAAGCCTTTCTTCAGCAAAAGCAGGCCTGCCTCCCATCTCACGTTCATATCCACCAGCATAATCATATCCAAACCTAAAAAATCATGGCATCATATAATGCAGTTGAATTTCTTTCAGGAAAACTGACAATGTAAAGGCTCATCAATGCATAAAGCATGAATCAGTATGGAAGGATAAAGAAAACAACAGAAGCACTGATACGAAGAATGAAAGAACTACATGTACACGATACATAAGAACTGAAACAAATGACTTAGAAAACAAAGCATAAACGTCTAAAGCATGTATGAAATGGTGAATTCAAGAAAACCCGTCTCAACTGCAACGATTTAATTCAGTGAATAACAACAGACGACACTTGTAACTGCACCTTGGTAGCCCCACCATCCAGAGTACAAATGAAACAATATTCCTTGCCCATAGAACATATGCACAATGAAATATTTTTCCAGTATACGAGGCATCCAATACTGACACTGAAGCAATAACATCTATATACCAGTACATTTCCTTTTTCTGAAGATTTAAAGCCTATCATTCCCCATTTCCCTTTTTCTTGTGTGCCAATAATAACATGTAAAAAGTCGTTCATATGGTGCACAATGTTTTAGGGAACGTGAACTTTGGTTACCATAACATAAATGACTGGTATATAGCTACAACCATAATTAACCACCACCAGATCCTGCGCATTGCTATATAACCCAGCTAAACTATGTATCAAGTCATCGACTAAGTTACCAAGTCCAGCAATAAAACCTCAAAGTTCGAAACCATAGCCTTCACTTCCCAATAATGATTTGGCTTTCAAGGTAACAGATTTATGTCACAAAAAAAGAACGAAGATCCATTGCTAGCCTGAACGAACAGTAAATTCCGAGGACATTCTTGTTACTGTTTACGTCTCAAATTCATAGTGCGGACTCCCAATCCTTCAGTTGAACATGGAAAAAATCTCACAATCATTCAAGGACCTAATAAGATCTAACTTCATATCAAAATTCCAAATGCATATGACCGTATTACATCAGCGATGGAACTTGTGTTAGATTCCCTTATCTAGAACATGTTGCATAATCATACAATCCAAAGGAAAATTAATTATCAAAAGCTTACTTCACAGTCTACTAAGTCAGACCTTATGACAGAAAAGGAAGAAAAGGACACCAACCCTAATTGAGAAAAACAATCAAAGTATTCATCAACCATATCACTTGGTCACTAACCTTCTATCTCCAGGTCCAAAGCCACCTCTAGGGCTTCCTCTGCGACCTGCATAGCCTCCGTCTTCTCTCCTCGACCTCTTATACGGTGGAGACCTCCTCGGCGGCGGCGAGTGTCTCCGGTCACGATAAGGCACCGGAGGAGGGCTCAAACTGCTCCGCCGTTTGTACTCTCTATCCCTCTCTCTCGGTGGCGGAGGGGAGCGATTCCTATCATAATAATCTCCCCCGCGTCGATTGGGCGGTCTATCGAAGTCCCTATCGTCCCGTCTCTCTCGAGAATCTCTATCGCGACGTCTAGGCGGAGGAGGCGGTGGTGGAGGCGAGGATTGGGGGTCTTCACCGGAGGACTTATCCTTTCGTTCCCCGCTACGACGGTCGAGAGGTGAATCTACGGGCATGTTAATGACTTCTGCCATCGTTGCGAAACCCTAAGGAAATCAAAAGGAGCAAAAGGTAAACACGTCACCTGGAAGAGTAATAGAGCTTCGTTACGCCTATTCGGATGGAAATACTAAAATAGCCCTCCCAATTGTCTCATTTGTTGAACTCGGCCCGAAAGAACCCAAATCTTTAATTTAGCCCCATAGTAAACATAAAAAATTAAAAATAACCTTAATGTGAAAATTGGAAATTATTAGGACTAATTAATAGAAAGTGGGCATACTATTGTTTATTTTTAACCTTT
>JANIHY010000209.1:8636576-8651028 GCA_027479065.1 Erythroxylum brevipes
CATTTTGGTGACATTAATGATTTGATATATAGCTCCAATGCTTTTTCAAAAAGGCTATTCTTCCTTTATTCCGATCATGTTTTAAAATAACCTTCCAAACAATGGTCTAGATCATTTGGGTCATTCCATTCCTTGCCTTTCCACCCCTCTACCCACATTCAAACATACTCTTAGGGCTACAAATAGTGATATTGATATTGCAGTGTTTGTTCGAGGTTAGAAAAGATCTAATGCCCGTGAATGCATGAGTTGTGAAATGTTGTGGAATATTACGATCTAATTGTCCCATATTAATAACACAATAGGTTGATGTGAGATTTTTATGGACTCTTCTTTTTTTAAAGCTAACTTTTGAGGTTAGAATTCTGACAATATCTATAATCAAGACTTTAAAACCGGGCCGGACTATCCGATCCAACTATAAAAGGTTTGAATTGGTTAGTAGTTTGATTCGGTTTCACCTAATAACCTCTATATATAAAAACCGGTCGGTTTAAACGTTTTTGATCTGACTGGACGATCTGGTTCGGTTCAATTTAAAAATATTGGTTCTTTCTTAAAGAAGCTTGGAGCTTCCATACATCAACCCTTCTTATGTTGTGAAGAAAACTCGCTACACATATTAAGGAATCACTAAGAAAGACCTAAAGATGTCAAATATTGTGAAGATTGACTTGGAAAATAGATGTGTAGTCTCGAAAAGATTATATGAACCTGGTTGCTTTGGAAAAGAGTCATATTTCATTCCCTAACAATCAAATAATACTAATATTGTCGAACAAGAAATTGACTCTACAACAAAAAAATGATGAGTTTTTGCTTAACAACTTGCATGATGAAAAGTTTGGGAAGTTGCGATTTCTGCTACTAGATGCTATGTCTCCAGAGCTTGAAGTTGTGGCCAACATTAAAATGCCTAGGTGAGTATCGTATGGTTTTCATGGTTTATTTGTTAGAGACGTGTGGTTAATAAGTGTAAAATTAGATGATTAAGAAGTTATCTCTGTTTTCCTTATATTAAGATTTGAATAAATTTTATTTGATTTCATAATATCTACTTAACATATTAAAATTACTATAAAATTAACTTTTAATCTTTTTAATTACGATATTGAGGTCATAAGATCATCATCAAATAAATATTTATATTATTAAATTATATGCATAAATAAATTTATTAAAACATGAAAAACAATAAAAACCTTAAATGTTTATTTTTACTTATTTTTATACGTTTTTCTTTTTATTTATTATATATCGATTTTATAGCGATTCACTACCGATTAAACCTTTAAACCTTAAATCTTTTTTTTGACTGGTTCTATGTCCGCTCTAATTTTTAAACATTGCGTATAATAAAGAATTATATTCTTTTAAGGTAGTTTGACTATGCGTAACTTTATGCAAATCTCACCCTTATTTTAAAAAAAGGTCATAAATATTTATTTAAATAAAAACATTTTAAAAGATTTAATAATGCTGCAAATAAAGAAGCTTTTGAGTTACTATATTTTATGAATAAAAATTGTAATTATATTAAATATTTATATTTTAACAATTAATTAATTTTATGAATATATTTTATTTAAATATTAAACTAAATAAATAAAATAATAATTATAAAATTCATAAAAAAATCAAACTAAACCAAAAAGAATCCGACAACCTAGAATGTCGGGTTGACTGGAACAGCAATCTGAAATTGGATAGGATATAAATTATTGTAATTGGGTTACATCTCGCGCCGCCCATTTTGGTCAGACTATGAATATCTCTCAAAATTTTCCCGCCCGATCCCTCAAGAAATCCATTTTCCCATAAAAATATTCAATTGTCTAGCCCAATCCACACATCTTTCTGCAGTTCAATACCTCAATTTATCACAAAAGAACCGCACATTGAAACCATGGCAGAGCTTAACTGGAAGCATCATACTCTCATCCAAGCCCTAATGTCACGCGGCCCATTGAATGAGGTTGAATTTCGTAGGATCTTCGCTGGTGTCCTGGGCAATGACCAAGGTACCAACTTTCACATCTCTCTCCTATGATTTGTTGGTATATGATTTGGAATCAGTACAGTTAACTGTTCTGTGAAAGTTACCTTTAGAAAACGTCTTTTTTTAGGGTGTTTATGGCTTGGGCAAGGTCAGTTTATTGGAAATTCGTGTTTGTTGGGGGATTTGGATTGACAAATGCGTAATTGGGTGCAGATGCTAACGATCAAAATTTCAACAACTGTCTGCTAAGAATAAACAAGAAGCTGTCTTATGTTCAAATGGAATTGCGCTGCTGTAGAAACCAGAATGACGGTCAAGTTTTCTACGGGCTTGTCAATACTGTTTCTGATGAACAATCGAAACTTGGAACTAAATACTCTGTTCCACAGATCACTTTCTTTAAAGGCATTGTAAGTGTCATGATCTAGCTCATTCTGTGTTGATACATTATACCCCTTCATAAAAGAGTTGGTCGTGCATATCTGGCATTTTAGTGGTCTAGAACTTTTCATTGTTGTCAACATGATTATGGTAAGACACTGTTTTTGGTTTCTACATATTTACACTGCTAATTTATTGATGGGTTTTCGTATGGAAAACTATTATCCCAAGATTATCCCGTAATAGCTTTGTAACTTTATTTTATGGATTCTCAGGTTATAGGAATTTTACGTTTACAGTAATGTTTAGCATGTAGTTTACTCTATTCCCAGAGAGCAAAGCGGGAAATGGAATTAGCCAAAACAAGTTTTTAAACCAAAGCTATATGGCAAAGGAAGTTCTTAGAAGTTTTTTAATCATATCTTGTCATGTAGCTATTTTTTTCTAGCATAATGCTTAGATTTCTATCCAAATGTTCTTTTGATAGAAGCTTTTTTGATCACAAGAAATTGGCTACTTTCATGTGCTGTCTTTAACTTTATAGGTTTCACATTGCCCTAGAAAGTAAAATGAAAGTTCTATTTAATGAATTTTAAGTGCTTGTTTTTCCTTCATTCCAAGTTCTTCCTTTGTACTGATAGTCATACAGTTCCAAACGCTTATTCAATTTCTTTTAGTGCCTAGCTTTGCTTCTTATCCCATCATGCAGCAAATAGATTGAACTGCTGTTGGGAATCAGTTCAGTAACTCTGTGTGTTTTTCTCCTTTAGAACTTCACAGTGTTTGTACATTTGGGGGAATGAATTGAAATTGATTGGAGCAATTCATGTTGCTAAAAGTATTTAAGCGTTTATACTTTGTGCAAAACTATTTTCGAATGCATGTTTTACTCTGGATGAATTGCATTGAATCTGGTGACTTAATTGTATATTTTCCTGATGTTTTTATCGCAATTTCTAGATTGAAGCAATTATGCAGGACGACACAGCAAAGGGTAGCATATCAAGTATTGAGGCTCTGAATATAAGACTGGAGAGTCAGGTTAGGAAACTTTTTGGTTTTGGATTTCAGTTCACGTACTTGCTTACGCCAAATTTGAAATTCCAATTAATGAAAAAGAAAGAAAAGAAAAAGTTCTAGACGAAATATAGGGTGTTTAGATGGCCTGTGATTATTTAAGTTTCTAAATCCTCCTATCAATCTTGAAGTCTAAAATATGACTTCTCTTCACATAAAAAAAACTAAAGCAGGAAGCAAGAGCGACATTTTGTGTTTGAGGAGTTTTTTCTGATACGTTAATGCATTCTATGGTACTATTATTGCAACTGATCTAAAAGAACTGTAAAAATATTTACTGCTTCAGAAATCAGGAAATCTTCAATCTTATTCTAGATTGGAATTTCATTGCAGTTACATTTCAAGTGTATCAGTCTTCCGATTTTACTCCGTGAAGTAACGGGTTATATTATTAATTCAGTTAATTTTGATAGCCATTTCCAATATGCACATTCTGAGTGAATCAATGTGGCTTCATTATGTTTTTTAAGTTTTTTTGTGTGCTTTATTACATAATCTTGTTACTCAATTTCTTCATTCTGTCCTAATGTATGTAGGTCTTATTTCCTTCACTCTATGCATGCAGTGATTCACATGTCAATCCTTTGGTTTCAGGTTCAGAATGTGTCAGGATCAGAAACACAGGGCAGTCAATCTCAAGTCCCACCTGCTTTTAGGAATTTCTTAATGTCTCAAAAGGAAACAACTCTCCATGAACTTGTGCGGGACAAATGGCTATGTAACACCTCAGAAGGTCAGATAGGTCTTGGTGTTAGATCCTACCTTGATCTCCGACGTTGGTTTCATAGTTCTGGCGTCCCTTCATGTGAAGTGTGCAATGAAGCTGCCATAAAGGTTTCTTGCTTTGTTAACTTCACTGAAAATTTTTTATTGATTTTTTTGTTTGTTGTCAACTGGATTTCTATTCTTAAATCTTGTCTGTTCATCTATGTGGGATATTGAATATTCAGATTTGTGAATTGGCACACTGGATGAATATATTTGTGCATCTGTATCCTATGCTGTCTGATCAGCCATTTTTATATTGGAGAGTTCCATCCAGATGTCTTGCCAATAAAGCTGCTATTAATAAGGGTTTAAATATCTCATGGCAATGTGGTTTCAACTTTAAACCAACCATGACCGACAAGAGACTATAACTCTTGGAATAGAATGCTCTTTCATGTTGACTACTTGTCTTGAGATAGCTGTAATGATCTTAGATGCCAAACCTTAGATTATTTTCACAAAGAATTCAAGTAGAGGATGTTCAGTTATAATTACATCTGGTCTTTTTGACGGCCATCTTGTAACAGGCAGAAGTCTGTCAAAATGAAAGTTGTACTCGTCGGATTCATCTGCACTGCCTGAAGAAGAAATTTTCTCAAAGCAGGGTAACTGTCTTCAGCGTCAATTTGTTCCTGTCCATTATTCCAAATATTTGCCATACTTGATATGTTTGTTAAAATTTTTATATTGTAGAGTCAGACAGTTTGTTCTACTTGCGGCATTCCATGGCGATATGAAGGAGTGAAACCTGAGGCCGTAGACGAAGAGGATGAACTCAATGGGCCGACACAGAGCCAGCCTCAGGGATCCAAAAGGAAGAGGCTTAAGGCCAACGGCAAAATCAGTACAGATACTCATGGATGTGATTCTACTCAGGTATCCCAACCTGGTTCTGAGCTCAGAAGGGTGACTAGGGCATCTTCCAGAAGAAGATAGCAATTGTCCGTACCTGTTGGTGAGGCACTACTATTGTAAAAAATTGTAAATTTTGTACCAACTGGCATTTTGGTGTAGTTTAATTGAGAAGGTGCAGTTAGGCCTTTGGCGTGAAACAATTGTATGCCCCATACTCAAGCTAATGAAGAGATCATCGGATGGCTTCAAGATGACAGCAATTTGAAAGGGACTTCCAGGACTGATATTGCCTGATGTGATGATAGGAGCCTCCTTATATTGTTTCTTTCACAAAAAGGGTTTTCTCAAATCCATCACCTAGAGCCTGATGATCTAATAAATTTTATCTACTTTGTAGTTGTTAGGTGCGTCAAATTCTTATTAGAAGATACTTAGAAGAGACATATTTTACATCCAAGAGGGGTTATAATTGGAGATATTATTTTTGGTACAGAAGTTCTTATAAAAATGAAAAATGTCTTACCTTTGAGTGTGGTTTGAACTATTGATTTATGTGATTGAAAGTAACTAATTTGAGTAGAAAAAATCTCCACAGAAAATTGAAGAGAATCCAAGTACTTTTTTTTTGGATTCGAAAAACAACTTTTAGAGATTTTTTTTTCTTTTGGAAGATATGAAAGTGAAACAATCAACTTATTAATATCGGAAGACTTAAGGATTAAAAAAACATAACCTTAATATTCTTTAAAGGCGGTGCATGATTTTGATTATATTAATTAAAATCATGTTGTTTTAATTATATTTTAGATTATTAGAACTTAATCATAATTCAAGTTGCATTGTGATTTATTTAAATTTATTTATTGTTATTTGTAAAATTGAGTACACTTTCTTTCTAATAAACAGGGAATATGAACATCACCTTTGTATTTACTTGTGAGTTGTGAAAAACTCATTTTCAACTTTTCATATTCTCTACCTTTTGTCTTTTAACTTTCCCCTTTAGAGCCAAATTCTATTCCCATGTTCTTTGTCTCATTATCAAAAATTAAAATTAAAAAGGAGTGAGCAGTCTAATCAAATCCCACAAAAGCAGATGCTTCCGTATCCTTCCTTCTCCCTGCGTTGTTCTCAATCTCTAAAATTCTCCACCTAAGTCTAGACCACCCATATTATCTAAATTATTTATAATTCATATTTTAAATTAATTCATATAAGTAGAAGTAGCGCGTGGACTTCAAACCCCGGGCAGAGCATGAGTTTTAAGGGAACATGGGGTGGTGCGTGGGGCCTACACGCCAACCTCAAAAAGTGGAAACCTGAGATCACTCACTTGTAAAGTTGTACTGTTACGTCTTATCTTATGTCTTAAACTTGATTATTAATTGGTCCTTAATTTAGTTTTATTTATAACCAAAAAAGCATCTACTGTTTTTTTTTTAATACAAGGAAAAAGAAAACAAGACCGAACTAGAGAAGAAATCAGCGATACAAGACGTCGTGAGAATCACAGGATATAATGACAATGACAAGCGACAAAGTCTCTTAAAAGATGTGAACCCCGGGACTTGAGTAAACAGCGAAGATAATAAGACTGTCTGTATTCTGATTGCCTCCATAATACACGTGTTATAACTTCAAATCTCCGTATACTTCCAGGGAATCCATTTCAAGTATGTGCATGGAAGCATCCAAAACGCCCCGGGCCCCATCCTTCACATGAGCTGTCTCTCTCTCTCTCTCTCTCTCTCGCTCGTCAGATTCTTCTCTTAACGGTCCCAAATTGCTCACTTATTCATCCTCTTCATCTCTCTCTAAAGCTCTATCTCAGGTTAGATTGCGACTTATCAAAACAATTGAAGGGTCAAACATTTCATTATTCTTATCAGTTCCTTGTAACTTGGTATTGTGTGCGGTTCGTGTTTGTAATGCTGTCATCTTTATCAAATTTGTACGGGGAATGGAAAATTAATGATTTTGCTCATCCGGGTCTGCCCTGAATTCCCCGCTCTTCACTCGTCACTTCACCCCTTCTCGAGTAACTCCATAGCTACACTTAGATGCTGTTGTTTGTTTGTTTGTTTTTTTTTTCCTTTGCTGTTCTTTACGTAGTTATATTTTCAAGTGATTAATCCATGGACTTCCTTCTATTCTATTGCTTTCGGTTCACTTATTCTTCTTGTTGTTTGCTTAGATGGGTATTGTTTTTCTATTGAATTTTTCTCTACTTAACCTTCTTTCTTGATGTATGCTTCTGGGCATGTCATATTGTTCACTACAGTGATCCTGGTTTTCGCTCTGAAATTTTTACCGCTCACCTCGATCCGCTTTCAGTGGGTTCCTTGTTCGTGCTTTGGTGGGTTGTTTAGGGGGTTTGAAAAGCTACAGGCTTTCGCATAACTTAATTAATTGAAGATTGATCTTTATTTAAATGACTGGCTATTGCCTATTAATTATTAGCATCATTGCTTCAGAGTTCCAACACATGAATATTCAGAGTCCTTTTTCTCTCTTTTTGCCTCTCTTCTTGTGTTTGAGTTTTAGAGCTAGTACCTTTTCTCAGACATCTTGATTTCTGCATCCTTTCCATTGCAGGGTAAAGCATATGGACATGTACTTTTGTGTCTTTTCCTGTTTTTAGATAACATTCTGCGTTGTAGGGTTTTTGGAATTAGATGCTTTGCACGGATCCAAGGATTAAAGTCACTCAATCCGATCACAATTTCTCTTGTTAATTCCAATCTTTTATCATCTTTCATTCTTCTTTCATTTTTCACTTACTTAAATTTAGCTTTAATATCTGTGAGTTTGTTCATTGACAAACTGGGTCTAATTTCTCTTGCTTGATGAGCTTGGAGTTCTTTTCTGATCAGTTCTTTTATTTTGCTCAAGTATGTAGGAAGTTGTAGTTGCACTTTCCTCATCACTGGCTAGTTTGTTAATATTTTAATCTTCTTGCTGCACCTTTCCCTTACTACTGCCCACTTGTTAATAATTTAAATCTGTTTGCTTCTAAAGCTGTTGTTTGAAATTTTTTGATTCTTATTGAGCATCCAGTTCTTTTGGCAGTTGTAATCTGAAACGTTTTTACTTGCGTTTAGTGTTATAATGAGTGATTTGAAATTGATTGATTTCAGGGGGTTGAGTATGCATTAATTATCTCATAGGTAGCATACTGAATCATTTAAAACTTGGAAAATGGGGGCCGCCAACTCTAAAATAGAAGAAGATCAGGCTTTGAAACTTTGTCATGAAAGAAAGAAATTCGTTAGGCAGGCGCTTGATGGAAGATGCTCGCTTGCAGCCTGTCATGTTGCATATGTCCATTCACTAAAAAGTACAGGAACTGCTATAAGGAAATTTGTTGAGCCTGAAGGTCCTGTTGAATCCTCTTTGTATACTTCAACTACTGCTACACCAGAGCCACTTGCTTTAACAGAGAAGTCACTTTCCCATTTTTCTTTCTCTCCCCGATCTATATCACATCCTGTGGATGCAACTGAAAATCTTTCTCCGTTGTCAACACCCCCCAGCTCTAGTCGGTTTCAAGTCCAACATATGAAGTTCAGAGGATTTTCTTCAACAAGAATTGAAGAGAGACCTCCTGTATCTGTTACAGGGACAGTAAAGTCTTCTAATATCCCACAGGACACCACCCGTCATGCCCATGAGAAACCAGAAACATCATCATTTGAAGCTTCTTCAGCTCCAATAGGAACTCCACCATGGGATTACTTTGGACTCTTCCATCCAGTTGATCATCAATTTTCTTTCCAGGAAGGAAAGGAAATGAACCAAGCGTTAGACAGTGCTGATCAGTTGAGAAGGCTTAGGGAAGAGGAGGGAATTCCTGATCTAGAAGACGAAGAACATAAACCATTATATGAAGAAAGTGAGGGATCTGATGACACAGAAGATGAATTTGATGATCCTCCTTCTGATACCTTGATTCGAAGTTTTCAAAATCTTAATAGGGTACATGGTCAAGCTGTACCTAGTGCTTCATCTACAATGGCTTCTGCAGGAAGTGTAGCTTCAGAAACTGAGCGATTGAACGGGGAGACCTACAACACACCTGACTTGTCACCATTGAGAACCCCATCCTCAGCTGTTGCTGTTTCAACCAACTCGAAGAAAAAAACAGTGAAAGAAGAGTATAATAAATATAAGATTACTCCCAAAGATTTCTTTTCAAGCATAAAAGATATTGAAGATCTCTTTATTAAAGCTTCAGAGGCTGGAAAAGAAGTTCCAAGGATGCTTGAAGCAAATAAATTGCATTTTCGTCCATTAGTTGCAAGAACTGAAAGTATGATCTCTGTCTCCTAGATAAAAGATTTAGGATGCCGGGAATTTTGATTTTGATTTTTTCAGATTTTCATCATCACACTTCTTGGTTGATATTATCTCATACAGTAGAGCGCTTGTTATTTACCTTTTGAAACTTGATTTTAACTTGCTCTATGGGCTCATTAATATATAGTTGTAGAGAACTTTGGCAGATAAATAATTAATTAAGGAATTTAATTGTTTGGGTCAATAAATAACTTGTTTTCAATGTTAAGGCCATAATAAAGTTGTCAGACACTATTCGTTTTGTTTTATAGGGCTATAATTGTTTATCCTTTTCTTCTGGGCAGACGGCTCTGTGGCATCTGCATTTGTCAAAGCTTGTTTCTCTTGTGGGGAAGACCCCAGCCATATTCCAGAAGGTAGCTATCCTTATCTATTTTGAAACTTTGTGTTAGGACTAATGTAAAGCTGCAGACATGTGGTCGTATGGGCTATTTGCAGAATGCAATTATGTGTCTCAAAAGTATCTTTGATTTCAGAAGTGGCATGCAATACCTATACTTATATTGGCATGTGAATTACGGGTGTCTAATTTATAAATCCATGGAAATACTTTAGAAATTTGGATTAGCATTTATGTATGATCAGATCGCTGTGTGCCAAGAAAAACAAATTGCAATGACTAAACAAACTGTTCTAAAATGAGTTGAGAACATTTTAATTCATTTTATTTCCTCTTGATCTACTTTTGTGATAGTTTGGTATCTTTGAATTGAATTCAAAATATATTGCTTATGATTACAATGTTCATCAGCAATCCGTGATAGCTGTCATGAATGTTGCTGAGCACTTTCTTTGTGGTTTTTGGTGTTACAAAACTCAGTGTGCCTGTTTTTAGTAAAAATAACAATTCATTCATTTTCCATTTTTGCCGTTACATACTTGCTTGACATCCTTGAAACTGGATTAATAGAAAACTTTCCAACACCCAACTAACTGTATAAACAATTTGCTTTATATCATCCGATCCTCTTAACTACTTGTCTAACTCTATTTATCTTTTCTTAGAACCTGTTCAAACTGCTGTAAAGTACTTAACTTGGCATAGGACAACATCTTCACGGTCATCCTCTTCAAGGAACCTTGTTGGTCCAAATGCCAAGGATGAGATAGAGGATCCTACTAGCAATCCTCTTGAAAACTTTTGCATGATATCTGGAAGTCATGCATCAACCCTGGACAGACTTTATGCTTGGGAGAAGAAACTTTATGATGAAGTAAAGGTATTTTGGATTATTAGGATGGTAGCATTCCATACTTATGATTTTTCCTTCGTTTGCCTACTTTCATGTAATAATATGAAATTCATATAATTACCGCAATCAGCGGGAAGTGTGTGGATTAATTTACATTTATGTGGTGAAGGCTTTGGATGACCTTTTCGATTTGTTGGGAGATATCAATGTTTTGTTTTGGCAGATGAGATGGTAGGAAGCCGGTAAAAATACATATTTCTTTGTTGATCTTTGTGGCTAGGGATGATTTGATACTTTTCTTGAGCGTGGGTTCTTTCCCATTTATGACGGTGTCTGGACTTCATATCAAATGAGGAGCAAATTGGGATTTCCCTGCTTCATCTGGGACTTATAGGTTTAAGAACTTTAATATATCAGATTCTACAACTAAAAGATTGAGAGAACTAGCTGGATGAGGGCTAACTGCCTTCTAAATGGAGGGAGGCTTGCTTTTATAAAGAAAACACATTCCTACATTCCCATGTATTAGTCTCTGTTTCATATTCCTCCATTGTGAAAATATGGAGAGCAGTCCAATTGCTCCTCCGGGGTAATAGTAAATTGGTTTTCCATATCATATCATAGGTGTTAAGATTGCAAGAACTTTCAATTTTAACTCAGATGCCAAATGCATTTTTTCTTAGATATACGTTGTGGTTACCTTCTGAATTTGATAATATATCCTATTGCAGGCCAGCCAGGCAGTCAGAAGCCTCTATGACAGCAAGTGTAAACATCTAAGACAACTGGAATCGAAGGGAGAAAGAGAAGCAAATATTGATAAAACTCGTGCTATAGTAAAAGACTTGCACTCTAGGATCAAAGTTGCAATTCACAGAATTGATTCCATATCACAGCGAATCGAAGAATTACGAGACAAAGAGCTCCAACCCCAACTTGAGGAGTTAATTGAGGGGTATGTGTTTCTTCGTTTATTTCCATCAATTCTCTTATGATTATAATTAGATTCCAGAAATTGAATATATACCTGTGATGCTCCTTGTAGCCCTGTAGATTTTATAATCCACTTTTGTTGGTAAGCTCAGCAATATGTCAAGACAAGTATTATACATTGAGGTTCTATATCCTTTTATGCTTGCCTAACAGTAAACTGTTGGCTGAATCTCCTATTTGTGATGCAATGTTACATTACAATATAAGTAAAGATCCTAACTGTAATGCTTATAAAATTATTTATCCAGCCAGTCAAGAGGATATTCCTACAGAATACAACTTTAATTAGGGTTATGAGTCCTAGTGCTTAGCATGCTAGGGACTGATGAACCATGAATATCACCCTAATAATCTTATTTAGGTGATCGTTTACAACATCCATTTTTTCCTTGTGCTGAAACTATAGGCAGAATTACCTGAAAGAAATAATTTTGATTGTTTGATTAAACTTTCACTTCAATACTTGTACTCGATCTCTTCATGAATGCAAAATATAAGGTCAGTATCTAAATGCTGTTTAGTCTGATTGCGAGTCTCCTGTGGCTTCTATATGAATGCAAATTTTGTATTGGCAATCATCAGCTGGTTAGGATTTTACATCTCAAAATCTTCTATCTTTGGGATCATCAGCTTTTTATAAGAGCGGTTCCAATTCCATCCCTCCCAACAATGATGTTGAACCACACGGCATATTTTGTACCGCTTTATTCACATAAGATGGCATCTATATTAAGAATTATCAATTGTTAAATATGTATGCAAAATTGATCAGGTTCTGTAGAAGTAGTAGTTTCTGAAGCTCACTCTTCAGTTGTAGAAACAATTTCATTTTTGTGTCATATCAAAACTTGATTCATTTCTGGTTTGTGATAATTTCTGGCAATTTGGTAACGGTGAACTTTATACTGTTGTTTATTTCATGCTTTTGATGGATTTTGCCTTTTTAATGAGTATTATGTTCGAGCACCTTAAGTGGATATCATGTTTATCCTTTTATGTTTTTTGCTTCTGTGTTCATTTCTGTGCATGTCGCTTTAGATATAAGATTGAGCAATTGTTTGTAGTTACCTTCATGACTGTGTCCAATTTTGAACTTCATGCAAATGGCAGGCTCAGTCGGATGTGGGAAGTGATGTTCAAATGCCACAAGCTTCAGTTGAACATCATAGAGATAGCATATAATAATGGACTTGGCAAAATCTCCATGCAGGCAGAGTCACGTAGGCAGATTACAATCAATCTTGAATATGAACTTACTGCTTTATCTTCTAATTTTACGAAGTGGATTGGTGCCCAGAAGTCCTATCTGCAGGCAATTAATAGTTGGCTTTTCAAATGTGTCTTTCTGCCAGAAAAGCCTTCAAAAAGAAAAAGAAGGCAACCAACCCCTTCATTGATTTTGAGATTCCACGGTCCTCCAATATATGTCACTTGTGGTGCATGGTTGGAAAAACTTGAGGCACTGCCTGTGAAGGAAGTTACAGAATCTGTAAAAAATTTAGCAGTTGAAACTACTTGCTTTCTGCCTCACCAAGAAAAGAACCAAGGAAGGACTGCAGAGGCAGCAACATCAAAATCTGAGATTGGTAGTGATTCAGCTGTAAACATGTTGAGAGACGAAGCTTCGGAGGATTTTATTCCAGGTTCTGAGCGATTTCGGTTAAGCTTGGAGGGATTTCTGAGTCAGTTGAAGAGTTTTTCCGAGTCCTCTGTGAAATTGTATTTGGAACTTCAAAAGGAGATCCAAGATGCTAAGGATAAGTTTGAACAACTGAATTCACAATCGTTCACCGTCTAGCTGAAAGAAGATTTTGGTTATACAGGAGAGCAGGCTTCCATTCGTGCTGCAATCATTATATAAAATTCAGCAGGCCAAGAATCTCTGGTGCTGCAACATTATATGCAACATTTTGTATATGGAGGGAGGAATAAAAATGGTGTTCAGTTCAGGGAATAAAGAAACTGATAAAGCATGCCACAAAATACTTGTTATAAAGAAAGCGGTTGGAGTTGTGTAGCTCAGAAAGCTGTTAGGTGCTGCTGATGATTTTTTCAGACATCTTCCATCCAATATGACATATGTATAGCTTGGCGTTTTCACCCCTGATTTTTCTTAACAAATTATAGGATAATGTTCCAACCCCTCATGTTTACATTGTTGATTCATTTTGTATTCTTATCCCTTTATTGATATGCATAGTTTCTAGCTTCTGTATTTTGAAGTTCTAAAGCTTATGTAAGTTTTACGTTCTTGACTTATCAAAAGTCCTGTTACTCTTGGCCGATCATGATAGCTCAAATTTTCTTGTTGCACCAATAATTAAAAAAAAACTTATGTTTAGACAAAATTTAATTTATGGTTAGGATATAATTATTAACTTTTACATTGTGTCATTTCCAATTTCCCTTGAACTTCCTTTTGGTGTTGTGATTCTGTCATTTGATGTCTGCTTCTTACATATGAACGAACACACACAGGTGACGAAGGTTCAGGAGCACAGGGCTTGTGTTTGTGTTTGATGCCTGCTTCTTCCATGGAAATGGTATCTTTGAACGAACTAAGTCCAAATTGTGGCATCATGGCTAAGTACTTGTCTTACATGCTGTTTCTCTCTTTGTTGCTCAGGTGACCATTATTCATTTTTTCAATATCATGTCCTATCCTATTGTAAATCACATTCTTTTGGTTGCAGTTTTGATGTTATGTAATTTTTAGTTTTATTTTCTTTTTGAAAAATAAAGTTTCTTTTTGATTTTTAGTGTTAATATAATTATTATACTCTTTTCCTTACTATTAATAATTAAATAATATATATTCTGTAAATTTAAT
>JANIHY010000209.1:8796176-8808079 GCA_027479065.1 Erythroxylum brevipes
CCAAACATAATAATTTAAATTTTAGGAAAAAGATTACTTTCCCAGGTAACAATCCGTGTCAACCAAACGGGGCCTAAATGAATAGTGACATAGTCGATTAAGAATCTGTCTCTTGCAGTGCTTCTTCCCCCAGAATCTGATTAATGGTGTGAAGACTCCATTGTTTGTTGTTAATGCTGCCTATGATTCATGGCAGGTGATGATACACATCGATACCTTCTTTATTTCCAACTCCTTATCATTTGTATCATTAGTTTGTTTAATCACTTCTAATTTTGGTTGGAATTTGGCGATGATCAGCTCCAATTTAGTGTAATATCACCATCAGCTGATCCTTATGGGGTATGGAACAGATGCAAACAAAATCGAACCTTTTGCAGTTCGTGTCAAATTCAATTTTTGCAAGGTGACTTCTCTGATTCTATCAATCAACTATGTTTTGGTTTTAATTTTCAAATGAATAATTATATTTAATTAGAATTTATTATTTATTTTTATAAGTGTAACAAAAAGAGTCTTCTCTATGAAATAGACCTGAGGAATCAAATGCTGGAGGCAGTAAGAGTCTTCTCGACGTCTAAACAAAATGGTCTGTTCATAAATTCATGCTTCGTTCACTGCCAGTTAGAGAGGCAAGACGCTTGGTTATCCAATGGTACTCACCTCATATACAATAAGGTACGCATACATTATGGATAAATACAGATTAAGAGCTATTTAATATGTTCTATTATGATATAAAACATTATGAGAATGGTTGCAGAGTCTTGCAGAATCTGTTGGAGACTGGTACTTCGATCGCAGGGAAGTGAAAGCTATTGATTGTGCATACCCTTGTGACAAGACTTGTCATGATGTATCTTACGTTTGAAAATTCGATTAATCTCTGTGCATTATTTAGTTTCTAGTTCCTCGTCGATCTAAAACCTTCCTTTTCATTTATCACTTTAATTAAGATTTTTTAGTACTAAAATAAGGGCTTGATAAGTCCAGAGATAGGTTGATAATTTGGATTACATCTTCCTTGAATCAGTCGAATTTTGAGTTAGTCTCAAACTTAAAAAGTCATATAAATTCACTCAAATCAATCTAATCATTATCACTAGTCATATAAGGCTCAAACTAATTCCTTGTATATCAAATCAATATCATTATTATTATCACAAGAATTAGGGTTGAATGTTACCTCATCATTATTTATAATGGTGAAGCACATATGAGTTATCTCTTCTTTGCAATGCTCGCTTTCAATCTTACTTGTGTCATCCCAAGTTGATTTAAGTACTTTCTTTTTGTCTTTTTCTTTTTTGTAGTTTCTCTCGTACTTCTCATTATCTATGAGTAAAAGACATTGTGAATTTATATGCCTAGGTTTTCTACATTTAAAGCAAATAATGTTAAGAAGATTTATGTTTAAATCACTTTCACCTTCCTTAAAATTCTTTCTTTCGGAGAATTTCTTTTTTAAGAACTTTTTTGATTTTTCTATTAAGTAAGTCAATTTCTTTCTTCTTCACTTTCACTAGTTGATGCATCTTCCTCTTCATTTGATTCTTCCTTTGAGCCTTTAAATGCTATTTTTTTTTTCTTTGGAAGCATCATTGCTTTTTATGTCTCTTAAAGCTTCATTTTGTATGTAATTATTAATCTAATAAATTCCTCCAATAGTAGTGTTATTAGATTTTTAGCTTCTTGTAAAGTCGTCACTTTAGCTTGTCACGTTTTTGGAAGTGACATAAGCAACTTTTTTACTATGTCAACATTAGTATAGGTCTTTTCAAGATCTTTGAGGGCATTAATGTTACTAATGAATCTAGTACACATGTTAGATATGCTTTCATCATGCTTCATTTGAAACAATGCAGATTGATGTGTTAGCATGCTTATTTTGCTCTCCTTGACTTGATTAATTCTATCATGTGTAATTTCTAAAGTACGTTAAATTTCATGAGTTAATTTGCACATAAAGACCTTATTAAATTTATTTCTTCCTAATGCATAAAAAAGAATATGTATGACCTTACTATTCATAAAACTAATCTCTTGAGGGTCTCATTTTTTCTTTAATTTGGATCATTTTGTTATCTATAATTTTTAGATGAATAAAGAAACACTATTTCCCATAAGTCCAAACTTTTGGTAATTAAAAAGAATCTCATCCTAGTTTCCCATAAGTCTTCTAATGTTTTATCCCTCTTGGTTGAATGATGATGATGAGGCTCATAAATAAGTCATTTTGATATTTTTTATAGGATTTCGTTAGAAATATTAGCCTAGCAGTCTTGCTTTGATATCATTTGTTAGTTCCTAATGGTATCCAAGAGAAAACGAGTTGAATTAGGTGTTTGAAAAATTCAACAACTTCATAAACCAATGTATTCAACTAACAACAATAAATGTAAATAAGGGTAAGGAAATTGCTTAATGTATATCAAATAAACAATTATAAAATAAGAAAAAGAAAATAAGAAAAAGAGAACGTAAATCGATTTATATTGGTTTAAAAAAAATTCTTGCCTACGTCTACTTCTAAAACTTTTCTTAGAATTCTACTATAATTATTTTTTTAAGACAAAGAATCACTTTTATACAATCTTTCTCGATAAAGGGAAATCTTCTTACAATCTTCTACTAAAGTGAAGAGGAACCTCAATCTCACTTGAATTACCCCCTAAATACAATAATATATTCCCAAAATAAAATATTACAAATTAAAGTTCCTCACTTTATCACTTAGTAACCATCAAAGGCCTCGTTCACACATATATGAGACAATGATGCTTAAATCATTGAAAAATACTTTAACTTATATGTATATAACACTCAAAACTTTCTTAATGTTAAACTAATGAGAAAATACTTATTTATAGTATTTTGGGATCCTCCCTAGTCGTTGAAGCTAAGAACTAACTGTTACAACGACTATATGCAATATACAGGTTAACCAGTATGCATCAAAGGCACCAAATTTACTAACTGTTGGAACATTGGTTAATTGGTAAGCATATTAGCCTATCAATGTTATAGCAAACTCATGATGTATCAAATTTAATACCTTTAACATATATTGGTCAAAAAACCAACCTATATAGGTTGACCAATCACCCTAAAAAATATATAATTCAACAACTTCAAATACTTAAAACTAATTTGTTTAATCTAATTATGATTTAAACACTTTCCAAAATTTTCCCTCAAGAATGTTCGAAAAATTAAGAAATTTTTCTATTAAAATCAAAAGCTTCAATGATTCTTGATAAATGTAAAGACTTATGCAATGAAGAAAATTGAAAATTTTATGCATGGTGAGCCTTTTAGAGCATCAAATTTACAAAATGAAATGATGGCCTTAATAAGCCTTGGTTTTCTTTTGTTCTTAGTTTGATCTTTATTTTGATTGTTGAAAACTTCAACTACTCTATCAACTTCATAATCTATCTTCTTGAATTTATAACTTTAGTTTGTTCTTATACTAATTTTCATCAAAATAATAAACTAATTAGTAATAATTATATTTTGTTATCATCAAGATGTCGATTGGACCTCCTTTGCTTTAAAAACCTCTCCTTTTTATGATAATAAACACTTGTGATATTAAATAAAAATAATAAAATTAAGCATATAAATAAATATCAAGAAAGTGATTATCTCCCTATTAATTCATGCATAAAATATAATTCAATATCAAAAACATAATTTAATATTAAGAACAAAAGAGATATTTAATATCAAAGAAATATCTATACATATAGATATCATAAATTTACTTAAGGATGTCAAATAAGATTCTAGAAATACAAAAACAAAAAAAAATGATCACCTCCCTCTAAATTTCATCATCCCCCCTTAAATGTTATCACTCCTCATAAATCTAATATCACCATTCTTTCTCCCGTTTTTAGAAAAATAAAATATAAATCATTATCTATAAATGCAAAATGTAAAGTGTCATGCTTCAAACTAACTTGATAGAAATAATCAAAATGTATTTGATTAAGAATGATAAACTTTCTCGCTAAAAAGTGTTACTGATATTTAACGAGTCAAAAAAAAACTCAATTTTGATAGTAACATCCCCTAACTGTGTTTAATTTGAAATTGGGTTAATTGATAAAAAAAGCTCAAACTTTTGTCAAATTTTCAATTATAGCTCAAATTTTAATTTTTTTTAATTCTAGCCCAAACTTACAAAAAGTGGCAATAAAATATTTAAACTTTCAATTTTCTTCAATTCTAGCCTAACGTTATTTGTTGTTCTCCTGATGCTCTCAACCATTTGTCTTTCATTTATTCTTCTGACGCTCCAAACTACTCTTGCATTACAGCGTATTACATCAGTAAGGTTGTCGGGCTGCGTAATCTAATTTATGTCATTTTTAAACTTAACAAAAACACCAACGTCGGACTAAACTTGAAAAAAATTTAAAGTTTGAGTATTTTATTGCAACTTTTTGAATTTAAGACTAGAATTGAAAAAAATTGAAAGCTTGGCCATTTTATTGCTACTTTTTAAAGCTCGAACTATATTTGAAAAATTGACGAAGATTTGGGCTTTTTATGTAATTAGCCCTTTGAAATTCTCTAATTTCAATATTATGCCTAAGTTAAATTTTCAATTAAAGCATTGAAGGCAAGTTTTGGCAAAATTAGAGGTTAATATTATAACAAATAAGAGCATAATTGCAATATCTAATAATCAATTTCATAAAAAATGTATAATTTATAAAGCCTCAAAATTTCAAAATAGAAACATGAAAAAGATCCCAAAATTCCAAAATTGAATAAAATTTAAGATGTATCAATATAATTGAAAGGGGAACAACCTTAACTCTTTTGACAATTTAAATATGAAGGCATCAATTTGAAAAGATAGCTTTTAATTAAGAAAATATTGAAAATCCCCAAATTTGAAACCTAAAAATAATAAAATTTTAATTTGATGCAATCTAAAAATGAGGAATGATGTTTTTCGAGGAAAAGAGTTAACTGTTTAAGGGTTTGGAAGATACAAAATAAATGAGATGAAAAATAGAAGAAAAGAGGATAAATAGTGCTTCAATTATGAAGATTGATCAGTCATACAGCTACACTAGTCGTCTATTGTGTGTAATCGTTCAAATCTATTAACCAAATATAGAAAGTCTCATTAGAATAAAAGTCTCTAAAAGGAAAAACTATAGTTGTTGACCAATGAAGTATATTGGTCGACTAGTAAGGATCGGTGGTTGATTAGTATATGCAACCAAACTCATAACAAACTCACTAGAAAAAGAAAAAATTTTGGGTGCAGTGATATTGGTTGACCACAAGAGGACATTGGTCAACCAGTGTATCTAAGTGGTTGCTTAGATTAGCAATATAATAACTAGCAAAATCACTGTATAAAAAAAGGGTGAATTTTAAAGATGTCAGCTGACTATATACTAAGATATTGGTAAAACTCAAATTAAAGCATCAGAACACTTAAACTATTGGTAATATCAATCAAGAATGATCGAACATTAAAAAAAGACTTTAAACACATAAAATCATGGCTAATTTTCTCTTAATATCATCATTTATTAGTTTATACAAAATATATCCTAATTGATATAATAATCAACAAGTTTTAAATCAGTAGTCTTGCATATAATATCCCAATTTATATCCATAATATTCCAAAGAAATGTTTGACCTAACATTCATCATTAGGAATTTATACTCTTATTAAAAATAAGTGCAAGATGTTAGATAATTCTAAAACATGAACTAATAATTATCTCTTTTTGAACATTGCCCATGAATTGGTTTGAATGATGATTCTTCTTGAATTCTTAGTCCATTAGTGGCATTTCATCCTTCGCATCTTTCTCTCTTGGTTCAACAATTTGAAAAGTATTAATAGTTAATTTGAAGAGTTAAATTCTCTACATTCTAAGGTTAGATTCATCAAGATTAAAATATATATAAAATTTTCCAAAATAATACTCAATTTAATAACTACATACTATTTGCTCTTTCTTTTTTATAAAACTTATAAAACAAGATAACCAATATGTTTTAAGAACCCAAATAAACTTGATTACTTGATTGTTAGATTCCTTTTTCTTCTTTTCAACTCATACTTTTAAGGGTTTGCTTTCCATTCTTTGCCTAATAAGGAAAAATCTATCCACATGTCCAAACTTACCACAAAAATGACATGCCATGTTATATGAGTAACGATGATGCATAAATTCATTGATTGGAATTATATATGTGTAAGCATAATGAGAAAGTTTTCTTTGGACATTAAATGTGTTCAATGGTCTCCTAGGATGGTGAAAATTCCTACAATTATTATGATATCTACAAGGAATGAAAGCTTGAAGTATGCTTCTTTGAGACCTAAAAGGGTGTGAGTGGGTTGACAATTAACATAGAAGTTACACCTACGTTGTGAACCATATATAAAAGCGTGATGCTTGCTTTTAGGATTAGTTTTAGTGTATGTGGAATGTGCATGCCTATGCTTGGATGTGGATGCTCTAAATTCATTTATGGATGCTTTATATTCATTTATCACGTTAGACAACATTTCTTTATAATGCAAATATTTTGCCTTGATAAATGTAGTTTCAAAATTGCCTTCACTTCTATGGTTATATCATATTATATGCCTATTATTGGAATTCCTTTAAGCTCCTAACATGCTTCTAGTTTTTCATTCCCTTTAGTAAGAAAGGGCAATAAGTCCTTGAGAGAATCAAGATCCTTTTTCAATGTTTCCTTCTCACGCCTTAATGTATCTAAGTTGTGATTGTCATCAATGATCAAATCTTTGGATGTTTTAATATTATACATTTCACTTTTCATTTTTTTCATTCTCACTAATACATATATTTAGATTCTTTAGAGTCTTTTTGAGTTTTGAGAATAGTTTTTTTCTTTTCATGCTGATGATTTCAAAGCTCTTAATCATTATATGTTAAATTTACATCACTATCATTATCACAAGAATTAGGGTTTGATGTTAACTCATCATTATCCATAACGGTGAAGCATATATGAGCTGTCTCTTCTTTCAAATGCTTACTTTTGGATTCACTTGTGTCATCCCAAGTTGATGCTTTAAGTGCTTTCTTCTTGTACTTCTCTTCCTTTTTATAGTTTCTCTCATACTTCTCATTATCTTTGAATATAGGATGTAACCAAATAATATTAGAGGTTTTATATTTTAAATCACTTTTACCTTCTTTAAAATCCTTTTTTTGGGAGAATTTTTTCTTCAATAACTTCTTGAATTTTCTAGTGAGTACGACGATGTCTTCTTTCAACGTGAAGAATAACCTTTATACAATCTTTCTCAGTAAAGATGAATTCTTCTTATAATCTTCTTCCAAAGTGAAGAAGAACCTCAATCTCTCTTGAATCACACCCATACATAATGATATATTCCCTAAATCAAATATTCCAACTTAAAGTTCCTCACTTTTTCATTTAATAACCCTGAAATGGCTTACTCACACATATATAATACAATGATGCTCTAATGATTGAAAAATATTTTCACTACACGACATCTAAAACTTTCTTAATGCTAAAATCAATAAAAAAACTATTTATAGTGTTTGGGATCCTACCTAGCTATTAGAGCCAAGAACTAGCCATTACAACAACTATCTATATTAAAGGCACCAAATTCAATAGCCTTTGGAACATTGTTGACCAGTAGGCATATTATTCGACCAATGTAGGATAAAATTATTAAATTTGATATACCATGAGTTTGATGTAACATTAGTTAATGATTGGTCGAATAAAATTATTAAATTTGATATACCATGAGTTTGATGTAACATCAGTTAATGTATTGGTCGACCAACATGTACATCAAATTTAATAATTTTAAACTACATTGATTAATTACTAACCTATATAAGTTGACTAATCACTCCAAAAATATATTGGTCGACCAATACATTAACTAATGTTATATCAAACTCATGGTACATCAAATTTAATAACTTTAACCTACATTGGTCAATTACTAACCTATATAAGTCGACTAATCACCCCAAAAATATGATTTTAACAACTTCAAATACTCAAATCAATTAGTTTAATCCCATTATGAATTAAACACTTCCCAAAATGTTCCTTAAAGAATATTTGAAAGATCAAGATATTTTCTATTAAAATCAAAAGCTTTAATACCTCTTGATGAATGTAAAGAATCATGCAATGAAGTGAAATGAAATGTTTATGCATGGTGAACCTTTTAGAGTATCAAATTAACAAAGTGAGATTAGAATTATTATTACAAACTAGAGAATAACCTTGATAAGCCTTGATCTTCTGTTTTTATTAGTTTGATCTGCATTTCAATGATTGTAAACTTCAACTTCTCTTTATTTGACTTCATAAGCTATCTTCTTGAGTTTATAACTTCAATTTGTTCTTATATTGATTTTCATCAAAATAATATAAACTCATTAGTAGTGATTATGCTTTGTTATCATCAAAATACCGATTGAAACTTACATTGGTTCAACAAGTACAGTAGACTTCATCTTACATTGTTTTAGCCTATTATGTGCTCCAAATTGGTTTAGATCTAACCTTTTGTGTTTATAAAGGTACAAGTATAGAGTCGTGATTGAGGTCTATAGCTGCTATATGCTCAGAATTTTTGTTGGAAGACTTGCATAATCAAAGTTTGAGGGAAGTTGTACGGACACTAAGGAGATGAGTTTTTTGGTTCCATACTTTGATAAAACAAAGAGATATAGGTATAGGATCATCAATAATATGCTTCTCAGGATCAACTAATTATGACTTTACAGTAAACACCAAATGATATATCGTAATTCCAATATATTTTGATCTAACTAATATCTTTAAAAGTAGTTATGTTACAATCAAGTAAAGTGTAGTTTAGGCTTAGCTTATGAAATTCCTCTTAATAATTCTACATAATAAATTATTAGAGTGTTTCAGACATTTAACCTTCGATAACTAAAATAAAAAAGTTAGAGAAAGGAGAAATAATGTTTAAAAAGTGTGTACGCATGTGTGAATAATATCATTCTTGAAAATAGTAATGACCAAAGGTGCAAATGAACCTTTCAGTTTTCTAAAAAAGTCTAACTTAGCTCTTGTTGTTATCTGGATATACAGTCCTTTAATGTTATAAAATGGATTGCATAAATCATTAACATTTTAAAATAGAACATATTGTTCCCTTAACCTTGACTCCATTAATTTTCTCTTATATATTTGTTAATTTATTGTTAACATTTCCTATATGGCATGCCAACCTAGCATAATAAGGTTAATCCTCCCACCTAAAATGTCATTTTTGAAATTTTAAATCTATTTAAAATATATATTATCAACTTTGTAATTATTCAAATTAGAAATTTTATAAAATACTATATTTTAATTCATTAATAGCAAAAAATACATTTTGCCAACAAAAATCACACCCAACAAAAACCATATTTTCCTACAAACCCTAATTCTAGAAAATTTTCTTGCTGCTCTAACATAAATTCCTAAATCTTGTAATCCAGTCACATTAACCTACATCACAGTCGAAATGAGAGTTTCAAGTAAAAGAGTTACCTAGAATTATGAAAACACAGAGAGTGGGTTGTCTAATATTGTTGTGACTAGAGAGCGCTATTGAAGGACAATATGGTCTCTCCTTGTCTAAATAAGTTAGATTTTCTTTGAATTATACTTTTGTTCTTAACTTAACATGAAATGAATTCTTTTTGTGTATTCTAATTGAGCTTATTTTTTTAGCATTTTAGAATCAAAGTTTCCATTTTGGTGGTCCTTGTTGTGTTAGATTGTTTATTTTTCTAGGTAATGCTCCCTCTTATAAAAATATTAAAATGCTTTGTTTATATTTTTAGACAAGCATGGAATGTAACAATAAAGAAAGATTCAATGTGTGTTCAATATGTTCTTAATTATATTAGTTTTAAAATGAAAAAAAATGATCATTCTAGGAACATAAAGAATCTAACTACATGTAATGTTCTTTCAAAGAAAAAATTTGGTCATTCCTTATGTCACTTTCTTAAACCAAAGGAGTGAATGCGTTTTCACTTATATCATAACAAGCATTCGTGTGCATATCACGAATGCATTTACACTAGAAAAAATGCACACGAATGCATTTACACTAGAAAAACTAGATATTTATACTTGTACATGCATCTTTGGTGCAAGGAATTATTTTAGGATGTTTTGGCTTATAGACAAAATTTGATAATTTCTATAAAAGTTAAAGGCACGTAAGTTTTTAGTTTATGGATTTGATGTAGCTATTTATTAATAACTTACCTTTTATTTTTATGATTCTTTTGTTTGATTTTTAGGCACCTGTTTTATAGCTCCCATAAAGAAACAAAGATTCAAATTAATAACAAAATTGATCCACTTATATATGGGCAAATAGGAGGAATCATATATTCATAGACCAAAATCAGATATACCATAAGAATTTTCCAATCATTTCATAAACTATTTATATTCCTAGTAACACTATCAAGTGGATCAAGCTTAAATATTTATGTACTATTAACTAAAAAGGTAGCACGAATAAGTTAGACAAGAAGACATCATAAAACTATTTAAATTGTAGAATGCAACTGCATCATTAGATTTATACAAAATTTAATGACAAAAAAGCACATTTAGTATACAATCCATATTTTTTCCAAGCTTAATGAATGAGAATATAAATGTCAATATATAGATGTATTGGCATAGTAAATGCTAATTTGCAGTCATATTCTCTAACTATCACACAAGTAGACATTTGTTTAATATAACGATCCTAACCTAGAGCTATTTGACAACGTTGAATTGGACTATGTTAGTCATAGAGAAGTTTATGAAGTGAGGGAAAATTAGGCTATAAGAACATAATAAATGCATGGTATCTTATTCTAGGTATGAGTTTGGTTAATAGTTTGAGGATATTGGAGTTTGACCAAAATGCTCTAGATTTAATTAAGTTGTTATATGTACAAAGGATTATAGATGTATAATTGGAGCATGCAAATGATTTAGTGGTTGCATTACCAATGTTGAAGTAGCATGAAAATTGATATAAACAAATAGGAAATTCTCGTGATGATAATGGAGCTCATATAAATGAAGATATTGGGGATGTAGCCATTGTGAGTGACAATGTTGGGGACATGAATATAAGCGCTAAAGATATAGTTTAGATAGAGCATAACATCCTTGACAACATTACGAGGCATGTATCCAATTTCATGGGCAATCAAAGAGGTAGATAAGACAGAAAACTATATTTGATTTATTAAGCAATTAGCAACGAACTTGGGATTAGAAGATGGTTTTAGGATTACAATGATCTCATATATGCAAAAGATATTTCATTTGCTTTATTATTATATACGCTATCATGTTTTGATTTATTTTTTATCCTCTTAAGGAATTATGAGAACCAAGAATAGCATACTACCCTCTTCTACATATGGGATGTATACAAAGAACATATGTTATAATTGAGTACCAAAATGGAAAGGCAAAGATCTTAGGCAAGCTTTCCAAAATTATGCATAGACAACATTTGCATAAGAATTTAATGAGAGGCTAATTATATTGAATAGATTAGCACCAGGTTTTATTTTATGGAAGATTTGTTGGAATATCTTAAGGAAACTTGTAGCAGGACATTTCAAAGCATTGAATTCAAATGTCCAATTATGGATAATAATATGAGTAAAACATTTAACTCATAGATTCTATAAGGTAGGGAAAGATCAATTATCAAGATATTAGAGATAATCAAGATTATGATAATAAAACAAGATTCATAGTGAAGGAGAGACCAAAGAAATGAGAGAGAAAACATTGCACCAGAAGTAATGAACAAATTGAACAACAAATGCAAATAT
>JANIHY010000209.1:8876968-8889930 GCA_027479065.1 Erythroxylum brevipes
GATTCACATTGGGGTAAATGGAGGCACTTGCTTTCATTGCCTCCAAAAAATTTTATATAAAAATTATTATTCTAAATTTTGTTACGATAAAAAATAAAATTTTGTTTCCATTTAAATTTCTTTTAGATCCATCATGTTTGAGAAATAAATTTATGTTTGTAAACAATATTTTTTTATAAAAATGGGAGATTAATTCTGAGGGCCCAGCTTCAAATTGGGCTTAAGCCCATGTCACCCAGTTAACAGACAAAGCTGCTAATGCCATCTCTGTTAACCAACCCCTACTAGGGTTTTTGCACAGTAAAATCTCAAGAAGATTGTTCTCTTTATCAGCGACATAAGAAGAAGAAGGACAAAAGTTTCTATTTTCACTCCCCAAATTCCTGCTTTCAGACCATCAAAGCGACAACTTACCGCAATACTCCAAACACCCAACTACTTTTGCTATTGTCACTCTCCTTTTATTAACTAATGTCCAAAGCTGCTAATTACGCTTGTTCGGCTCTCACTTTACTGGCGTCTCCAAACTGTTAGTCTCTGTGTGTCCGTCTCTCTCTTGGGTTCAAGTATGATTTTCCCAAATCTCTGTTTCTAGTTCTGCAAACCCCATAAATCCATTTCATTTACTGGTTAATAGTTTTAACTGCTCTCAGTGTTTGGTCTGTCCTTTTAAGGCATTCTCTCTCTGCATATATACGACTTCGCCACTTGCTGTGTACTTGGTTCTCTTTCCATTGAAGTGGGTATCAGAAAGTTCGCTACTTTCGGTTGTATCTTGAATAAGGTCCCGGGACCGTTTGGCTGATCGGGGGCTGTAATAGTGTTTTTTGGTCTCTGGGGAGGTCGTGATCGGGTTTTTCGTTATGGCCATGGCGGAAAATGAAGCTGATGATGATCAAAAGGAGGTAAGTAGTGGGCCCAAGTCTCCTTGGAAGGCTCCGGTGTTGGCCGACACTTCGGTGATGGGGAGCGAGGCCGAGTCTTGGCCGCCGCTTGTTGACTCTCATCAACAGCGCTCTAAGAATAATGATTCAGCCGCAAAACCGCGGTATGCCGTTGCCGGAGATGGTATTGGGACTGCGTCACCTCCGCCACCTTCGTCAGAGGTAGGCAAACTTTCTGTTTTGGTAATGATTTTAGAATGATCGTGTAACTTGTGTCATGGATTATCGGTGAGTAATACGTTGTTGTTGCTTATGTACATTGTTAAATGTTGATGAATTATGGGATTACCCATCTAAATGTGCAACGACAAGGTCCTTATGGAGGTCGATTGGTTTATGGTTTCAGGCTGATTTCTTTTTTCTTTTCCCTAATATCTTGACCTTTAACTTTTGTTCACGGTTGTACTATTTGGACATGGTGTTTCAGATCCGAAATATTTCGTATGATCTTTTTTGGGAGTCAATAGGAGTAAGATCAGTATTACGGGTGCTACAACTGAAGTTGTTCTTGAAATGCCAAAAGTTAAAGGACTTAATCAGTTATTGCATGCTGTTCTCGTAAGGGAATTCTTCTACTTCCTTCTTCACCAAACTAACCAAAATTTTAAGGAGGCACCAGTTTTATAATATTTTGATGTATCAACAATGTAATAAAGCCTTCTCTAGAGAGAATATTGTATATGCCTTTTCTGTCTGCCATTATTCCACAAATACACGTTCTGTATGGGATAAAATGAAATGATATAGAGAGTAGTAGCTTTATGATACTTTCGTAACTTGATTTAGGTCTTTGTGCTCGTGACATGTTTTTGTTACTGTTATGAATTGAATCAAACAAAATTATCTGAAATCTTCTATGGTGCATATCTTTAGAAACATTTTGAATGCTCTCAGACTCACTTCCCTGCTATTCTGACTATGAAGTGGTTGCTTGCCTACCACTATTGTACTTATTTTTGTTATACAAGTGTGCTCCTATATAACTATCATAAAAATTGTTGCATATTTTGGCATGAGGATTTCCACACATTAAGCTATTAGGAAACACATCAGTTTGGTAAAAGTATAGAGGGACACCCATTCCTGTGCAAATTATATTTAGCAACTTGTAAGGTGTCTTTAGGAGGGCTGACTATGCTTTGGTACCATGCAAACAATTGCACTAAGTTTCACAATGCGCTGTCTTCAAGTTTGATGATCAGTGGTTCCTCTTTTGTGATATTTTACTTCAATGGTTCCTCATTTGTGATATCCTTTAATTAGAATATAGTTATGCACAATTTGTTTTCTTTCTGCTAAGTTATTTCCATTGTCCAGGGATCTGTAGCACAACAAAAGTTGCATGGTTCTGGAAATCCTAATTTTTCGCATAGATATTCATCAAGGCATCAAAAATCAGGCTCTAAACGCAACCCAAATGGCGCACCTCCTTTTCCTGTACCCTTACCTTACGTGCAACCCTACATGCAACCTGTTTTTCCTGCTGTCGTACCTGCTCCTTATATTCCCTTTTCTGGATATGCTTACCCTCCTGGTCCTCCTCCTTTTCCTAGTGCTGAAACACAGTGGGTAAAGAGTGGGGCTGAGACATCGCCGGCACAGCCTTTTGTTCCACCCGGTAATGTTCAGCCTCCATTAAGAGGTGATAGCAATGCTTATGTTGTAGATTTTTCAAATAGAAGACCTAATGTTGGAGAATCAGGTGATCACTTGAACCATACATGGCATCATGAAAGACCCCTAGTTCCCGGTGAGCCTATCCCGTTGCAACAGGGTATGGGGCCGAGGACTTTTGTTAGGCATCCATTCTTTGCACCAGCTCCAGGTTTTGTGGTTGGTACAACCTTCAACGGTAATCTTTTTTTTTAATAGTTTCAATGCTCTGTAATTAAGTTAAATAAGAATAAATAAATACCAATTTTTAGCTTCGTATGCCTTTGCTTCAATCATCTGTTTATTTTTCTTTTTTTGTAAGATTGTTTGAGATTCTTACCAGTTGAAATGCTGTGAACACTTGATACTGTCCATTATTAATGTTGTGTGTATATGTTTCTTACAGGACCACCTATGTACTATTTTCCTGTTCCCCCTCCTGGTCCTTTCAGGGGACCTCATCCATCACGGTTTTACCCTTTGAATCCAGGGACACATGTACTTCCTCAGGAGATGCAAGCTTTAAAGGATAACATAGTAAGACAAATAGAGTATTACTTCAGGTAGGTAATCTCAAAGAACAGTTGGTTATGTGCTATACTGTTCGTTTTCTTTTCCTCTCTCTCCTCTCCGTCTTTCTTTCTGTCACACACACATAGACACACACAGAATGAGGTTTATTCTGACATAGTGATATTGCAAAGGCCATTAACACTCTGCCGTGCTCTTTTTTTCAATCTATTATTAGTGTTGGATATATTTTTGTTTCATAATTTGTCTCTGCTTATCATCCTCCATATTTAGGAAGTTAGCTTGCTAAGACCTGATAGCAATCAAGTCAAATGACATCTGCTAGATGGGCGCTGAAAATCCGTTACCTTAAATTGGGAATCTGACGATGTGGGCAGCAATACTCTGAACTAGGAAATGAGTGTCCTATGAGTTTTTTTTTTTGAATCTTAATTGATCCTGACGAGTGGGGGAATATGATAATAGGACTCCTTATGAAACTTCGCTGAAAGAAACGATTTTTCAATGTTGTTGTACAATAGTAAGTAACTTCTTATCATTTTGTGGCAGTGATGAAAATCTGCAAACGGACCACTACCTAATATCCCTGATGGATGGCCAAGGATGGGTTCCAATATCAAGAATTGCTGACTTCAAAAGGGTAAGTGTTGTATTGCAGCTTATCTCATGCTTGATTATTGAAACTATATGAATGCTAGTACTTGGGCTCTCTTTGCCATTCTGATGCATGTTGTTTAATATGAGTTTGTCTACTCACTCTTTTGTGCAAATCTTTTTATATTTTATTAAACTATGCCAGTCCTCAGTTTTCTACCTCAAAAGTTCTTGTTTTCAATTTGCCTCTTACTTGCAGCAAGTTTATCTTGTTGTACTAGCGAAACTCATGGATCTAATGTTTCATCTTACAGGTTAAAAAAATGACAACAGATATACCATTTATCCTTTATGCACTACAAAGTTCTAGTGCAGTGGAAGTGCAGGTTTGATATCTTGGGTTTAAGGTCCTTGATTTGATCATAAGATGATTGAGACAGAGCCCAAACTTTTTGATAGTATTGCGCTATTACTGCCTATGCTTTCTGTTCTTTTTTTAGTCAACATGTTGAGATAATGCAGATGCTTTTCATCTAAAATTAATCTTTCTCCTTGAACATAATTTTCAAGCAGATGTGCTTTCCTTAAAAGTATTATAAATGTTAAACTGCATCGTTTTCAAGATGAGTTGAAATCTTGTTTCTGTTCTTCTGTCGTCCCTCCTTTGGATCAGTTACAAAAGTAGATATCCACTTCTGTTCCCTATTTCGGATAGTTTTGAAGAAATGGAAGAAATATTTATAGAATATAACACTTTATTCATAGTTTTACATCAAGCCAATTATATATTCCTTTGAAGCCTAAGAAATGATCATGTTAGGTATTGGAGAATTTATAGGACCTTTTTCTTCCCCTTATGAGACTGACTATGATATTTAACTCTAATTGCAGTTTATTTACTTGGTGTATTCAAATTTGTCATGCCTTTTCTTTTTTGTTTCCAATAGCTTTTTCTACATTCCTTGGATTGCTGTATTGATAGGGTGACAAGATAAGGAAACGTGAAGACTGGCTAAAGTGGATCCCAATGTCTGCTGAACATGCATCATCTGAGGATAAGACTTCTGTGGACCAAATTGTTGAGAAGATTAATAAAGATAATACACGGGATCCCATCGAAGAAAATTCTGAAGTTCCATCATGTGCTGATTTGGATGGGCAGAGATTACCAAATGGTGATATTTCAGATACCTTACAAGATGGTAAAACCGAAGATGAAGGTGAAAAGCAAGCAGCTGGTGATGGACATGCAGATTCAAGTGAAAATTGTACTTCTGAGTTAAGCATGATCTCAAATCTTGGGCTGAGCTACTGTACTCACCAGCTAGACCATCCAGAAGTTGGTGAGCCAACAATTTGCAACAATTATGTAAATGAAGGGTTGGTACAATCATCAAATGTGTCCACAAAGAATCTTGATCCTTTTTCCAGTGATTTTGGAAATACCTTTCTGCTTGATGAGGAGCTAGAGCTTGAGCGGAAGATAATGAAGAATGATGATCATTATCAAGAGAGAAGGTACTCATATTCATATTCTTGTTTGGATCTTTCATATATATATATATATTTCACATTATAACCATACTTGGTAACTTAATTTTGCCAAGTATTTGTTACAAGTTATCTTCTAATGAATGTTCTAAAGTTTAAGGTAAAATTCCGAAATGCATATAGGGATTTCTGTGATTTCATCACAAATGTGAGATTTTTAGCATTTTAAGTTGTGGAACATTGGAGTAATTTAAGCTCTTCTTAGATAAGAGAAGAACACAGGATATTTATGCTGAAATGCATTCTTTTTAAAATTTGGGAAACTAGAAATCTGTGTAAACTCTTCTTCTCAGTTTTTCATAAAATTTATGACATATTTGTAAAATAATTCAAAGATGCTTTCCACAGTTTCCTTTTCTAATTGTACTTTCCATTTTGATGTTTATTCAATTTACATGATATTAGTAATTGTAACCTTATTACATTGCTTAAAAGGGAAAATTAGTTTCAACTTACAATAAATAAGAATAGTTTCATTTTCTTTCCAAGTTTTTTACAAAGAAGGAAAATAAGGAATGTAAAAGAAAACTTGTAGTAGGAAACATAAATTCTTTCTACAACTGCATAAGCAATTAGGTGTTGTTCTAAATGGGGAATAGGTATTTAATCTTCCTGGGAAGTTTTGTATTTAATGTTCCTCACAAATAGATTCTTGAAGGCAAAGTTGGAAGTTAGAGGCCACTGTCAATATGTAAATGACTAGTTATTCTTTGAGGAGAGGCAAACAATGTTTTAATAGATTCCACGAAAGCTATGATATTGAAGGTGCAGCTTAGTGCAAAGTTTAGCGAGGACATTGGGAGGGATAGAGGCTAATCCAAGGAAGATACTGTTTCTATTCACAAATAAACAGTTAACTCAAACTCTCTTTCTCTGGGTTGTCATGATGTACCATATTCATCATTCCCTTAGTCTGCGGCATATTCTAATTGGTGATTTTGAAGGTCACTGCTGTACATCCTACCATACAATCTGCCCCTCATGATTGTGAGGGAACCTAACATTTCTTTGCATGATGATTGTTCTTCCACTAAGGATTTCTCTGAGAGGCAAGATCAACCAATTCTCACTTCGTTTACATGCCATATGGCACTTTGAATTCCTAAAAACCTTGTATCGGAGTTCTCTCAATTTCAGGCAATGAGAAAAATCATCTAAAAGTCAATGATGCTTGAAAACTAATGAACTAACATAAACCTACAAACTTCTTTTGAAAGACCGATATTGGTATAAACTGTTTTATGAGATATCTCATCATAAAGGCATTGATACATTGCCGAAATAACTGTTTGATCAAAATTTTTACATTGTTAATGTGTATTGTACTGGATCTTATACTATTTATGATAAAATATGTTTTGACTTTTCTTTTGTGGATATGCTATTCATTAGCTTCTAATGGTCGTGATTCTTTCCTCATTGGTTCAACTCTTAGCCTCATTCCTTCTATTCAATGATACGATTTAGGAGGTCTAATTCTTATATGACACAAATTTAGACACGCGCACTCAAATTTCTCATGGTATTTTAATGTCAACAAAATATTAATTTTCTTTCTTCCACTGAATTTGAATAATTTTTTAGGTTAATTAGTATTATTCTCATCACAATCTTGCTAAACTTCAAATATATTTGTACGACTTTGCACCTATTACAATATATTCTATAAACAAATGTTTTCCTGAGCATTACATTTGTTACTTCTAACCATGCTCTTATGTCAAGTTTTCACACATTAATGCTTGTGATTTAATAAATGTGATTCTTGTATTAGTTATTTTGCTTTTGTGATATATACTTAGGCTAATGTTTAACAACAATTTATAAAATAGGGTGTCTTCGATAATGGATTTCATATCTGGGGAAATGTTACCTCATCATTTCTTTCTTACATGCATAATACCAAAGTTAGTGCTTCTAATTCTTGCATTATGACGTGCTGAGTGTGTATCACCTGTATTTAATTGCTTTAATCTATATATGTTCCCAGACATGATGATGAAGAAGATGAGATGGTTGTCAATGATCAAGATGTGCAGAGGCTTGTGATTGTAACCCAGGTATTATTGTTTGCCAGAATCTTTTATACTTGTAAAAGAGTATGCTGAATTTAATGTTAACATATGCTCTTTTTGTGGGTATGCATATACCATGACATTTCAATGTGAAGTGATAACTTGGATGATGCTATACTTCATTGGTTTAACTTTTTCAAATGTATCTCTATTGCTTGCTGTTACAGCCCTTATATTGTCTGCCATACTTCTCATTGTTCTTAAGAATCTAGAGCTTTTCAGATATTCAATTGATAAAGCAATTTACGTGTTTCAGTTATAGACTGTATATCTGAAGCAACAAGAATGCTTTATCGTGTCTTCGATGAGACCAGTGCTTTACATATGGAATATCACCTAATTTTATACAAGAATATCAAGACTTTGAAATCATAAGTGATTCCCATCTCAAGGTTGACTTTTTTCTCTAGCAATTGATGCAGGAACTTCCTCCATTATCTGGGTAATTCTCAGATGGAAATTCACTTTGATAAGTTTGGAAATATATGCTCTTCTTAGAAGTTTATAGAGGCTTGTGTTACCCATCTTAATATTGCGGTGTAACAAAACATGATGGTTTTATTTTTGGATGCTATCTTTACTATTTAGAATATTCCCCTTGAACTTCTAATCTGCGTAAGATTTTACCTTACCAAGTTGGAAGTATTCTTCATGAAATTTCAGTTGAATCAGTTGAACTTGCAAAAAAGAAAGTCATAATAAAACCCATGTTTAATAGTAATATCTCCTTAGAACTGTCTAAAAGGTTTCATCCCATGGTATAGACTAATGGTATAGACTAAGTTTTTCAATCCACTTTAGTAATGATGCTTAGGAATTAAACAGTTGCTTCCATTCTTTATACTTCAAGGAGATTGGTTGCTTTTCCATTGCTATTCTTTTCATTATAATTGTGCATGCATCTCTGCATAGGATTTAATTTTTATTCATGTTGCCATATGATCAATGCTTGTGTATTTGAATGGACTAATGTTTATTGACATTTTTGTCACATTGCATCTTTGGTATGCAGAACACCATAGTGAGCGAAGGATCAAACTTAAGTGGTAAAGATTCAAAATCCATATCAAATGAACTTGCTCATGCAATAAATGATGGCCTCTATTTTTATGAACAGGTTGAGTATTGTACTCTAATACTTCTATACTGGTTTTATAGTTGCAATTGCTACTGTTTTCATTTATAGTCCTTTAGCTGTATAAAATTTTCTGAAGCACTTCCAAATCTCAGGAACTGAAAACTAAGCGGTCAAACTCTCGGAAGCATAATTCTAGCTATGATAACAAAGATGGAACCCCAAGACCTGCCTGTAGTGGTTCAGGAGTCTCAGGTTTGAAGGCCAGTGAAAGTTCTGAAGCTGGTGCCCGTGAAGAATCTGGAAGCTTGAATAATCTGAGGAAACAAAGTAAAGGTTTCCCCAAGCATCATACATCCCACAAGCAGCGATTCTTTTCCAGCAATTATCGAAATCATGGCACTGGTCGCAGTTCTTTTGGACTTATATCAGAAAGTCCACCGAGTAATTCAGTGGGATTTTTCTTTAGTTCTACACCTCCTGAAAATCATGGGTCAGTGCAAAATAATTTTTACTGACTTTGAGTTTTTGACCAAAGTTATGTACATTATGCTCTCTCTTTATCTAGAATTTCCCTTTTTGAGGGACCAGAATTTCAGTAATTACTGATTTTATATAAATTGACAACACTACTATTTTGACTCCTTTTGAGGGGACTTTAACTGAGACTACTGGACTTGGGGGAGCGGGACGGGGAATGTGCTACATAACTACAAAGCTTATTGGGGTTTGACTTGATCTTTAATTCACTAAGCTAGTATGCTTCTGATTACAGCACCAGGTGTTCAAAGTTGAGTGGTTCACCACACGGTGTGTCAGGCAGTAGTCCACCCGTGGGTTCCATGCCCAAGTCCTTTCCACCATTTCACCATCCTAGCCATCAGCTTTTAGAGGAAAATGGCTTCAAACAGCAGAAGTAAGGGGTTTGTTGGTGAATAACTGTGTATGTATAGTGTGTGTGCCCGGGCATGCAGATTTTTTAAGGGAGAGATGGGGGTGTTTGATCTTTGTTGATCTTTCTTTTAGGTACCTGAAATATCATAAACGGTGTCTTAGTGACAGAAAGAAGATGGGAATTGGTTGCAGTGAGGTGTATTTCTGAACTTCCTTTGTTAATAATAGTACTAGTGAAACTATGATATTAATCCCTATCCATTTGTTAAATTTCTTAAAGTTGGTTTTGCTGTGGCTTGAGATTTCTTTATATTGTTTGATTTGACCTACCTGTCCATGCAGGAAATGAATACATTGTATAGGTTTTGGTGTTATTTCCTCAGAAATATCTTTGTCCCTTCTATGTATAATGAGTTCCGAAAATTGGCCTTGGAAGATGCATCTGCTAACTACAATTATGGGATAGAGTGCCTCTTTAGGTTCTATAGGTATTGCTGATAAGTTTATGCCTCTTGTCCTCTTTAAGATAGCTATCACAAATTTTTCTCTTTTTTGGACAATTATGTTTAGTTCCAATTGTGTGGGCTGTTTATGTGAAACTCAAATGGTTTATATGATTTAAACTGTCTCCATTTCAGTTATGGTCTGGAGAAAAAGTTCAGGGAGGATTTATATACGGACTTTGAAGAGCTCACCCTTGACTTCTATCGAAAAGGCAATATTTATGGCCTTGAAAAGTATTGGTAACACTTGAAACCTTCTCAATTTTCTTTAGGATGCATTTTATTTTTTTATGCAAACATTTGTGAAAAAAGCTTTTGAATTACTTTCTTGGTAATGGACTGTAAAAACATTTTTACCTGATGCATTAATATATCTTATATTACATGTTCAGAAAGCGGCTACAGATAGTTATTGTAGAACTAGATCCGGAAGGATGAATATTCATATTCAAACTTTTGTTGATTGGTCTACTGATTGTTTGTTTTATGTGATCATTGAATAGGAGATAGCAAACAATGATGTTTTGCAAGTGATTTCTTATCAATTATGCGGTTGAAGTTCTGAGCTTCAACTATGTCGAACAGCTGGACTCTCTATAAACAGGTTTAGATGTACACAATGCAGGTTGCCTGTACTAGGTTCTCAGCTGCTATGGTTTAATGATTTGTGTTTTGGAGCTAAATATGGTATAATACTTTGATGCTAGTGATTTCCAAAATGATGGTTCCTGAGGTCTTATGTTCTCATTTCTCAAATCAACATGCTGATACTGATACTATGTGACACGTCAAAATTCCTTATCTGATCACAGCAAATATGTTGAACCACTAAGAGTTAGTAAACATGTCCCTTGAGGGCAAAGCGTATATCTTCAAGGGAGAGGGCTTTCCATAGTCTGTTTTGTAAGTAGTTTCTCCTTTGTCTGTTAGGGCCTTTCACCATTTCCGTAAGCAGCATGGTCGTGGAGAACCGCTAAAGAAACACCCGGAACTGGATCGATTGCTCAGAGAAGAATATCGAACACTGGAGGACTTCCCCACCAAGAACAAATCAAACAAAGATGAGTGTCATTAGCTGGAAATTTGCCCTTTTTTTTGGTCTTTGTGACATTCCCTCAAATTTTGAAAGCGAGTTCTAACAAAGAGATGGAGCTAATGGGCTGTATATGATATAATGAGTGAGAGTTTGTCGTGTTTATATACATTGTACATTGGGGAAACACTAGCATCTCTTCTCTGAGGGCTACTGCTTACTACCGAGGTTTTTATTTATACTATTTTGGAGTTGGCTGCAGGCATTTGAGAGGTGCCATTGCTTTTTCCTTCCGAAAATCCCCCAGTTTTGTACAGAAGAAACAACAACAGAAGAATGTTGTACTTACCTTGTGAAATTGAACAAATAATAGATTCAATTTTTGGTTTTTGTCTGATTGTTTTTTCATTGAAACCCTGCCTTGGGTATTTACCGTATTTTGTTGGTGGCCTGTGAACTGTTCTTGATAAACCAAACCAATTAGATTCGTACAAGACTTCCACAGTGGAATTGAAGCTAAGTGGAGATTGTGAAATTGTGTTCTTAGGCATCCAAACAAGTTGTCACTAGCAGTTCATTCGCGTGATAAACTAATCATGTGTATTTCAAACGTCAAGTCCGATGGAAGTTTTCTGGTATTAATCACCGTGAATTTGCTTAAAATATTAAAAATACGATAGACAGGGTTTTCATACAAATACAATGCGAATAGTTTCTATTGTGAAATATCATACTAAATATAATTTGACCTTTCAAGGATCCAATAAGAAACTTTGCTAAGATAGTAATGATAATTTTTTGAGATTGATTGAGATGACTGCCGAATTTAATGTAATAATACAAGATTATGTTAGACGCATTCAAAATCATGAAATTTATTATCATTATCTTGGTCACAAAATTCAAAATGAGTTGATTTCTCTGTTTTCCTACAGTTTTAGAAGTTCTATCATAAGGATCGTTAAAGATGCGAAATACTTTTATATTATTCTTGATTGTACTCTAAATTTAAGTCATCAAAAACAAATGATTTTTGTTAGTACAATGTGTGAATATGTCAAATAAAACATAAAAATAGAAGAGTACTTTTTAGAATCCTTGAAGGTAGATGACATATATGAATTGGGACTTTTCAATAAATTATTGAATGTATTTAAGTCTCTTGATCTTAATGTCCATAATGTGAGGGTTCAAGTGTAACATCCCGTTACTGTTAGTAAAGGTATTTTGGTAAATGGGTCATACTGATAGGATTCACTGCACATACTGACTGAGCATGTTACTGGCCTCTAGTTATAGAGGAATAGGTTTATTGCATATGCATTAAGTCATAAGTACGGCCATTCATGATTTTCCGGGACTTGATTGGGAGTATGAACTGACTGGACCGATTGGATTGGGGTTTAATTGAGAAATTAGTATAATTGAGTTCAAATGACTGATTTAGAACTGTTTACGAGTGACTGGTAATTTTTAAAGGTTTATAGGTAATTTTCGGGAAATTCGGGAGAAAATGCCCGGACCGGAAAGTTTTGGGCGACTGACTGACTGACCGTATATTACTGAAAGAACTGTCAAATGGCGATGGGAAAAATTAGGGTTATACTGATAGGAAATAAATATGTTGAGCTATTGAAATTTAGAGACTGAAATTTGGACTGATATGGAGACTTAGGTCTATAAATAGTTAGGGATTGAGAAATTTGGGAAAAAAATTTGGGAAAGGCTCTTCGTTCTTCCTCTTCTCCTTCGGCGTTTTCGATTTTTCCTCCAACGGTGAGAGATCCTTGATTTCTTCTTATGGTTCTCTTCATTGAGGTTAGACTAACATGTTTATTGTGATTGATGAAGGGTTGAGAGGTTTGGGAGTGTAAATCGTGGATTTTGGAGAAATCTAGGGTTACGACGATTTTGAAAGGTTTAGAGGATTTGATCGTCGATTGGTAAGTTTTATTGGCTTTAATGATGTTATTACTGGTCATTTGTGTATTTATGGCATTTATTGAGTAAGTTTGAGCGGTTAGGATGTTTATTGGAGGTTTTAATAGCATTAATGGCGGAAAACTGATCGGAGAAGACGATCTGGTCTTCGCACGTCGCGACGAGCAC
>JANIHY010000209.1:8954805-8966482 GCA_027479065.1 Erythroxylum brevipes
AATTCCACCAAACTCCAGGTTTTATTCTTTCTTAATGCCTCCATCTCCATATCCATGGCTTGTTTCCATTTTTCATTAGACAATGCTTCAGATAATGTTCTAGGAACGGTTGTGGTATGGAGGTTCACAAGAAAGGCTTTAAATGTTGGTGAGAAATTTTGAAGGGACATGTAATGTGAGAGTGGGTATAATGGCCTTTTAGTGCATGTTCTAGTTCCTTTTCTAATGGAAATAGGTTGATCTTGATCTTCCTCACTAATCTACACTTCAGTTTCAGTTTGCAAAGTAGGGAAATTAGAATTTGTATTAGAATTTGTTACCTCATTTGAGGAATCTGGTTCACTTTCTTGTACATGCATAGATTCCGGATTAACCTCTTTCCGCCTTGAGTACACCTTTCCAAATCTTACATCTCTAGAAGCAGATTTAGGTTCAGACATGGGTTTGGTTTCGGTTTCAGTAGATTCTGGTTGAGCTGAAGGTATTTGACTTATTTGACTGGGTTTAGATATAAGTAAAGGATCATTTTCCGACACTCTAAGAAAAAACTCCTTATCTTCCTTGAGATTCTCCCCCTGAATATAAGGTTGGACAAAATCGGCTTCTTGTTCATTGAAGGTGGCATCTCGGGACATATGAAATTTCTTAGAAGGAGGATGATAGCACTGATACCCTTTTTGAGTTGATGAATACCCTACAAAGATACACTTCAGTGCTCTAAGATCCAATTTCCCAACGTCTTGGTTGTGAATATGAACAAAGGACACACCCAAAAATGCGAGATACAAGATTGTTTGTAGTAGATATATGTGGGTAGAATGAAGAGAGTATCTCCATTGGACTTTTGAATGCTAGGACTCTAGAGGGTAGTCTATTAATGAGATGAGTGGCTGTTAGGACTGCTTCCCCCCAAAAATATTTTGGTACATTTTTCTGAACTAACAATGCTCTAGTTTGGTCTAAAAGGTGTCCATTTTTCCTCACTGCTACCCCGTTTTGTTGAGGTGTTTTGACACAAGAAGACTCATGAATTAGCCCTTCTTTTTGACAAAAGAGTAAGATTTTGGTTGAAGTAATCTTTGGCATTGTCGGATCTAAGTTTCTTGATTTTTTTACCAAACTGATTTTTTACCATAGAGATGAAATGTGGAAGTACAGAACTCACTTCGGACTTGTGTTTGAGCAAGAAAACCCAAGTAACTCTAGTGCAATCATCAATAAAAGTTACAAACCACCGTGCCTCTGACACATTTGAAATAATTGAGGGACCCCAAATATCAGTATGAATAAGATAGAAAGGAAAAGTGCTTCTTTTATTGCTAATAGGAAAAGGTATAGGCTTGTGTTTAGCAAGTTCACACACCTCACAATGAAGACTCTCAAAATCTAGCTTTGTAAACAAAGCAGGAAACAATGACTGAATAATCCTAAATGATGGATGACCTAACCTACGATGATGTAAGAAGATTTTTCTTTATTTGTCAACACTGATTCAGACAAGAATGAGTACGGTGATCTGCTCCTAGATAGGCTTGATCCGTTAGTTTCCTCAAGATAGTAGAGGTCATCCCGTTCTTTAATACTTCCAATCATCTTCCTCGAATCCCTCTCTTGAAATAAACAATGACTTGAGTGAAATGTAACATTACAAAGTAAATCGATTGTGAGTTTCTGCACAGATATTAGATTTGTGGCTAGCTTAAGGGCATGGAGAACATTTCTCAATGTTATGTATGGGTTTATTTTGACATCTCCTATGCCAGCTACTGTTGCTAAGGATCCGTCTGTTGTGGTTATCTTCTTATTGCTTGGGCAAGGGGAACAGGTAGTAAAGAGTTTGGAGGAATAAGTCATGTGGTCAGTAGCTCCTGAATCCATAATCCAAGATTGCTGAAAAACCTTATCTTAAACATTTAATCTAGCTGAACACATACTTGAATGCACAAAGGTGCATGTACCTGCAGATTTCTCTGTGTTGCTAACAAATGCTCTCATCTTTTCCACTTCATCTGGGTTAAAACCCTTTGTGTCTTGTCTGTCTTCCTGTTGGAATGTACTTGTAGCAACCTGCACTTGTCCCTTACACCTAGATTGATATACTTTCTACCTCCATTCACAGCTAGGAGGCTTTCCATGCAACTTCTAACACTTTTCCCTTGTATGGCGTGGCTTTTTACAGTAGCTACACCACAATTCATCAAGGTTTTGGGTCTTGGATTGACTCCCTTTTTCGGTTTCTGCATCAAATCTTTTCCCAACCTGCTTTTCACTCCTAGCCATCATAGCTGAACCATCAGAAGGTTGAGAATTAAGCATTAAATTCCTCCTACTCTCTTCACTCCAAATAATAGCCACTACTTCATTAAAGCATGGAATTTTCTGCTTTCTGAATATTTGGATCCTTATTTGATCAAACTCGGAATTTAATCCAACTAGAAAGTCATAAACTCTATCATGTTCAATGAACTCCTTTAGTATAACAGCATCATTTGGACACTTGGTTTGAATCACTCGATAATGATCAAGTTCCTGCCATAGTGACTTCAGCTGATTGGCATATTCTGTCACAAATTTGTTCTCTTGTTTAGAGGCAACAGTCTTGACTTTCACTTCATACACTTGAGCTGCATCCCTAACTTGTGAGTATGTCTGCTAAATTGCATCCCAAATATCTTTGGCTGTAGCCATGAACATCACCGTATCACTTATTTCAGGTATCATTGAGTTCCAAAGTCATGCCATGATCGATGAGTCCTCCTCATCCCATGCCTCAAAACCTGGATCTTTTGGCCTTGTTCCAATCCCTAACAAGTGACTGATCTTTTCCTTGCCTTTCAAAATTGTTCGAACAAGTTGTGACCACTTAAGATAATTGTTTCCATCCAATTTGTAGGCAGTTTGAATGATCTGTAACTCTATCAAGGATTGAATCTTGGTTACTTCATCTGATGAAGCCACAATTATTGAACGACTCTCCTTAGTTTTTGTCATTGTTCTTACCGAAACTAATCAGTGATGAGGGCTGATTCAGGAACAAAGGAACAAGGACTTCGGATACAGACGAATAGGACAGCAATAAAGGCTCTAATCAGCAATGAAGGCTGATGTAGGAACAAAGGAAAAGGATTTCGAAGAAAGAAGAAGAAGAGAACAGCAATGAAGGCTCAATCCTCTTTTTATTTTTCCAAGAAAATTCGAGCCTAAAGCTCTAATACCATATCAGAATTTGGGGTTTCAAGGTACCCTCTTTATTGAAACTTAATAGGATATATATACATAAAGAGTACAACATAGATTAGGAAACAAATCTCCTAATCCCACTGAACTAGGAATCTAACCATATCTGAGGATCCCTTATTTTCAGGGATCCTAATACATATCCTATATCTGATATTTATCTCCTATATTTGATAGTTATCTAATACAGTATCTATACTTATTAGAACAGATTCTCACATGACCTTTGAATGTCATTTTGATCATTTTCAGGTTATGGGAAGCAAGACAAAGATATTTATTGTTTTGGAGTTTGTTACTGGGGGAGAACTTTTTGACAAAATTGTAAGTTGCTATACTTTTGTTGAAGCCTTTTTCATTGTCTGGTTGCTCCACCATCATCAACATGGTATGGTTCATAAACTGAAGAAAATAAGTGTTGGATGCCATGAACCATATTTCTCAAGGCCTCGCAATTTCTGTTAACCGATTGCAATACTTATAAATTACTATGTTATTTATGTTTAAGCCACTATTGAGCCCAAACATCGGTTACAGCTTGTCTTTAAGTTGAAGCTACTATTTATGCTATTTATGGTTTTTGTTATGAAGGTAAACCATGGACGGATGAGAGAGGATGAAGCCCGTCGATACTTCCAGCAGCTTATTAATGCTGTTGATTACTGCCACAGCAGAGGTGTCTATCATAGAGACCTAAAGGTACTTGTAGTTTCTTGTTTCTGACTTATAATGGACTTTTTTCAGTTATTTGCACATAGTTTTTGTACTGACATTTGTTTTTGAAAGGTTAGGATTATACTGACTTGGTTGTTCCTGAGAAATGGATTAACAAAATGTTATGTCATCATCTTTCTAATCTGTCTTGTTTCTGTCACAGCCTGAAAATCTGCTGTTGGATGCATATGGAAACCTTAAAGTTTCCGATTTTGGATTGAGTGCCTTGTCTCAACAAGTCAGGGTAATTGTAATACAATCTTTTAAGGCATTCTTTTCTCTCCAAAGGTTTTGTCATCTGCAAGGGGGACCCTTGGTTGTTTTCAGTAGAAGTGAACTCAAGTATTCCCTTGTATCTTCTTTCTTGACTTCTATGTAATATTATTTGCATCTTGGCAGGATGATGGCCTCCTTCATACTACATGTGGAACTCCTAATTATGTTGCTCCTGAGGTTTGGTTGACTCTTTTATTTACTGAAGTTACTCCAACATGTAGATACCTACTTCAGTAATTGTTACGTTGAACTTCAATATTGTTTATATATCAGGTCCTTAATGATAGAGGTTATGATGGAGCCACTGCAGACTTGTGGTCATGCGGAGTTATACTCTTTGTATTGCTTGCTGGATACTTGCCTTTTGATGATTCTAATCTTATCAACCTATATAAAAAAGTGAGCGTTTTTCAGATTTTGTATCAATTCTTTTATCATTTTCCCTCTATCCTTTGGTTTTCATTTTATCTTGATCATGGACAGATTTCATCCGCGGAATTCACTTGTCCTCCTTGGCTTTCTTTTGATGCCATGAAATTAATTGCTCGAATTTTAGATCCCAACCCTTTAACAGTAAGTGATTTCACTTTCCTGAGATGATTTAATTACCTTTTTCATTACCTACATGTCTTTTATAAGGACAGAAAACGGAATAAGGTTTAGCCTTAAATGAGACAGGTTTTTCTACTTTTTGGAATGTTGTAGATAAGTTTACCACATCGCATACAATTTGATGTTAAAAATATTTACTTAATAAGCCTTAGTATGTATCAGTTACTGCAACATTCTTATTAAAGTGTAACTTATGTATTTATGAAATCTTTGTCCCAAGTAGGTGACTTGTGGTGCTCATAGTGCTGAATTATCCTAGCGTAGGTGCTGGGTAACTAGAGGCCTACTCATCTGTAATGCTAGCCTGTTCTGCACACAAGTTTAAAAGTCACTTCAACTGTTTTCCATGTTTTTTATCTAAACATGCGGATGCTCGTTGAAGGTGGGACTAAACAGATTTAGTAGAACTCAGTTGATTTATAGGTTTAGTGAGATCACATTGTGGTATTTAGATTTAATGCATTGATCCAGTACATTTTTTGAACAGAAACTGAAGTTTATGCTGTTTTAGGAAATAGTTAAGCACAATATACGTGCTTATCTCATATATGAAGGAAAGTGCACACATATAATCACTTATCTACTTGTTTCTGAAACAATTAACACAAAATTCTAATAAGTTTCTACCATTTTCTTTTACCTTCCCTATTAAGTGGATGGTAACTCTGGTTTCTTAGTAGACTCCTGAGTTATAGGGACACTTGAAGAATTAAGATGTACAAATGTAGAAGAATTAAATGCTATGTGGATTTGTACCATTTTGGAGACATCAATTAACTAAATTTTGCAGTCTATACTCTGCCCAAAGTTTGATCTTACCTGCCGTAACTTAGGTGTGTGCCACTTAGTTGGCTTCAACAAAGTGCATGTGGTTAGACTTAGTCATTGAGTATATCGCGTTTTTTTTCTATTGTTGGCCTTGACAAAGTACTATTGATGATAAGCATTTTACATCATTTAGTTGATGTCCTGATTGTTATTGTTTTTATTGCAGCGCATCACCATACCAGAAATCTTAGAAGACAAATGGTTCAAGAAAGATTATAAGGCCCCTGTCTTTAAAGAAGAAGAAAACACCAACTCGGATGACGTTGAAGCTGTTTTTAAGGACTCTGAAGTAAGTTGAAAATGAGTTGCTATAATTTTAGTGAAGTTAGGGTGAATCTTTGTGGACATTATTCCATCTACTTAACATGAACCTACCTTGATATGCACTCTATTACTGACTTAACAGGAGCACCATGTTACAGAGAAGAAGGAAGAACAACCAACTGCTATGAATGCATTTGAGTTAATATCTATGTCAAGAGGACTGAATCTTGGAAATTTGTTTGACGTGGAACAGGTTTGCTTATTGAAGGATTCTTAATGATATAAATTTTCTTAAATAATATTTTCTTGTCTCGGCTTCTCAAATGCTGGTAGTTGTGTGCATGCTTTTCCTTATTCAGCAATCTTTCAAGGTTTTTGGTAGATCAGTTTGCAAAGCTAAGGTAGAATTCAAGAACATATTTAACTCATTCCATACAGGCATATGTGTATGTGTTTTAGATGAAACAAGGATCGCTTTGTAGTGGTAATTTTGAATGTTTTAGCCACCAAGTAGGAGGTAAATGGACACATTTAATTTGTTTTTAATGAGAAGTCTGTTGGGTTCTAGTGAATAAGCCTTTTGTTTTGTGATCCTGTGATTGACGGCAGGGTTTTAAAAGGGAGACGAGGTTTACATCTAAATGCCCTGCCAATGAGATAGTCCACAAGATTGAAGAAGCTGCAAAGCCCCTTGGTTTTGACGTTCACAAGAAAAACTACAAGGTCAATGAAACTTTCAGAGAATAATTGTTATTCTCATTTAGCTAAAAGCAGGAGGGTTGAAGTGATCTTTACTTTTCTCGTGTCTTTATCAGATGAGGCTTGAAAACATGAAAGCAGGGAGAAAGGGAAACCTTAACATTGCTACTGAGGTCTGCGACTCCAAAAGAAACTACAATATCAAGATGGAATCTGCGAGTTCCTCATTAATTTACCCCTTTTCTTAAATTTCTCTCAGATATTTCAAGTGGCACCTTCTCTTCATATGGTCGAGGTGAGAAAAGCTAAAGGAGACACTTTGGAGTTTCATAAGGTATTATTTCCTTTTCAAATTCTGGTATTTGGAATATGGAGTTCTCCTACTCTGGGAAATGAGTTGCGCTAGGTTCAAGTTGCAGTGATCACTAATCACAATGTAGAGGATCTTAGGCAACTCTGTACTTGCAATCCTTTTTAGAAACTTGGAAAATTACCAACAGCTTAGCTGGTGCAACATGAGCTAGAGGTTGGCCAATATTCACAAATGCAACATAGTCCTTATTTCATACATTTTGAGTTGTGTTACCTGTGATCGTCAATAATTTGTTGATTGCATGAGCAGAAATTTAGCATCTTGGCTTGAAACAACTGTCCCGTGCTTGAGAAATGTTCTCGGACAAGAAATTAGGTTTGTGGATGTTTAGGAGACTGAAAAAACAGATGCAATGTTAGCTGGATATTCTTGCAGTAAACTTAAATCAGAAGAGCAAAAATGAACCCTGTGGTGAACCTAAATCAGATTATGCATCCTTGCATTTTGAGAATGCTACTGTTGACAGTTGTTTAAAACATCATAGGCAGTTAGTTGGAATGCAGAGTGATGGTGATTTTTGATCTATTGACTGTCCTGTAATAGAAATTGAACAGGGGTGTAGTTACTCTTTGGTTAAAAAGCTGCATCCTTGTCCAAACGTCTCAGAAAGCCTCTGATTTGTATTGCACTGTTGCTGTTGCAAGTTTCATTGATTAATTGTTTCATTCTCTGATTCAGTTCTACAAGAACCTTTCAACATGTCTGGAGGATGTTGTGTGGAGAACTGAAGAGGACATGCAAGAAGTCAAGGGACAGTAGTACCGTCCTGCCTGCTGCTTCAAGTGCAAGTGTGTTTCTCTCATACCAAATGTGTCATATTTTTTCACTTCCAACTCATTTTCAGTAGCTTTAGACAAAAGTTGGTTCAACTAATTTTTGTGTGAGAAATCATGGAGAGAGACTTAACAGGCTTGGTTCGTAGTGATTGTACAAGTCAATGCTCTGTGCTGTTTCTTCCTCAAGAAAACATTTGTTCAATAATCATAAGCTTCGGCTTTCAGTCAATAAGAGTCCTTGAAGCAATAGGTCGGATTAAAACGTAAATGGATTCAGCTTAGATCATGGTATCAACTCAAGCCCAAGTTGATTTGTAAAAAAGGGTTTGTAAAATAATTATTTTTAAAATATAAATTAATTTATAAATATAAAATAATAATTATTAGTAATGTTAGAATGCGTATAAAAATTATAGCTTTGGCTGATATGTGGCCATTCTTAATTTTAATATGTTTTATGTGTTTCAAATATTGTGTATATTAATATTTTATTTACAAAATTAAAAGTAATTTACAAGTGTTTATATATAAAAAGATGGTTAATTATTTGAAGCAGAAGCATGTCTTTATCATGTCTCTCTTGCTACGGTTCTTCGCACCAAGTGCCTTGTAAAGTGTCCAGCCACTGCGTCCATTTCTGTCGACTCTACTACTTTCTCTTCTTCTGAACGTTCTACTCTCTCTCATTCTGAAAGTAAGAAGAAGGCAAAAGCAATCCCCACAATTGTCAGCTCTTTCTGTTTCTTTTCATTTTTTAGTGCAATCATAACCAGCAGATGAGACCCCAACATCCTTTCAACTATATGTTTTGTGCTGTACTTGAAACCCCAGATACTTCTTCACTTCCAAATATTTGTTACTAATGAAAAATAGTATCATGAGGATAACGGTGTTTTGTGTTACAAAAGCAGACAAAGACTTGCCGTAAAAGAATGAGAATGCCACTTTTAAGATGTCTAGCAACAAGTCCACGAAGAATAAAAGTGCGAGCAAGGGCTCTTGTGTGTGCCATCCCACTAGTCACAATCGTCCAGGTTCGATGATTCTTACTGCTACGAGCAATTAAAGGTCACATAATTCCAAGGACAGGGTTTTTGAGAAAACTGAATCCTCTGTCTAATTTTATGATATCTTATTTTGTCCTATAATCTCAGTCATTCATTTATATAAATCTCGCGTGCTGAAATTCATAAAACAAAATAAGATACCATAAAATTAGACAGAAAATCTGGACTATTTTTGACTCCTTACTTCTTGCACCTGTCTTGGTTATGTTTATCTCAAAATAATAGCTCCCGGAGAAAGAAAGGGGCATAGTTACTAAGGAAGGTGTTTTGGTTATATGTTTGTCACTGGAGATGGAACCAAGGGCTCGTTCTGCTTCTTTCACATAAATAAGATTTCGAGGGACAAAGAAGTAAGAGGGCAAAAGGGAAGGTCAAATCAGGTAACATAATCATACTTCAAGAGAGAAATCTTGCTCAAGAAACGTATAGATTGGGAGTGAGTGACAGGTGAGCAAGCCTAACTTTATAAGAATAAGTCGCTATCATAAACAAACAGCTAAGCTGCCAAAAGAAATTATTGGTGTTTTCTCTAAGTAAACTATAAATATAGCAAAGACTTCAGTTCCTATTCAAGAATAAAAGAAATGCTATAACGCAAGGATCGCATGAGAACAGTAGCGATACTAAATATTTTGAATATTAACAAAATTAGTCAGCCATAAGCAAAATATCCAATTCTCCCAATTGTTCTAGGTTCATATTACCAAAGAAAAATACCCAACAACAATGACACTAACAAACCAATCTACTGAGCAAGAAACAGCACAAACAAGTCGACATTAAAGAAGCAAACCACAAAATGATGCAAGTGAGAGAGCTGATAGCCCAACCAAAACTAGTAAAAAGCTCAATGAATATGTCCTAGTGGGAAATAAAATTCTCATCGAACTTATCTGCCCTGCTTCCCTTTTTTGTTTTCATGCATTTAAATTTTTTATTTTGGTTTGAGTTCCTCCTCACTTGGCCATCATGACTTTGACAAACTCTTCATAATTGATCTGCCCATCGCCGTCCACATCAGCCTCGCGGATCATTTCATCAACTTCTTCATCAGTCAGCTTCTCACCAAGATTGGTCATGACATGGCGGAGCTCAGCCGCAGAGATGAAACCATTTTGGTCTTTGTCAAACACCCGGAAAGCTTCCTTCAGCTCCTCCTCAGAATCAGTGTCTTTCATCTTGCGAGCCATCAGGTTCAGAAACTCTGGGAAGTCGATGGTTCCGTTACCATCGGCATCAACCTCATTTATCATGTCCTGAAGCTCTGCCTCAGTTGGGTTCTGGCCCAATGAACGCATCACAGTCCCAAGTTCCTTAGTAGTGATGCAGCCTGTAAGTTAAAGAGCACACATCAGCAAGGCAATTAAACAACCTTGATAACAAAGTGAAAACAACAAAGAATCCGCAGCACACTGAAATCCCAATGATATAATTTGACAAAGAAGAATTAGCAAAATTCAAACTAAGCCTCCTATAAGATTCATAACGGGTAATGAAAAGCCAAATGCAATTTTTATTGCCACAATTCCACCTTCTTGGATAAAGAAAATTCTAAACTCCGGCTCAGGAAAAGGCATTCGCAATAGCTATCAACGTACATATTACATCTTGCCTTTCTCTTTGCTCCTTTAGCAAAAGACAAGTACAAACAAATATTTCCAAGTCCATAAAGAATGATGTTCTACATCTATCAACGGTTCTCACAAATCACAGCCAACAACTGCTCAATTTCGTCCTCCTGACAACACATCTGACCTCTCAAAGCTGATTTTTAGCTATAAAGATGGCCATCAAAAGGAAATTATTAATAACGAACCAAAACTTATTCGAATTTAAGCAACACAACGCACATCATGTAAACGTATAAATGAGTGGAAGATAAAAATAATAATGAAGTGGTTCATAGGGTAAGGTGATTTCATGACCCAATCACATTTCGTTATTCGATTCGTCATCTAATTCCATTCCCGATATAAATCCCTAGCTCCCGACATACCAACACCAAACAAGTTAAAAAACAACATCAAATTTATGTCTCACGACTGCAACCAAGATGATACGCCAAAGCATGAGTGAAAAAAACAACGACGGACGTTGAAATCGCGAAGGAAAATTTGGCAATCCACTCAAATATCAAATACTTTCCAATAAAACGGCAGCTAACAAATCCTATACAAGAATCTAATCGAATTAACCCAAGCCAAAAAAAAGAAAAAGAAAAAGAAATGAACAGCACAGATCAAGCAAGAAATGGCGTAAGAGAACGAAATCACGAAACACAGAGATCTGAGAAAGAATTAAAAAGAATAGAGATCTATGAAAAGAGACCATCTCCATCCTTGTCGAAGAGGCTGAAGGCCTCCTTGAACTCAGAGATCTGATCGTCCGTGAGCTGATCGGCCATGTGTAATTTGTTTCACCGGATAATAGGAAAGGAAAAGATAAATACAAAAATAAAACAGATAGAGAGAGGCAATGGCTCTCTCTTTGTCTCCATCGGGGACAATAAATAGGCGGTGCGTTTGGGCCTTAGGACAAATACGAAGTGAGCCCAAACAAAACTTACGTAATTCTCGTTTGTAAATTTACCTTTCTAAAGCTTTTTGTTTCATATTCAAATCTTAAATCAGTTATTGCAGTTATATTACCAAAAATTGTCAACTGTCCTTAAGTTTTGGAGTCTTGTGTTCAAAATGAATTAAAAAATGCAACCATTTTAATTATAAAAATTATAAACAGTTTAATTTTTCTATTCAATTTTTAATTTATAAGTTCGATTTATTTTAATAATTTTTGTTATTAAAAACTAATCAATTTATTAATTAATTAGT
>JANIHY010000209.1:8985293-8996349 GCA_027479065.1 Erythroxylum brevipes
GCATTGTACATTCTTGCATTTCAGCATGTGCATTTGTGAACCTTTCTGATTGTACAATTAGTAATGTGGGATTGCTTTGATTGTTATAGAGGCACTGTTGGATCATCATTCCACGGACATTGCTGGGACTTCCAAGCAGTAGCTCGGAAGTTACAGGTGAGTAACCTAGTTGGTTCCTCAATTTTTGATCTGTTAACTGTTATGTACTTAGATTTTTGTGGCAATAATGATGGGTTTATGTGAATTATTTGTTTGTGAATTCAGACCGAAGGTCCGAGGGATTAGTGAATGTGTTAAGTTGGTACTGTATGATGCGTTTGAGAACGTTTTGTCTGATATTGATGAATGGGTTCTGAGGGAAATGTGATTTTTGTAATATTATGATAAATAAATTTTCATAAACGAATGGTTAATGATGGTTGTGACTAGAGCTGCCACTGAGAGCTATAAGCTCGACGACTGGAAATAGATTTGTGATTGAAAATGGAATAGTGCATACCCAGAGGGCTCTCCTATTCCTAAGTCGCGTGGGAAGTAGTGCATACCCAGAGAGCTCTCCTCCCCTAAGACGCGTTTACTGTTTAATGCGCTCGAAAAGGGACAGTACAGAGCTATAAGCTCACCGATCAATGCGCCCAAATTGGGACAGTGCGAGCGCTCAGTCACAACTTAGAAAAAATGGAAAATAATGAGAAAATGTCTGATATTCATATATTCTGCATTGAATTGGTTTCTGGTTTGGGATAGAGGCTATATGCCTTACATCTGTGTGTTACTGCTTTATAATCTGATTTGTGATGAATATACTGTTATGAAAATTCTGTAAGTTTCTTTGTGATAATCTGTACGCCTTTGGCGTAATGCATGAATTGAGTAAACCATCGATGATGGTTTCTCATTGAGTTCGCAAACTCACCCAAAATTGCAATCTATTTTTCAGGATTTAGAGAGTAGACTCCTAGCTCCAGAGATAGACTTTTCCTTCCGTGTGAGCGCGTTGGCAAGAGAAGTGATGGCACATAGGTCAGTCAGCTGGGATTGATTTTAGGGATGACTTAGTATAGACTTTTGTATCAGTTTCCTTTTTGGAGTGATGTATTTAGACTGTAGGGAACTGATAGACTTATCTATATTTCTGTTTGATGATATGAAATGAGAAATTTTCTTGGTTTCAAATTTAGTATTTTCTATATTGCGGTTTTATTATATTGATGCCGTGTGGATTATAGTATTGATCAAATCGTAGTGCACCCTTATCGTCGGATATGTATCGGAATGACCTACGGGCATCCCAGTGCGTACCCTACGATAAGGGGGCTACATTTAGGTGGTATCAAAGCATAGTTTGGCATCTTTTGGGCATAGTGTATATTTAGGCTAGAATTACAGCGAGAAAAACAAAAAGTGATCAAAAAGTTCTTGTTTTTTGTAGGTCATCCGTTCTTGGAGATCAAGTTGATCAACTAGCTGACCTAGGATCAGTGGGAGCTAGTAGGGAGTCCTCTATGCCTCGTTCTGAGGAGTTGCCTCCTAGAGTCCCCGTGAGACGGGAGAGGAGGTACAATAGATTGCGCAAGCAGGGGCTGTTGATTTCTATGGCAGCACAGACCCTGTTGAGGCTGAGGGATGGCTGGAGAGGACTAAGAGAGTCCTCGAGCAGATGGACTGTGACTCTGATGAGCGTTTCGACTATGTGGTCTCTCTCCTGCAGGGTCCAACATATCAGTGGTGGAAGACTGTCCCGGGAAGTACCACCAGACCCTGTATTCTGACATGGGAGGATTTCTTGAGAGCCTTCCGGGATAACTATATGCCCAAGGTTTATTTGGAAATGAAGATGCAGGAGTTTTTAGAGTTGAGACAGGTTCGGATGACAGTGGTAGAGTATGAGGTGAGGTTTAATGAGCTGATGGGGTATGCTACTGTTCTGATTGCTACTGAGGCTGATAGGTGCCGGAGATTTTAGGGTTGGCTTAATCTGGAGATCCGTACCAGGTTAGCCCGATCTGATATGGGCACCTTTATTGAGCTGAGGGCTGCTGCAGTGCGGATTGAGCAGCTTCTGAGGCAGAGTCAGGCTGAGACTGGTCAGGGGTCCAGGGGTAAGAGGCTGAGCGATAGTCAGGGCAGTGCTAGCAGAGGGTTCAGTAAGCGCCAGAGCAAGACCTTCCGGTTATCTGGAGGAGCTAGACAGTCTGGATTTGGTCAGAGAGGCAGATTTGTACAAACTGGTAGTGGCAGTGGCAGTGCTAGAGGGTAAATAAAGATGATTTTCTGTACTCATATATTAAAATTTTAATTTTATTTAATTTTTAGCTAATTAAATTTTTTAAACCTTAAATATATTAATTTATTAGTTTAACGTTTGGTCCAAAATTTTAAAAATTGATGGTAATAAAAGGACTTGACAAATTTTGTATTTATTTGGACCTACATCTTACTTTTTCTGAAAATAATGATAAAAAGTGGAAGAAGAGAGGGCCTAATTATTTCGTCCTTTAGCTTAAAACGAAAAGTGAGATAGCATAACAACGCACTCTCTTACGCGTGCAAATCACCCCGTCCTTATCACAAACTCAAGCAATTTTAATTCTTATAAATTTCTAATTAATTCATACTCGCAAGCTTTATAAAACCTTATGATGTGTATCATTATAATTGTTTATCTCTTCCTACGCATTGTATTGTAAAGTAAGAAAACAGACTTTGATGGATTAGTTGTATTTGAGGTTGTTGATAATGTTAATTTATGTTCTTGTTACATTAGAAAGATAGAGATGCTTTTGATAACGACCTCTTTTGGAAACATGCTCAGCCTTTCTTCAATATCCATCGGGACTAGCGTCAACTTCTTTTCCTCAAAAGTCCTTGGCCGCTTGCTTTTTCTAAACCTTGTCTTTTCATGCATTGCCTTCTGCTCCCCTCCTGTTTGTTGCGAAGGAGATTCAAAATATTAATTAGTATTATATGTAGCATTTAGAAGAAGACCATAGGGTGACGTTGTGTTTGAGTCAAGTAGATAACTCGCGAATGTATTAATTGGTATTATACGATATGTTTTGTTACAATGAACGAAATTCTTCTTTCTATGCATCTTTCTCTAGAACAAATTTTTGTTATTCGAACGACCTCGTATGTGATTGTGGTTGTGTGGCGGATTAACTTTACCAAAAGTTTAGTATCAGAGAAGACGATTTGGGACATGCAATGACAGAAGGGACTAGAGGAGCAAAGTTACGAAGGTTGGAAGATAACCTGAGGGGACTCATGGAAGCACAGGGTTAGAGTGAGAAACTGTTCGTACAAGCACAAGGTCGGCATGAACGACTGCTTCTGAAAATATAAGATAGGAGTGAGTGTTTGCTATCGAAGGTGCAAAATAGAACAAAAAAATTGGAAAAGGAAATGTGAGAGTTACGAACAATGCTTTCACCAGGATTGTCAAAATAGGGGGAAGTAAACAGTGTAACAGATCATACACCTCAAAACAATCAAACACAACATGAAAGGAAAAGGAACGTTACATCAACAAGGTTGAACATAATTGAGTTTCCTTCGTTTGATGGGGAAAATGTTAGGCTGTGGTTGTATCGTTGTTAACAGTTCTGTCAATTACACCAGACTTGAGAGAAAATGAAGGTGAACATAGCCATTCTACATATGGATGAACGTGCATAGGAATGATATCGTTTATTCATCAAAAATCGTAATAAAACAGAGGTAGTAGGGTAGGTAGAATTCACAAGGGCCCTTAAACAAAGGTTTGATGCATAAATTTTTGATGATCTTTTAGGGGATTTTAAGGAGTTGAAGCAAAACGGGACAGCACTAGAATATTGTGCTCAGTTTGATCCTCACTCTAATAAGTTTTGTCTTTTAGAGGAATACTTAGTCGAGTTTTTTGTTAAAGGCCTTAAACCATAAATTGGTGTTTCGATAAAATTACATGAACCTCACTTGTTGCATCAGGCCTATACTTTAGCTCGAAAACAGGAAGCAATACTGATGTCGATAGGGAACTCTATGTTAAACATAATCCATTCAACAAGGAACGTGACTAATGGTAATAATTTCAATTCGACCTTAAAAGCACCTCATTCAACAATAATTAATCGCAGTCCGAGTATAGAAGGCATATTGCCCACACCGCCTTCAACACTACGATCACCATTAGTGCGATCTTACAAATCTTCAAAACCCATCAGTAGTAGAGATTTTGATGAAAAAAGGGCGAAGGGGCTTTGTTTTTAGTACGACGGGAAGTACACGTTGGGCCATAAATGTAAGAAGAGGCTGTTACAGTTTTACGTAGTTTCTGAAGAAAATGACAATGGGAAAGTTTCACCCGGCTAGAAAGAGGAGGATCTGGAGGAAGAGTGTGTAAACGAAGATTGCCTCATAGTTTCCATACAAGCGATGTTAGGATTCTTAAGGATTAAATGCGGTTAATGGAGATGCATCAACGATGGCAAATTCACGTACTCATTGATAATGGTAGTATATATAATTTTGTGGACATTGCGGTGGCAAGGAAAGGGAAGTGTGACCTCAGAGAAATTGATTTCGTTTCAATTACGGTAGGTGGAGGTTTACAACTGGAATGTCGACAGTACTACATGAACTTTACATGGTCCATGCAAGGCGTGCAATTCAGTATGGACGCTCTAGTATTAACGTTAGGAGGCTATGATGTCGTTTTGGGAGTTCAATGGCTGGTGGGATTAAACTACGTCTTATGCAACTTTAGGAATCGAACAATGATGTTTAGTTGGGAGGTGAGAGTGGTGACCTTACAGGAAAATCCCGAAGGCTCTACAATGTTCGTTGAGTGGCCAGTTGCTCATGATACAACTTTTCACTCCAATCAAATATCAACTCTAGCAAATGCGAATGATGGAGGAGCAAGGAAGTGTGTTTGATGAGATTAATGTAGTGTTGTCTGATTATGCAAAGATGCTCCAGGAACTGTCTCATCTCCTTCCAAATTGCAAGTACAACCACCAAATTGTGTTAATGGATGAAGTCGACGCAATCAACGTGAGGCCATACTGTTATTGAGGGACCTAGAAGGATATAATAGAACAAGAGGTTAAGCAACTCATGAAGTAGGGATTCATCCACAGTCCATATGCGTCGCTAGTAGTTCTCATCAAGAAGAAGGACTACTCATGGAGAATGTGTATAGACTATCCAGAGCTGAACAGATATATGGTGAAAGACATATTTTTGATCCCTCTCATCGAAGAATTGTTGGATGAACTGCACGGAGCCAACTGGTTTCCTAAACTGGATCTGTGCTCGGGTTATCACCAAATTCGAATGCAACTGGAAGATATCCAAAGACTAATTTCAAAATGCATAACGGACATTATGAGTTCTTGATGATGCCCTTCAGGCTGACGAATGCTCCGTCCACATTTCAATAATTAATGAACAAAATGTTTAATTCATTTTTGCGTCGTTTCATCTTAATTTTTTTTTATGATATACATATATATAGTTCATTGTTGAACTTACATGTAGAACACATCTTAGTAGCTCTTCAGACATTATTGAACAATCAATTATTTCTGCGAGGAAACAAATGTGTTTTTGGAGCTCGATTGGTAGATTACTTAGGTTATATTATCTCAAAAGAAGGAGTGACAACTGATTTACAGAAGGTAAGAACAATCAAATAGTGGCCTATACCGAAGTGTGTTAAGGAGCTGCCGAAATTTTTAGGAATTACTGGGTATTAAAGGAGGTTCATTAAAGGATATAGGGTGATGGCAAAATCGCTAACAGAATTGCTTACGACGGAAAAATTATCCAGTTGGAATTGGAAACAGGAGGAACAGATGGCTTTTGAGAGATTAAATAAAGCAATTATGTCAACCCTGGTGTTAACATTACCGAACTTCTCCAAACCATTTGTAATCGAAGCTGATGCAAGTGAGTAAGGAACATGTGTGGTACTACAACAGGGAGGCCATCCCATCACCTTCTCAAGTAAGTCATTGGCGAGGAGACATCACGGGTCATCCACTTATGAAAAAGAATTTATGGCAGTAATTAAGTCCATCAAGTATGGGCATCACTACCTGAGTCCTAGATCTTTTATCATCAAAACCCATCATCGGAGCTTAAAATATTTGTTAGAATGCCTGTCGACTCCATTTCAATAATCATGGGTATCGAAACTTTTGGGCTATAACTTTGAAGCGCAATACCGAAGTGGTAAAGAGAATGTTGTCATGGACTCCGTCTCAAGAATCACGAGTGCAGAAATATTAATGATATCAGTAACACAGATGCAGGGTGAGACGTTAGAAGAAATAAAAAGAGTTGACAAGAAGATGGAGTAATTTGAGAATTAATCAAGACATTGGAATATGACAATACTAAGCCATGTGCTTATGAATGGAATGATGGGTTATTAAGATAGAAGAGACATTTAGTAGTGGGCGCCAACTCGATAATCCGTCAATAGATCATTGGCATTAGTCATGATGATGCCATGGGAGGGCATGCAGGTGCAGTAGCCACTACGAAAAAGCTATAAAAATGTTCTTTTGGAAGGTCATAGCTCGAGACGTGAGGGTTTATGTTCAAAATTATATAAGGTGCCAGAGAAATAAACACGATAATTTTGCTTACCCTGGGTTACTGCAACCTTTCAAGATACCAGAAGGAAATTGAAAGGAGGTGAGTATTGATTTTGTGGAGGGCTTACTTGTTTTGAAGGGAAAATTGGTTATATTAGTGGTGGTAGATCGATTCACCAAATATTCTCACTTTATTCCTGTCAAACACCCTTATTCCACTTATGATATAGCTGAATTATTCCTTAGTAATGTGTTTAAATTACATGGAATGCCAGAGTCCATTGTTAGTGATAGAGACTCGGTTTTCTTGAACAAATTTTGGCAGGAGCTTCTTCGGCTGTAGGGGGTTAAGTTGAAATATTCGACCTTCTATCATCCACAAACGAATAGACAGACGAAGGCAGTAAACAAAATTCTCAAGACATATTTGTGTTTTATGTCGAAAGACATCTCAGAAATGGGGAGAATGGATAGCGTTGGCAGAATGGTGGAATGGTGGTACAATACCACTTACCAAGTTGCCATCAACACCACTCCATTTGAAGTTATGTACGGTTATCCACCCAGTGTATACTCCTTGCATTGTAGGGGATTCAAAGGTCATAAAAGTTAATCAGGTTTTACAGAACAGAGAGGCTATGGTTAATGTCACAAAATTTCATTTACAAAAGATCCAGATCGCATGAAACAGTATGCGAATTCTAAGCATTCAGAGAGAGAATTCAGGGTGGGAGACATGGTGTTGTTAAAATTACAACCATACAAACAATTTTCTTTATCAAGGAGGAATAATCATAAGCTATCTCCACTATACTATAGGCCATATAGGGTGATTCAATGTATTGGAGAGGTGACTTATAAGATAGACCGTCCAATCGAGGCAGCAATACACCCAGTATTTCATGTATCGAAGCTTAAGAAGGCACATAAGGGGCAAGACCACGCTTCTTCATCGTTAACAGAGTTTCTTACGCTTGTAGAACGAGTTCTAGTAACAATATTGGATAGGCAGATTACCAAAAGGAACAACCAAGTAGTTACACAATGGTTGATTCAATGGTCAGATAGGGAGAACACTAGTGCTACATGAGAGTATGTTTTTGACCTTCAAAAGCAATTTCCAAAAGTCAATTTGATAGTCAAAGACATTAAGGGGAAGGGAATTGTTGCGGAGGTTGTCGAAGATGAAGAAGCGTGAGTAAGAACATAGAAGATCCGAAATATTAACTACTATTATATGTAGCATTTAGAATAAGACCATAAGGTGACGTCTGTACCCGAGTATAGTAGATAACTCGCAAATGTATTAAAACATGTCATACATGTCCCAACACAGTATACGACATGTTTTGTTACAATGAATGAAATTATTCTCTCTATGTCTTTTTTTATAACTCTCTTTCTCTCTATCTCTCTATAACAAATTTCTGTCATTGGAATAACCTCATGTGTGATTGTGACTATTTTGTAACATCCCGTTCTCATATTAAGGGATTAGGACCTGAAACTTCATTACATGTAAGCTCAAAGAGAGATTAAGGAAATGCATTTTCTTGCTCATGCATAATGTTAGCATATATGTACATGAATATTGAATGTTTTCACAAAAATAAGTGTACATGCATTTATTGACAATTTCCGGGTATGATTATTTTTAAATGTGATGTTATTGAAAGTGAGAAGTAGAAGGGAAGAATGAAAATTCTAGAGAAAAGAGAGAGAATGTCATGAAAAAGAGAGAGAAGAAGAGAAAGAGAGAAACAAGTTAGGGTTAAACAAGTTAGGGTTCAAATTTCCTAGCCTACAAGAGAGATTTTGGAGTAGATCAAAAGGGAAACAAGTAGAAGAAGAGAAGAGCTTCCCTTTGAGCCAAGTATTCCTTCATTTGGTGAAGAATGAAGGTCAAGTGTTCGCATTCGGGTATTTCCAGAATTTGAAAGCAAATGCTAATCTAAAGCGTACTGTGAGTAGACCTAGATGGTTTTACCTTATTGTTTGTTTTGTTTATGTTATGAATTGAGTGATTATGAATGTGAATGTAATTGTTAAATGTGTTATGAATGTGTAATTGTATTTGTACATGAATGAAATTGTGAATTCTCCACTTCAATGTGGAATGCCAGACTAAGATTTGATGACATGTAAAAGTGAGTGAATGGGAACGTACAAATGTGAGTGATTCATTCCATTGCATGATTGCATGAAATATAATGACAGTTGTAACCAAAGTAGCCACCGATCAGAGCTCAAAGTTCAACAAATGAAAATGCGTGGAAGAACTAATACGAATGAATAGGCATTTGAGTAAGTCGATGTGAATTAAAGGAAACTAATAAATAAATAGATAAATAAAATCATTAGAGACAAGAAGTCAAGTAGGAGATTGAAAATGACGTGAGACAATATTATTTTCATTGAGGAATTAGTCACCTAAGGAATTGCAAGAAATTAACCCAAGGAAAAATGTGAGTGATATATGTTGGAGTTAATGATACCCCAATAGCATTATGATATTGAAGATTTGAGTGATCCAGGCAAAATGGTATTAATTAGTGACTGTGATCATAGATGGTATTTTGAGTATGTTTGAAAAGTAAAAAGGGACGTTTTGAATATTTGAGGAATATGACACTGATGATAATAATATCATTTGGATTTGGAGATTATGCAATATATAATGAAGTTTTGCATCAGAGATTAAGATGCAATATGTTGTGATAGTAAAAAGTAGTTTTTGATATACATGGGACAATGAAGGTCTTATGAGTTGATTTTGATACATGGTTTATAATTGCTATGATAGAAATCGCTTTGAGATCTTAGAGACACTAGATGTGCAAAGTCATTTATGGAATGTACAAATTATGTAAGTTTGAGGAAATTATTGAGTCTGAAAGAAATGTACAAATGAGCACTATACTGGTAAAGGTAATGTGTAATCTGACATATTGAACAGACAATTCTATAATTGAATAGTACAAATTCAGATATTGAGGTTTCCAAATGTAGTGCAATAAAGAGTGCAGAATGTTGAGTGGAATATGGGGCAAAATAAACTGTTGCTAGTTGCATTGAAATTTAAGATCAAGTCTACTGGAAAGAAGTAAGAAACCTAAAAGCTAAGGATTCAAAATTGTGAATCACCTAGAGAAAGTGAAAACGAATATGGACTTTCGAGTGAAATCAGAAGAATGATATTTGGTGATCGAAATAAGAAATACTTATATCTGATCAAGATGATTGAGCAAAGAAAGTGTTAAAGAAGCCTAAGTAACAACCTAAGATAAACATCCTAGTAGGAATATGCTAAGATTGTATTTTAGCTGCTAAGGATGTAAAAACAAGTGGTTGAAGGTTTGGGATACCAGCAGTTTTAACTGTTAGGAATATGCTTGGAGCTCATATTTTTGAGTTCATAGGAGTATGAAATTGACGTATAATTCAAATTGATTGTAGGCATTACAATTGTGACTATAGTGACATCATTAGAAGCGATATGGGGCATGGTATGACAAAAAGGTAACCGTTCACCTATACATTGAGATGAAGAGGGCCTAAAACAATATAAGGCCATAATAAATGTAGGATACTGTTAGTAAGTGAGATGAATTTGAAATAAGAGTAAGGTGACTCATGAAAGATAAATGAGATAGATGGGCCAACACCGAATTTAAGGAATATAGTGAAATGGACATAAGAGTTGAATGTATTAATACTGGAGAGAAGTGAAATGTCAAATGAAAGATGAAGAGTTTTAGTGAGTACGACGTGCTCAGATTTGGAGAAAGGATAAGTAAGCTATTATAAATTGGTCTTTATAAAAGATTATTATGAGTTAGGGTTACTGGTGAAAGAGGTTTTAGATTCGAAAATATGTGATATGTGAATAGATTTAAGAAATAATTGTATGATCAACAGAGATAGATTGACACCATACGAAGTAAAAGTTGGTAAGTAATCTGAAATATGCTCATGAAATAATCAAGATAGTGTGATAACTGAATCAGTGATTGAAGGATTTATTGAGTTATCACCTGTAATCATTTGGAAGGGTATTTGATGAAGTATATGGGAAATGGAGAAGCACACGAGGAATTATTACCTCTACTGTATTGATCAATCAGATGAGAACTTCGGGGAAGAAATTTATTAAGGGGAAGAATTGTAACATCCCGTCCCCATATTAAGGGATTAAGACCTGAAACTTCAGTATATGTAAGATCAAAGAGAGATTAAGGAAATACATTTTTCTTACTCATGCATAATGTTAGCATATATGCACATGAATATTGAATGTTTTCACAAAAATAAGTGTACATGCATTCATTGACAACTTCCAGGTATGATTGTTTTTAAATGTGATGTTATTGAAAGTGGGAAGTAGAAGGGAATAATGAAAATTCTAGAGAAAAGAGAGAGAATGTCATGAAAAAGAGAGAGAAGTACAAAGAGAAGAAGAGAAAGAGAGA
>JANIHY010000209.1:9002534-9022146 GCA_027479065.1 Erythroxylum brevipes
TAACAATAACAATTATTAAAATAAATTAGAAACTTAAAATTTAAACTAAAAAAATTAAAAGATTCAAAAAAATTTCGATTGAATTAACTGAATCAGTTGAATTGGGCGAACCAATTGAGTTGGTCGAACCAGTTAAATTTTTTAATTATTAAAAACAATGTATATGATTGATTATATAAGTATAGTCACGCCAAATCTTGTTCAAATAAATAAAGGCATAATATTAAAATCTTGTTTCACTCATTACATTATAAGACTATATATAATCTCACAAGGAGCCAACCCAACCTCTTTAAAGGATACCAATTTACCGATTCAAAGTCTTGACCTCCATCTTCGTCTTTCTTTATTCTATTGTCGTTATCACTATTTCCCCGTGCAATTTTCAAATGGGAACATTTATTACAAAAAGATGTCAATTTCTCAACAAATTTAAAAATGAAATTAATTATTTTTATAAACTTACAAGGCAAATAATAGTGTCTTTAAACTGTTAAAATAATAACAACAATACCTAGTAGAAATCTTATTGAGACGTAAGATTTGGAAAAGTATAATAATACGTAACCTTATCTGTAACTAATAAAGAGACTGATTTTAAAAGAGTTTTTAAAACATTAAGTATTATTAAGTTAACAAATTTGTATAATTAATTATCTTAATAATACTTTAATTTATACCATTTATTCAACTATGTGGTTATTGAAAGTCATTTCTTATTATTTATCTTTTTTTTCAATTTAAACATACAAATTCTTAAATTAAAAAAACCCTTAAAAGAATATTTTCACTTTTTGAAGCCTATTGGAGATACGAATGTCACCTTGGTTTGGATGGTCCGATCCATCACTATCTTTTTATAAAAATTTATAAAACGACGTTAATTTTGTCATTTTGATTGAGTCAAATTATTTTAGCTTAACTCGCTTATGACTAAGTAAACCTGACCGCGATAAAATTGACATCCTAATTAGAGGTAACTTGGAATTGACATTTCATTGTCTAAGATGTTTGTGTTTTTAAGGTTCAATCAAAACGGACTAATCAAATGCATAATTGGAATATTAAAGTCTTTGATGATTTTAGGAGTGGGTATGCTCTAGTACAATGACAATCTTAGGTGGAAACCCTAATTTCAACGAATGGTCCTTTTTTGAAAAAGTAAAAGCCAGCCCATCCTATTACCCACCATCTCCTACTTTCCATTTCCAGATTCCAACTTTCCTCATTCTCAGCTCTCTTTGTCTAAAGGGAAATACATTAAATTTCAATCAATCAATTTGCTTACTTGCATTGGCATCTAACCCAAGAAATTAGAAGAATCTTAAGTCTCCACATCAACATCATCCTTGTTGGATACATTTTTCATTTTTTGATGAATTTTCCTTTTCTGTGACCTGTAAGTCCGACTTCTTCCTTTCTTTGTGTTTTTTCAGGTCTCCTTTCTCGACATTTTCACCTTAACAATTAAATTTAGCTAATATTTGGTAGAGGGTTAGGGTTTATTTTCTCTCATTTCTCTCTGTCACTTGAGCTTTGACTCCTAAAGTCTCAACCTTTTTGGCGTCTGCTGTTTTGTTGTATGCAATATAGTTGTTCATAACTGAGTTTGATGGCTTATAGTCTTAGCTTTTTTTGCTTCTGAGCCTTTTTTTTTGTCTACTTTCCCGATCTTTTTGTTCTCTTCTTCGGTTTAAGTGGTGCTTTTTTTATTTTTTATTTTTTTTGGTTGAGGAAGGTGATCAAAGCACGTAACTTCTTGTTACTTGTTAGAGATTTTAAAATTTCTCCTCTTGAACTTTTCAAAGTTCCTGTCAAGCTTTGGTTAAATTTGGTCGGTAAGTACTGACCACATTTTGCTTTGTTTTTAAGGTGATAATCCGGTTAGGATAATCGTATGTTCATCTTTTTTCCTATTTGGTAATCTTTACTTTTTTGATTGGTAAACAGGGTTGTTAGTGTGAAATAATGACGAGGGTCACCCGTGATTTTGGAGATACCATGCAGAAAGATGCCGTCCCGGCGGTTTCTGCGGATGTTGCCTTTGCATCAAGTAGGTTTCCTAATTACAGAATTGGGGCCAACAATCAGATAATGGATGCAAAAGATGACCCAAAAGTGCTGTCCATGAAAGAGGCTGTGGCTCGTGAGACTGCACAACTTTTGGAGCAACAGAAACGCCTCTCTGTGCGTGACCTTGCCAGCAAATTCGAGAAGGGCTTGGCAGCAGCAGCTAAGTTGTCTGAAGAAGTAAGATTGCTTAAGATTTTTGTGGCTGTTTGTGTTTGTTTCTAAACTTGACTTGGTGAGCAATTGAACGGTCTTTTGTAAAATACTGGGATTTCAACGTCTTATTAGTTGATACTTTTTATTATTGGGATGTAAGATTGATTTTAAATACGGGATAAATTGTTAAGGAAAAATAATAGACGCATGCTCTTAACTGTGCATAGTCAACAAATTTTATAACGGGGAAGATTTTCTACCTTTTCATGCCTTTACTTAAAAAAGAAATTACCTGATCACAGTAAGAAAATTAATGGTATAAACTGCAATCTACACATTGTTTCACTTAGGTTTTGGCAGTTAAGCAGACCTTGTACAATGTGGGGATATGTTGGCAATTTGGAACTTGATCCATGAAAATATTGTTATTCATGCGTATATTATTCTGATGATTTTTTCTTTGGGGTTCTGAGCTTGAGAAACATTGACGGTATTATAATGCTTTGGAAGAAATAATCATAAACATGTAATTTTTGGACCAATTGCAGGCGAGACTCAGGGAGGCAGCTTCGCTGGAAAAACATGTTCTTCTGAAGAAGCTTAGAGATGCTCTAGAATCTTTAAGAGGACGTGTGGCTGGTAGAAACAAGGATGATGTAGACGAAGCTATTGTCATGGTAGCTGTTTCATGACTGCTCTCTTCGTTAGATTTTATCGTTCCAGAATTGTGATCTTATATGTGATGTGATAACAGGGTTTCTGTAGCCATGCCATTGCAGAACAAATTTAGGTTAGAGAAATGAAAAAACAAGGTCTAACTTTGGATAAATTAATTTCTGGGACAGGTAGGTTGGTGGTTCTTTGTAAGCAAATTATATCAATCAATTATCAGGTTGAGAAAATGTGTTTGTAAATGGTTCATCATTAATGATGGCCATAAGAGTCATGCTGGTTTTGGACCCAGCAGCTTTTGCATTTGAAGTGAATCTTGGCTATTTTAGGAAAACTTTATAGAAATCTAAAACGTCAAGTCAATAATCATTGCTGTACAGAAATATTAACACTTGCTACTAATTATTATCTCTTTTCATTTCATATCTGTATTGTCTTTCCTTGTAGAATATTTCTACCTGCTAGCATTTTTCAACTTTCTGGCTGATATACTGTTGACAATAAAATATTTGAAATGGTAAAAGAAATCCTAAATTATTATTATTTTTTAATTTTAGGTTGAAGCGTTAGCGGTTCAGCTTACTGAAAGGGAAGGAGAACTTATTCAAGAAAAAGCAGAAGTAAAAAAACTAGCAAGTTTTCTTAGGCAGGTAATGTAATCTTTAATAGAAGATGGACTATGTTTTAAACCTTTTCTATGCTTTTTCGTATTTATTTCATCTTTATTTATTGGATATACAATGCACATTTATGCCCCTGACTTTCATCTCCTCCCCCCTTTTTTCCCTTTTGTTTTCTTTTTAGACGTTATCAAGTAAAAAACAAGCTTGACATTTTTTATGATCATGGTCTTGTAGATTTTGAGATCAGCAATCCTTTTTGGTTTTGGCTCCTTTAGTTTTCAGACTTTTCTATTTTTTCGTTTTGCAATTCTTCTCATGTTCACTTTTCATTTTTCATATCTTTGAGCCAAGTCATATGGGCATTCCTTCCCAAAAACTTTATTCGCTATACTGATTTTCTCCTATATTTTATATAGAAAGTTATACTCAGTACATAGTCTTCAGTACTAAGTGTGTATAACCCTTTTAGGCCTCAGAGGATGCGAAGAAACTTGTTGATAAGGAACGAGCCTTTGCTCGTGCTGAGATTGAGAGTGCCAGAGCAGCAGTTCAGAGGGTGGAAGAGGCTCTTCAAGAACATGAGCGGATGTCTCGAGCTTCTGGGAAGCAGGTTTGTGTTAATTGCTATTTGTCCTAGGACTTGTTAATTACTGGTTGATATTCTTGCTTGTACAACACCATTGGAAGTAAGTATATTTCTTTGTACACTTTTAAGAAATGTAGATAGGAATTCGAGACTTCTGTCTTGTAATTCTTGTTTTAGATTCTAATTGCTTCCCTTTTTTTTAATTTGTTGTTTATTGTATTAGTCATTGGTCGTAACACTGCATTGCAGCCACTGAACTTCATCCGAAATCAAATACTTAATTCTAGAACCGCAACGGTTGCGGCAGCTTTATATCCTTTTTCATGTTCTCCGTTGTGATCTCGTTTTTGGAATTGAAGTTATAAAGTTGTAGTTTCAAGTATGTTCTTATTGTCACCTTTGAAAAACTATATTTTGTGGTTATTAGGACTTGGAAGAATTGATGAAGGAGGTTCAGGAGGCCAGGCGGATCAAAATGCTGCACCAGCCAAGCAAGGTATATGCTGGAGCTTCTACATGAAGTTTTCCCCCATGCTGAATCATGGAATTTTGTTCTTGTGTCAAAACTGATGCTAGCATGTTTCTTAAACCTTGAAATGCTTTACTACAATTTAATTGTGTATCTGTCTGTTTCTGAAATTTAATTGTGATATTAGTTGTATAATGGATAAATAGCTTTGTAGATCATCTATTTGTGCATTTTAACCATGGCAAACATACGGTAATACTGATGATCAAGATTTCAAGGGGTTGGAACTATTTGTTTTTTGGGAATTTTTTAGTTGACCTCTAACTCTAGAACTTTATTTACGAAATCTCTGGATGCGGAGTCTCAAGCACGCAAATGGACACTTCCTACATCCTTGTGACAATTCAACTGGGTGTGACCACAAATTTAATATTCTTTTAATTTTGTTGATTTCTGAATTGATAAGCTTTGTAGGTGATGGACATGGAACATGAGTTGCAAGCGTTGAGGATTCAACTTGCTGAGAAGTCTAAACGATCTCTTCAGCTTCAAAAAGAGGTTGGGTTATAGTCCCATTCTGGCATGCAATGAGCTGCATATAAATTCTGTGATGGATTCTTTGGATTTTTGAGATGCTGTGAATCTGTTTATTGCTCTTAGTCTTATTTCTTTATTCTGCATTGGCTATGGTTAGGGTTCTGATTAATAACATCACTATTTTATGGCTCTCTAGTATAATTCTTAGATTTATCATGAAATTGCCCATCAGTCTGATCTTTCATATCTTGCTTTGAAAAGATTGTTCACCTCAAAAGTAATGATTGATAATCAACTGTTCACCTTTGTGGCATTCGTTGTCACTTGGCAGCTTCTCACAATATTGGAGTTATCAAATGATCAGACTCCTGTTCAAATTTGTGTGCTCAAGTCTAACAAAGAGAAACTTTCTTTTGTAAGACATCATATAAAGAATATTCTCTTAATGGCTAGTTCTACACCAGAAAATGCTGTATATCTTTTGATTGTTTTCAATTATGTAGTTGAAGTAAAAAAAAAAGAGAGAGAAGGGATATTTACGGGCAAGGTAACAAGATTTGACCATTAAGCTTACACAGACGAAAGACCATAGGGTATTTATTTATAATGCAGAATAATACTTTCTTCTATAATCAGAAATATACTATTTCTAATATTATGATATTTCTATATACGATGCACAGAATGTTGCAGTAAATAGATCATACAACCTATTTACTCCAGAATCTTCTAATCATTAAAGCAAAGTATCAGTAGTGTGTAAAAGTTTATTGATCTGAATGAACTACATCCTTTGTTCACAAAAGATGTGACTCTTGTATTTGTGTTTTTAGTTTGGATATTAAAGAATTTGAAAAGGAGTAGTTTTCATATAGATGCAAGAACTTAAATTATGCTAATTTTTCTATCAAAGTTGTGGTATTTTACATCTTCTAGCATCTTCTGATTATTGTCCTTGCATGTGACACACAAATTGTCATTCTCCTTTCAGATCTTTGATAATGGCTGTGCTATTCTTTCTTAATAAGCCTATTCGTGATTCCAGTGCATATGCTTCTTAATTTACTGCTAAGTCTAAAGATTAAAGAGACAATAAAGTGTACATTAAAGCATGCAATTGTTGATTTTGCATGAATATTATGATACATAAAATGTGGACAGGTTTCTGTTACTGACTTTTTCTGTGGTCTACTTGTCTTTTATCTCTTCCAGCTGGTTTTGAGTAGGAGAAGGGAGCAAAGTATTACCCAATTTTATGAATTTGATGGTTCTGAAGCTTTAGGTTCATATTTGCGGATCAAGCCCTGTTCTGACAATTCTCCGGATCTTTCGAACTGTTTGATTCAATGGTACCGAGTATCATCTGAAGGTGGCAAGAAGGAGCTTATATCAGGTAGTGACACGTGTTTTTCTTCTCCACTCCTGTTGATACCGACAATGGTTTTTCTTTTCCTTTCATCATTATTTTACACTCTGATTAACCCTCTTTTGTGTGGTGGTGGGTGGTGGGAAGAGTGGGGTGGGTGACACTGAAATCATGATGGTTTAGCACTAGCTCTTCCTTAAAAGTTGCATAAAATTAACAAACTTAACCATGGTTGTGATCAATAGTTTAGGTTGTTTCATTTGATAGTTGTGGTCAAGATATGGTATTATCACATAATATTGTGATAATCTGATTGTAATCAGATTATATTAAACAACATTATCTTAGGATTCTCATGTATTTGTATAGATTCTCTATCCTATTTAGTATTCCTATTCATGTATATATGTACTAAATTCTCTAAGAAATACAATATAGAGCAAAACAACTCTTGTTCACATGATATCATAGCCACGTGAAAGAGATAGTGAAACTGAGTCAACCTCGGAAAGTCAAGAAATGACTTCCAATCTTTAGGGATCCTCCACGGCTAATCTAAATGAGACTGGAGGTCAGTCGTCGATGACCTCTGGTCTTGAAGGAGCTTCATTGCCATCGTTTCTAACAAACTAAATGGAACGAACTATCGGGAGTGAGCTCACGCTATGAAATTTGCCATTGAAGGACATGGGAAGGTGAGCTTTATCGTTGGAGATGGAAACGTTCTAGACCCAATGAACTCGCAAGCTGTGCGACAATGGGAGATAGGCAACTCCATGGTCTTGTCATGGCTTATCTACGCCATTATATTGATGATCAAACGTACCTTCATGTTTTTGCCAATAGCTCGAGAAATTTGGTAAGGGGTGCGATAATTATACTATGATGGAGAGGATGCATCGTAAATCTACAAGATAAAACAAAGTTGTGGCAAATGAAGCAAGGTGACCGAGAAGTTATATACTATTGGGTCGAAATGGTAGCATTATGGCAGGAACTTCGACCTTCTGTCGGATGAAGAGCGGAGATGCAAGGAAGATGCTGTCATGTACAACCAGAAAATTGAAAAGGAAAGAGTCTTTGAATTTTTGGCTGATCTCAACAAAAAACTGGATAATGTCCATGGCAGAATCCTAAGTAGAGTTCCTCTACCAACAACTAAAGAAGTTTTTTTTGAAGTTAGGAGGGAAGCAGCAAGGACGAAAATTATGCTAAAAGAAGAGAAAAAAAGGATAAAATTTGTCTCCAATACCTACTAATGAATCGTCTGCATTGATGTCTCGTGGTGAATCCAGTAAGAAGGGTCAGAAAACGTGGTGTGTGCACTGCAAACAAAGTGGTCACACCAAAGATAGATGCTGAGACATCCATGAAAAGCCTCCAGATTTGAAACCACGAAAAGGAAAAAACCGAGGATATCAAGTATCTAGTGAAGGAGGAACAAAAAAATCTGAAGATAGTCAGAAACAACAAGCTGGTGAGCTGAATATTTCACTAAGGAAATTAATGGAAATACTAAAGTCCCTTCAATTAGTAAATTGACAAAAGAAGCTAATTGTAGAGCTCTCATTTTTTCCCTACTCATTGTGTTATACAGGACGGAAGTTGATTGGTAGTGCTAAAGAGGTAGATGGAGTATACTACTTTGAAGAAGAAAAAAGTCATTCTACTGCTTATAGTTTGGGTAATAGTGTGATTGTCCCTAAGAATGATGAACTATTAATATGGCATAAAAGGTTAGGTCATTCAAACTTCCAGTATATGTTATGATTGTTTCCAAATATTTCAATAAATAAAGATCTTTGTGTTCAATGTGATGCTTGTGAATTTGCTAAGCATCAAAGAATTTCTTTTACAAGGTCTGAATACAAACCCACAAAACCTTTTTCACTTATCCATATTGATCTTTGGTGCTCATCTTGTGTCACTAATAGAACCAATTCAAAGTGGTTCATTACATTCATCGATGATAATACTCATTTGTGTTGGGTGTTTCTTTTGAAGGATAAAACTGAAGTCCCTACTGTGTTCATCAACTTTTATCAGATGATGAAAAATCAATTTCAAACAAGTATTCAAGTCCTCCATACTAATAATGGTATTGAATATTTTAATCAAAATGTTCATACATTCTTCCAAAAACATGGAGTTGTCCACAAAAGCACTCGTGTCAATAGTCCTCAACAGAATGGGATTGCTGAGCGGAAAAATAGACACCTTCTTCAAGTTGCTAGGACCTTGATGTTCACTAGCAATGTTCCAAAATTCTTTTGTGGGGATGCTATCCTTATTGCAACCTACCTTATTAATTGAATGCCTAGTCGTGTCCTTTCTTTCAAAACACCTCAAAAATTTCAGGAAATCCATACTACTACTCATCTTGAAACTAACCTTCCTTTAAAGGTTTTCGAGTGTACAGCCTTTAGTCACAGTTATTCACGCATCAAACTTGATCCAAGAGCCAAAAAATGTGTGTTTCTGTGTTACTCTGCTATACAAAAAGGGCATAAATGCTTTGATCCTATATCAAAAAGGTTGTTTATTAGTTGTGATGTCACTTTTTTTGAAACAGATTCCTTCTATCCCAAGTCTTCGATTTAGGCGGAGTATTGGAGTGAGTTTGGTGATGAATCTCAACCTGATCCTCCTTGTACATCTGTTCTTGAACCTATCCTAACACCTATGTCCAAAGCATCTCCTACAAAGACAAATCCTGATATAGAAGTAGCAATACTTGAACAATACACTCAAAATGTACTCTCAGAAGAAGAAAACAAGTAGTACACTCCTTGCCCCTGAAGCTATACCAATCTCTGAACCAATGCAAGTTCCTACTGAAGAAACTCAGAGTAGTAATACAAAGGAACAATAAGACAATATAGATCTAGAGCTGCCAATTGCTTTACGGAAGAAATCTAGTTCATGTACCATGCACCTGATTGAGAGGTTTGTCTCTTATGATGCTCTATCTTCTCAATATAAAGCATTTATTGCTAATCTGGACAGAATTGACATTCCCAATAATATCCAAGAAGCTATTAAAGTTCTAGAATGTAGAGAAGCAGTTTTTGAAGAAATAAGAGCACTTGAAAAAAATGAAACGTGGGAAGAAGTTGATTTGCCAAAAGGGAAGAAACCCTTGGGATGTAGGTGGATATTCACAGTCAAATATAAGGCTGATGATTCCATTGAGAGGTATAAAGCGAGATTGGTAGCAAATGGCTATACTCAGACCTATGGGATGGACTACAAGGAGACATTTTCACCTGTGGCCAAACTAAACGCTATCAGACTATTGCTTTTGGTAGTTGCTAACTTTGATTGGCCCCTTCAACAACTTGACATTAAAATGCCTTCTTGAATGGCAAACTAAAGGAAGAAGTATATATGAAACTTTCTCCAGGGTTTGATAAGGAAGGAGGGGGAAATAGAGTATGCAGACTAAGAAAATTACTATATGGGCTGAATCAATTATCACGAGCTTGGTTTGAAAGATTTGCCAAAGTCCTAAAATAGAAGGATACGCACAAGCTCAGTCGGATCATACAATGTTCTTCAAAATTAGAGAGGGTAATAAGACAATTTTGATTGTGTATGTAGATGATATTGTCACAACTGGTGATGATGCAGAGGAAATTACAAGACTCAAGTCAGCTTTGAGGAAAGAATTTGAAGTTAAAGACTTAGGAGAAATGAAGTATTTCCTAGGCATGGAAGTAGCTAGATCAAAGAAAGGGATTTACATTTCACAAAGAAAGTACATTCTTTATCTCTTGAAGGAGACAGGAATGTTAGGATGTAAACCAAGCACCACCCCCATTGAAAGCACAAAGTTTGAAGATGAAGAAGATAAACTGGTTAACTGTGAAGAATACTAGAAACTAGTGGGAAGGCTAATTTATTTGTCTCATGCTAGACCAGATATTGCTTTTGTCGTGAGTGTTGTAAGTTGCTACATGCATTTTGAGGCAATTTATAAGATCGTATGGTATTTAAAGGGTACTCCTAGGAAAGGATTATTATTTAAAAAGGGAGATCAAAGAACAATTGAAATATATACTGATTCAAATTGGGCAAGTTCAGAAGAGGATAGACAATCAACCACTGGATATTGCACTCGTGTGGGGAAATTTGGTCACGTGGCAAAGTAAGAAGCAAAAGGTGGTAGCCAAGAGTAATTCAGAAGCTAAACTTAGAGCAGTTGCAAAAGGGATTTGTGAAAGTCTCTGGTTAAAAAGAGTGCTGACAGAATCGGAAATCAATTTTGAGTCACTTATAAAGCATTATTGTGATAACAAGGCAGCCCTAAGCATGGCACACAATCCAGTCCACCATGAGAGAACAAAGCATGTTGATGTTGATCGACATTTTATCAAGGAAAAGATAGAAGATGGGACAATATACCTAACTTATGTACCAACGAAGAAACAGACAGCAGATGTATTTACCAAAGGACTTCAAAGATAAGCCTTTGAAGAATGTATCAGCAAGTTAGACATGATTGATATCTATGATCCAACTTCAGGAAGAGTGTGGTCAAGATACGGTATTATCACATAATATTGTGATAATCTGATTATAATCAGATTATATTAGATAGCATTATCTTAGGATTATCTCCTGTGTTTGTATAGATTCTCTATGCTATTCAGTATTCCTATTCATGTATATATGTACTACATTCTCTAAGAAATACAATATAGAGCAAAACAGCTCTTATTCACAATAGTGGTTTTGGATAGGATATTTTATGTAGCTGTAAGTGCAATGGATTCATCAGAACAAAAGGGACCTGATCCACTGAAACCCAGCAGATATGCTGTAATGAATGAAGGGCCACTATGTGTATCTAAGGGCTTGTTTTTTTACAATTAACCAGATGAACATGTGGATAAAAAGTGGAGGTTCTAACAGTTCATAAAAGAAGTTCTTATGTATGGCTGTTACATTAAACTTCTATCAGATATATACGTATTGTCAGTGAAATTGATTTCTGTGCATTTATTTCTGGGTTTATGGGGTTTTGGGGGTGAGGGCGTGGGAAATACAAGAAAGTTTAAGCTGTTGATAGATTTAAGAGTTCATAACTGATTACAGAATACTGTTTCAATTCATTGATTAGAAGACCATGTCATATTGTGTGAATTATCAATTGCTGCTGATGAGACATTCTATGTATCGGCTATCACTTATTTCGTCAGTATCTATATCTTACAGGAGCTACTAAATCAGTTTATGCTCCAGAGCCTTTTGACGTTGGGAGAGTCTTGCAAGTTGATATTGTATGCAGTGATCAGCGTATCACGTTGGCTACAACGGGTGCCATTGATCCAGGTTTTCTTTTCAACTGCTGCTCTGGTTTGATTTGGTGTCCTGCTGTAGGTTTCATAACATTAGATTTTCTGATAATCTTATTTCGAGGTTTCGGTCTAATTTCAAGTACACAAGTCCTTCATGCATGGTTACTTTACATGCTAAATAATTAAATGCTGACCTAATTCCATATCCAGCTGCTGGTCTGGGTAGCTATGTGGAGGCACTTGTTCGAAAACACGATGTTGAATTCAATGTATGTGTTTTTACCTCATTGTTTTCTTTTCTCAAACTAGTTAATTGTGGATGGTGTTTAATATTTGAGAGTAGTTGATGTTAAAACTATTCAAGCATTGCATGTGCGCCTAATCATTTTGGTTATTCCACTCTATTTACCTTGTCTAATATGCTAGATGAGTAATGTTGTTCAGATTTTTCTCAATTCAAATCTATGTTGGTTACATTAGTTTTCATTCGTGTTGAAGTGGTCTTTAGCTTTTGTATTTCAGCTCAGAATCTGATGACTTTTATACTTGGTTTTAACTATACTTTTGTTCAGGTGGTTGTTACCCAAATGAGTGGTGCTGATCATGTCTCCGAATCAATTCATGTGCTTCATGTGGGAAAGATGCGAATGAAGCTTTGCAGAGGGAGGACAACAATCACTAAAGAGTACTACTCCACTTCAATGCAGGTATAGTGGATTGCAAATCTTTTTCTCCTAACAAAGGGTTAACATCTTTTAGCAGCCCCGTTTTAGACTGTTTTCTTGTGCTTTAGTTATGTGGAGTGAGAGGTGGTGGCAATGCTGCAGCTCAGGCTTTGTTCTGGCAAGCAAAGAAAGGGCTTTCCTTTGTCTTGGCCTTTGAATCTGAGAGAGACAGAAATGCGGCCATTATGCTTGCAAGGAGGTTTGCTTTTGACTGCAATGTAAGCATTTTTCAAATTTTTCTTTAAATGGCCGTGTCTTTTTTGGATGGATCTGTTTATGTATGCACTTCTTCAATTTTTTATTTATTATTGTAGAAATGATGTTTAAATTGCCAATTTTTTTGCATATAATTTGTTTGTTTAGATATGTACAAAAGATAATGAAGAACTTATCAATTGCCAAAAGCAGCTCGTAGAATTGTATGACAAGATGCATTTTATCAAATTCTGCAGGTTCTAAGGGCCTAGGCAAGAAACATTCTTTCTATTTGGATATTAGTCATTAATAGTGACCTGTAGCCAAAAAGTGTTGATTTGCTTCAATCCAATTTGTTTTTATTGTTTGACAACGTTTTGCTAGAAATCTTATCCTTTGATTCATTCTTCGCAACCACTGAAGGGTTAATTGCTTTTCTGCAAATTATTGTACCACCAGATCACACTTGCTGGGCCAGATGACAGGGCTCCTTTAGGAATTTAAAGAACCTCCATGGAGTTACCGCTTACTAATTGTAATTATATATAGAGTTCTCACTTGTATTATAGGTTTGTGGTGGTAGGATTTGGCATGTAAGGATTGTCTAGAGAGAAGGCATGTTTTTGTTTGCCTTTTTTGTCAGAGTGTAACATATTCAAATATTCTAGTGGTGATTTTCAGATTGATTTCCACATTTGTTGAACATGACCTCAATGCTGAGTGATGTTAACATATATTTGATCTATTTGTATAAGAGATAAAAGAGTATACTTGGTTGATTTTGATAGATTCACTTATCTCCAACTCGTGAACTTAGCCGGTAGAAACTTATTTGTTTCCATTGCTTTTAGTTCATATTGTCATTACTTGTTTGGAAACAAAACATCATCGTCGGCTCTGTGATATTATTTGTGCGTTTCATTCATGAAATATGATTAGGATATTTGACAACATATGTATGATTATAGCTTCATACAAGTTTTCTTGGACTTGGTTTAAGTTGATTGATATTTTTGAAGAACAAGTTATATATGTACCCAATTTTAGAGAGCCCTAAATTATATTTTTCGTGAGCAATCTCTCTTATTTTCTATATCATTGATCTCCCAATTGTGTTGGAGGGCATTTTGGTTGGCTTAAGTTGGTTAAAAATTAATTAAAAAAGTTTTTAATCGAATTTTAATTAAAAAAAGGTAGATTTTAAGATGAATTTTAAATTCTAAAGATTCTTCAAAGGCTCGGGTTAATTTTGATTAAAGGTACTTAGACTGGGCTCGTCTGTATACTCAGCCCATTGATTGCACCAAAACACCAGGTAGTCATAAGTCTACTTATAAAAGCGGTGGCTAAGAATGCAAACCTCTCCGCATTCGATTCCCTTTGTCGAATCTGCCATTTTAATCCCAATATTTGTGGAAGGCTGGAGCTTGTACTGGTTATAGCCATCAATCTAACAAGCTGTTATCTGGGTCAACTCTACTTTCGGCAACTATCAAGATTGTTATCAGTTGTGACTGTGGAAGGTGAGAGCTTTAGGCCATTAGGTTGGTCAACCATTATGGAAGATAGTAAATCTGTTGTGTAGTTGCTTCCTTACATTTGTCCAAGGTTGTTGGAGACCTTTTTTTTCCGCTTCGTTTCCTTGATGCTTCCATTTCCGTCAAATACCCAGTTTTAAGAATTCATGATTAGTGAATACGGTAAAAGTTTATTCGCCTCCGTCTTCTTTAGCTAAATCCATAAAAAGGATTGTATTCTTGAGTTTGTCAAGTCTGCCTTCTGTTTGCTTATTTGTCAGCTTGGTTTCGTTGATAATATCTTAATTGCTTGAGATGCGGATGTTATCTTAGTTTCAAATTTGCTTATTTTGCAAGAAGTCGTTGTCCTAGGTTGTTTGATGTTTTTTTAAGGAACTTTAGCGTCTTAGTGGATTTTGGGGCGTTCTCATTTCTTAATTCAGATCTATTGAACTTGGTTTGGGGTATTCTTCTTTTTGCTTGAAGATTTATTTTGTCTTGATGAGTACTTTGAAGTGGACAAATTGTTGGAATCCACCACCTAAATATTAGATAGTTTGACTTTTTGGTAAATTGACAGATGCTTCTTGTCTATATATTTGGGTTATGAATACACACTTCACTGGTTACTGGAATATCCACCAAACTCTCAAGTGATCACAACATATTCAATCCAAGATGGCTGATGATGAAAGGACTACAGTGGAAATTCTGGATGAGAACAATCTAATTGACCTTGCCAAATACATAAACTATGTCAGTGCTCCTCAAGCTGGGGCCATAGCAACATTTTCTGGCACCACAAGAGACACATTTGAAGGCAAAACAGTTGTGGAGCTAAGATATGAAGCATATGTGCCAATGGCAATTCGTCAGATTAAGTCCATCTGTTCTTCTGCTAGAGAATCCTGGAATATTTACGCTATTGTTGTGGCACACCGATTAGGCCCAGTTCCAGTTGGAGAAACAAGTGTCTTCATTGCAGTATCAGCTGTTCATCGTGCTGATGCCCTTGATGCTTGTAAGTTTTTGATTGATGAGCTAAAAGCTTCTGTTCCAATATGGAAAAAAGAGGTGTATTCTAATGGTGAGGTTTGGAAGGAGAATTCGGAGTTCACGGAAAGGAGGACAGATCTAGGGAAGATGGAAGGGGGCTGCTGTAGAAGGAAAGTTGAGGTATCACATGCCACGAAGAGCTGTTGTGGAGCCAAAGTGAAAGTGGACGACGACAAGACGCAGGGAATTGTTAATGGTGATGGAGTAAAGGAACAATAAATATGGGTTTTTCTACTTTCACATTAATGTGAAAATAAAATGGGAAGCTGAACAAAGACTTTCATGTCAAACTGTAAGGCTTGTCATGAAGTTTCGTGTTGTAAAATTTTCTGTGTTCAGTGCAAAGTGATGTCAATAATTTTCCTATTCTAACTGTGATTCAGAAGCTATATTACAATTTATTTGTTTATCTTAGAGAACTGTGTCATCCAGCTCCTTGTTCCTTTGATCAGTTGCCTCATTTTTGTTTTGTGCATTCCTCATTCTGGATTCAAGCTAAAGAGTTGTCCATTCTATGGACAGCCCCTGAAACAACTCTGAAAATATCTTCTGTAAGCTAGAAAAGCAGATTTTTAGCTTAGAAAAGCGGTAAATGTTTGATTTCCTAAGATAAAATGTTTAAACACTAGATAGTCTGATGACTGTTCATCCCAAGAGACAAGGAATTAGATACAAAGATCATGACTCTACTGAAAAAGCACTATCCAATGGAACACACTAATATGCCAATAAAACTTTGGAAGCTCCAAAGTTATGGTAATGACTTGGCCGACTTGGCCATAAGGCTCTTGGCAGGGGAATGAAGAGCCACAGTACCCCGATCTACAACTGAAAACTTTTTGTACACTGCCTTGAGCTTACTATCCGCCGCAGCAGCGTGGAACTGAACCAGTAACTTCGCACAACATCTGTCAAATAACAGGCAAAATCATATTAGCATGATGACCTATGACTCAAAAAGTTGAAGAATCTTGTGAATGAAATCAAGTACAAACATTAACACATCTTCACTGTAACCAGTATGGTGCTTTAATGTTTCAGTCCAGAATGGCCGCTTGCCAAGGGTATGTCGAGCAGCATATACAGCTGAAGCAGCAATCAAGGAGGGGCGATACGAGATGACCACTGGATATTGCATCAGACCAAGTTCGGCCAAGAAAAATGCCATGTTCTCCAACTACAGCAGTTAAAGTTCAGTTAATCTTGACGCATACGTAAGATTAAGAATCAAATTCTATCAGCATACCTCCTTATCAGATGGAACAGAGGCCTTGACGTATCTGAGGAGGAAGACATATGGTGTAGGGACTGTTAAGTACCATTCCAACTTTCCAAGGATTGCCTTCTCCATTGCCAAAACCTGTTCTCGGATATAGGCATTGTCTGATATGCAAACAAAGTCATTAACCTGTAAGAATTTCGAGACAAGGTTAATCTGGGGAAGGAACCACAGACAACATAAAAGGATGTAACCGAACATGTGAAGGGTATTGACCTCTGGTGCCCATATCTCTTCATACTTGCAAGCAATAAGCATTGAGCTGATGCCAACCAACTGAAGCTCCTTTCTTGGCACAACCTTAACTGCTAGGAACCGATCAACAATGTTGAGAGTAAGATAGAGTGTTTCTGGCATCAGCTCAAATTTGCGATGAACTTCAATCAACCAATCCACTAGGATTGTTCTCATCTTCGCATTGATGTCTGGCTGCAAGTGCATATAGTCATGTACCCTACCATCATCCTGCATCAAATTATCCTTAGATTGTGGTTTAGGAAGAAGGACAGCAGAGATGGATAAAAAGAGGCATATGAATTCATCATTACTTCTGTGAGTTTGTAGAACTTGTAGATATCATCAACATATTCAACTACTGCCAACTCATTATCAACATCTTCTGCATCAATGCAACTGACTGGTAAGTCCTCTTTTGGCTTGTGGCTAAGAACACAGACAGCCTGAAAAATCAACAAAAGGAAATATATTATGTGTGAGGTTGTATCTCCGAGAAAGAGGGAGAATTGCAGCAGAAAATAGTGTGAGAGTAACTATCCAATTTACCTTGCTCCGAGCAGTGAGGATTGAAGTGAGCGTTTTAATTTCCGTCTTGGAAGATCCTGCTCGAAATTGCCTTCTGTTAACTGGTCTACCCTCTTCACTCTCATCAGAGCTAATCTCGATCACGTTATCAGGCTTATTCTTCTGAATGGCATTATTAATGGCACCAACTGCAGCCTTTGCTGGCGCTGGACCCCTTCTAGTTCCAGGCCCATTACCAACTGGTTTCTGTATATTGACAGGTAAATAGAGCAACAAGTCAGTTTCTGAATCTAAGCCTTTGTTCCAATATGTAACAGAAGGACTTTGTTATATAAATTATGATTACCTTCCCTTGCACACCATGATCTTTCACCAAATTACCAATGTCTTGAAGTACCCGTCTATTCCTGCCATCAGCCGCCGCCAAGTTCTTCTGTTTGATTTCCCCTGCGAAGCTCAGAAACTAAAATTATCAGCAAGTTTCTTCAAACAAAAAAGAAAAAGAACTTCCATACGGGAACTGCCTCGAGGAAACAGGCAAGTTAAAAAGGCTCATAAATTTAACATCTGCACAGGGTAAAATTTGAAAACAATGGGAGGATAAGATTTACACTGAATCGCTCACAAAATGTTCAAAGAAACAGAGTGAAACGAGATGAAGAAGACAGAACCAGCCATATAGATTAACCAATCTCACTTGTAGGTTTAATTAGAAAAGCCCAAAGAATTACTTCAACAACAGATCAAGATGATAAAAATAAATTGAATGCTCCTCAGTTGAAACAAGATAAACATCGGCATTTCAAATTATGCAAGAACATAACAAAAGACGATTGAGACAGGAAAGATCATGACGTGATTACATAAATAACTTGAAAGCAACACAGAAATAAACCGAACTGAACACTGTTAGCAGGTTTGATGAGGAAAACCTTAAAAGAAATGTTTGAACAACTACTGCTATTTTACATCATAAAGCATAACAAACTCCAAAGAAACATATAACCATAACAACAAAACAGAAGATTCAAAGAAGCAACCTTTAAAATTTCACAGTTCAACAGAACAAGGAAGGCCCACAAAAAGATCGATTAAAAATTAATACCTCTAAGTTGGTGGTTAGGAACAACAGCTCTGGAAGCCATTTCTAGATCTTCTTTTTCTTCTTCTTGTTGGGTTTCTTCTGATTCTTGGTTCTGACCAAAGACTCTCGCAAACAACGACGACAGAAACTCCTGGAGGAGACTACTACGCGTCTCTCCTTCTTCTGCTTCTATGGTCGCCACCCTTTCTCTCCCTTCTCCTCCTTGTCTTTTCTCTCTCGAATCTCCGCTCCACTCCTCTCCGCAATTGTTTTCCTTCGTTTCTTTGCTTCTTGTGTGAATCGGATATGTGATTGTGTTATACCAGAGAAAAGGGAAAAAGCAAAGAGAGCGTTGAGTTCCCTTTTGAAGCGACGCCAAGCGTCTTCCCACCTCCAACGGTCTAATCTTTCACCATGGTTTAACCGTTGGATTCTCTCCCATCTAACGGCTACAAATCTTAACGACACATGGTTTAAAGCTTTGGGGATTCACTAGCCGTTAGTACTTAGTGGTGGTAATACGGTAATTTTCGCGGGTCGGGTTTGGTGGAGGATCCGTTTCATTAACTTAAAAAATGTATCATAAGCCCTTGTTTCGTTTGACTTATGACTGGAAGAGCTGATTTATCAGGTCTGGGATCTTGGGTTCATGCCACGGTTGGGATGATTCATCATGTATATTAAAGAATTTTATCATTTTTATCAAAACATAATTTATATTTTAACATTTTTAAAATTCTCAATTTTAATTTTAATATTTTTAAAACGTTTAAAATAAAATTTAAGTTAGACAAAAAATTAAATAAATTAAACTTTCTAATAAGTATTTCGTGATTACTGACATATTATTATCATTATCATCAATTAAATAAATATAACTGTCACGTGTATTCAATCATGAATGACAACATCTTAAACCTGAGATTTGACCAGTTGAACGCAAGCTTGGGCCCAACCAAGCCTTAGTAGGCTTCAGACCTAGGCAGTTCGTCCCTGTTATCAAGCCTATATGCCACATGAAATAGTGAGATCGGCGGTTGGATAACTTGGAAGAATAGTAACAGAAATAGGAATGAATAGAGTGAAAAAAGAAAATGAATATTATCATTATAATTATGATGGTTGGTTAAGAGAAAGACATAATTACTATTATTATTGATAGTGATTGGTCTGTAAAAAATAGTATAATTATTTAATTATCAAATGAATTATATT
>JANIHY010000209.1:9195465-9206629 GCA_027479065.1 Erythroxylum brevipes
TATATTGCAATATGTTGCTCATATAAAATAATATAATATCATTATAAAGAATTAATTTTATTAATTATAAAATTACACAAGTCTTGTTGGTATAGAATGAAAATTATTTATGGCTTTTAGATGTGCATCAATACCATAATGGTTCTTCTCATGTTTTTTGGATGGATTTCACCATAAACATAATATTTAGAGAATTTTCATTAATTTGTATGCTAAACAATAGTAACAACTTAAGTTAAATGACAAATACATTGTTTTAGAAAAGAATACATAAAGGAAGAAAAATAGAATAACAAAAGAAATTTCACATTAACAAATAGAAAAGTCAAACCAATGAGATTGAAAAACAAACAAAAGATAATTATGGTATAGCCATTGAAAAAGTTTAAATATTCTTGCCAATTTTTAACATTTTAAATTAGAAATTTCTATACCAATTTGTGTTTTTATCTCTACTGAAGTGTTAAAAGTTGTTTTTCTTTCCCAAAATTTTAGTAAGTTGATTTATAATCTACCTAAAATTATTCACTGTATTGATTAAATGTTTTATTAAGTAGAAATTTCAAGATATATAAAAATTAAAAAATGCATATTTTAGAATTATTAATATTAAATATTTTTGAGGTCATGACATCTGATGTGACTGGGCCTAAAACCCCAAAAAGCAAAGAAGAGACACCCAAACTCGACGCGTTGCGCGATCACCAGCACCGACCCTGTGCACCTCCTGTCTTGAAGTTTCCAATTCCGACCTATAAACCCCTCGTTCTGCCTCTCTCTTCTCCATAATTTCGAAGAGCGTCACAGGTATTGTTCTGTAATTCCCTGTTTGTTTTCCTGCAAAAATGATAAACTTTCATCTTTTTGTCAAGGTGCTTCTCAACTTTCTTTTGTATTACGATTCTCATTTCCTGATTAATTACCGAGTTTCGCTAGACTTATTGTTCAAGACTGAAGCGGAGCTAGGGTTTCGTTTCAACTTAGTTTAAGAAGTCGATTTGATGTGGTTTCAGTGGGCGGATTGTTTCTATTTCATATTAATTCAATGATGGCCTCTACGGTGCAACTCACAATACCTCAGATTTTTGTTCTCTTCATCTTTGGTTACGATATTAGTGTTCCGCTTCTGATCTTTTTGTGTTTTTTTAACTGTGAAATTGTTTTCTTTAAAATGGGTGTGATGGATCTCGGAATAGATTGTGGACTTGGTTTAAACGTTATATTTCATCCTCTTCGGTTTATAATTTACACGGTGCCTACCTAACTAACTGCATTGAAATCGTGTACGAATTTCTCTTTTTTATTTGCTATTTTTGTCTTAAAATTTCCACTCTTTTTAGTATTTTAGATCTGTAGCTTTTAGGTTCCCTTGTACGTCTGAGGGTTTGTTTATTTATTTCTCTAGTGTTATTTTTATGGCGGCTTTTCATTTGTAAACCGCTAAAAATGTTTCTTTTGGCCTTATTGTAGGATTGTACAAAGATGCCGGCTTCTGCGTTGGCAATCACCGATGAGACTGTTCTTTCTGTCAGTACCGTTGTGAGTGCTATTAGAGAGCTTGGAAATGAAGCGGAGCAGTGTGATCCTGAAATTATTACTCAAGCATCTTCCCTAAGTACTTTCTGCGATCTGGCTAATAATCTTTTGGATTTATTTTAAAAGCAAATAATCTTTCAAGTGCTAAGAAATTTGCAACTGAAACTGTGCATTAGTCAGCGTCCCACTTGAAAGTGATAATTAGAGTTGGAAATTGTTGAAAAATTGTTGAGCAGAAAGTGAAAACATCGTGCATGAAAAAGGGGATAGGATTCTTTAATTCATTCACGTTCTCAAGATTCTTGATTTTCCTTATCAATTTTTGGATGTCCTTCATGTTGCAGCTCTTCCTTTTACTTGGTTCACACATAAATATGTGCATTAGTGGCCTCAGTTTGAGCATATTGTTTGCGCTTATTGGCAGGTAAGCTACCAGGGCAATCTTCAACGGTGGATATTGTCATTGTCATTTCTCGTTCGTTGGAATTTCCTAATGATTTATTTTATGGAGAAATCTCTAGAGTGTTGAAGCCTGGTGGAACTATCTTGATTTACAAGACTAACCAATTTGTTATAGGGGAAATCCAAAAGGTTAATCTTATCTTTCTCTTCTGAATTTCTGAAGTTACAGTTTCTAGCCAGATTTGTATTTATTCCTGTGTGTAAAATAAATATAGCACAGACACCTATTACATATGTGGGCAATAAGATTTTTCGTTCCTACGATTTTATAAAACATCACCTCTTGCTCTACATGACTATTTTGAGATGGAGAAACCTTAGTTGCATATGTGGAACAATAATCGAACTGATTTTATGATTTCACTGTTCTATGTTTGTTCCCTTTTTCCCCCCTGAACAGTAAGATTTGAAACTTGCTTTTGGCGCTTTTGTAGGCAATTTCTGCTGTTGAGCGCAAAGTTTTGTTGGCAGGTTTCCTAGAAGCACAAGGCATTCAATCCATATCCGGGCAGTCTGATGGTCTTTTTTTTGGGGTAAGGTTATGGTTTAAGCATATTTTTGAGTTCTATGACCTAAAATTTATCATTGATTTCTGAGGTATTAGGAGATGGTAGAGTTATAATCAATTAAGGGTTGATATTTAAAATACCTTCTCAAGAAGGATATTCCATTTTGACTTTGAAAAGGACTGTGACTGCAGAATTAAACACACTGACTCTAGATTTGAGTTTAGAATTCAGCATATTTTAATGGGTAGCTTAGATCAGGTGATCGTTTTATTTTTAGGTACTAATAAGATGTGCATTCTATTGACAATTGAAGGGAACATTACATCTTGGCCCTTCGTCCATGCTATTTTGCTTTTCCCAAGAATTAGCCATCCTTTTAATGGTTCCAATTAGATGAATTACACTTTGCCATCACAAAAATTACGTATTCTGCTGCTGTTCTGACAGATTTATAAATAATCTTCTAGCTTCAGAAAATGCAAAGGCTTTTATCCCTAATTTGTTGGCTTGTTTTGTCTTTTTTTTTTATATATAAATATTTTTAGCCTACATATCATAGAGGAACTTACACGGTTAGATTTGTATTACTTTTACATCTTAGGTCAAGGCAAGGAAACCATCCTGGAAGATTGGGTCATCCTTTGCTATCAAGAAGAGTGCAAAAGACTCGGTCAAGGTTCAGGTTGATGATGATTCAGATTTAATTGATGAAGATAGTCTTTTGACTGATGAGGATTTGAAGAAACCCCAACTGCCAGTTGGTAGGATGGAATTCACTGAACTTGTATTTTCATTCTTGATTTCTTTTAGTACTCTTTGTGGTCAAATTGTGCAATCTGTTTGGGGACTAGGTGATTGTGAAGTTGGAAGCACAAGAAAGGCTTGCAAGAACTGCACCTGTGGTAGGGCTGAGGAAGAGGAGAAAGTAAAGTTGGGACCGACTACAGAGCAGTTGAACAACCCTCAGTCAGCTTGTGGCAGTGTATGTTTTAACAGTGGATGACATGCTCTCCTAGGAATGTTACATAGCTTAAATTGATAAGCCGTATAATCTTTTCTTTTTCTCATTGGGGATGGTAGGGACCCTCGGATGTTGAACTTAATGCAACATTTGAGGTTGCATGCTATAGGGTTTCACTTTCCAGCAACATTTAAATAAGCTTTAATGTTTGACGCAAAGTAGAACTTGATTGCGCTGCTTTCCTTCTTTTTCTCAAATGTTCTGTTTGGTGGTTTTGCTTTTCTCTGAGTTGGTTGTCTAATTCTGTTCAGTGTGGGCTGGGGGATGCTTTTCGCTGCAGTACATGTCCCTACAAAGGTCTTCCACCGTTCAAACTGGGTGAAAAGGTACTTAAGAAACTCTCGCTCTCCCACTCTCCGGGTGTGTGGGTGTACACCATTCTCTTTCTGTGGAATGCAGGATTAAGTGTCTATCTTCCTGCAGGTATCACTCCCTGGGAACTTTCTTGCAGCCGATATCTGAGGGTGAAGTGGTTGTTCAACATCTTGTTATGCGTTGTTCCCGTCTTCTCTTCTTATGTGAGTTCTGGACAGAGGCTTAACCAAATGTTAGCCAACTCAAATGGCTGCAATACAGCTCGTTTAGGATGCGATGCATTGAATGTTGAGAGTCCATCTGGATACGATACATGAAACATTGAAATTACCCTTGTTTGGAAGAACCATTAATAATGATTATTTTTTAGTGTGATACTCTCTGTTCTTTATTTTCTGTGTTTTTTGAATGGACACAAGCATCAGTGGTTACTTAATCATCCCTTTCTTCCTTCCTGGCTGTAGTTGAAAATAATTTTTGAATTGCAAAGATAAGTTTAAGCTCTAATTACGTTCAAAGGTGAAGCTAGGCTTGTTAACTTGTTCCTCAAGGTTTGCACGTATCATTCGGCATGGCATTTAACTTAAAATAAGGCTAAACATATCTGCTATTCTGAATTGCCATTCTTCCTAATTACAGCTGCTTCCTTTCTAGCTGTTTTCTCGATCCCTTTAGGTCTACTGTTGTAGCTCTCAGCCAATTCCAAGTTGTGATTTGTGGTATGTAACATCTCCAATTTATTTTGTAAAGTACCGTAAGGATAATTTACAACGAGAAAGTCGGGAGTAGTCTGTAAGTCGATGCGTATTCCAGTAACCGTTAACAGGCACGACCAAATGTTGAAACTCAGTCCCGAAACTTAAGCTGTGGATTTGAAACGCTTAACTGGAGCTTTGAGGGAGGACAGATAAGAAGCATCTGCCTTGTCCATTCCACTGAAAAGATAGCTGAAAGGAGGCATTTCTATAAACTTGCCAGATCCAGGAATAACTTTCAGTTGGTCATTTTCCCACACAACTCTTCCTCCTGCAATTGTCACTTCAACCTTTCCCTACACAGGCAAGGAAGAAACTGAGCATTGAATGGCCAAATCTACTTTTCTACTTTGCATGTATATCTGTATCCCCTATATTTACATGTATCAATAGAATCCCTTACAAGACACTGAATGCTTTCATCCGTGCTTAATTGTGAAACAAGGGTGAATTTTCGTGTAATGCCTTGTAGAAGTAACTTCTCATTTTTGATGAAATATTACTTTTTGTGAGATAAAACATTACCTTTCCTCTCCTAGCTTCATAAACATTTGTATCTGTTCTAGAGTGGTGATAGTTTGCACTTATAGTAACGCTGGCGTTGGGATTGAGGATTACAATATCTGCATCTGATCCGGCCAGAATTGCTCCTTTTCTTGGATATATGTTGAAGATCTTCGCACTGACAAATTCTCAGAATCAGAATTGTTTTACAGACTTCAGAGGCAGCTAAAGCCTGATCGAATTCAAAATGCATAAACTAAGCATTCTACTAGTTATCCTTGGAACTCAATATAATCTTCATGGGAAGTCATTCAAAACACAATGAGAAAACCAGCACTCAAATCATACCATTCGGTGCTCGTCACCCGCACAAAATCAGTGATAGAAAGTTGCCCAGATTCCTGAAAGATTTCCAAGCTTTGAGATGACAGGCATATTAAAGAACAGTTTGTAGTTCCTGGGGTTGATTAAAACAAGGATACAATGCAATCTTACCACCAGTGTATCCCATACCAAATGCATCCTCTCCTCGATACCTACATCCCCATTCAGCAAAGTGTAGTAGAAAATTAGATGTCTGCAATTCAGTTTAAGGATAGCACACAGAGACTTCAGCATTCAGATGGCCATATTTCTATTACCATTGACACCATTTGGGATTTTACGGAAATCATCAATCCCCAATGCTTTTTGGGTGGAGTTGAAGGCACAATGATCAGTTCCTACAAGCTGCAAAGCCAAATGAGCATGCTAATATTGGTAAGGGCATTTGAGAAAATGTTTTGGGTAATCAAGGAGCCAAGAAACTACAACTGTGAATATAATGAACGCTTTCTATTAAAAAGAAAATATCAGAGATATAGTGCTATGAAACTCATGTTGTAATGTTGTTAGAACACTCGGTTATCTTTCCACACAAATTAGCCTTTTTTAGATCAGAGTAGCTTAAAGTTTGTAAGTGATAGATTGTTTGAATGATGAGATGGACCTGCAGAACCCCAGTGGAAAGTGCAGCTTGTAGAGCCTTGTCATGTCCTGATGCCCTAATAGGGGGGCTCATAACATACCTGAGACACGAGATTATCAAGCATGATGAAATAATTCAAGAAATACACGTCCTCATATAAAGGAAACACCAACAATAACTATGACAGACCACAATGATGGCCATCTCAAGGAATTTAAAGAAAAATAAGTGAGGTAGCACCATTACTTTGAAGCAGTGACGAAATCAGGATCCCAAAGCTTAGAATCATTCAGGACTAAGCCAGAAACCACAGCCTCTCCAATAACCTTCTGTCCTGCAGTTTGAAGGAAGCAAATTAATCTTCAAGGATTCAAAGGTCAAAATCAAATCAAAGTGAAACCAACATTATAAGGTCTCAAAAACATGATCGAATGACTACGGTTCAAGATAAGATGGCCACCCAATCTCATATGTAGAAATGCATTGACCCTGCTATTGCTTTCAGGATTTAGATTTACCAGTCACCCGCTCACGAAATGCGGCATGCCTACCTTGATTCACTTATATTATTTGATACTGTTATTAAGACAAACGCAAAGACATTTAAATTTCCTGTGAAATTTGACCTGATTTTCGAGCTCTAGCAATTTCTTCCATTGCATCAATGCTCATAACATGTACGACATACAGTGGTGTGTTCACAAAACCAGCTAGGCGAATTGCTCGACCAGTTGCCTCTCCCTCCAGCTGTATGAACATCAGAACTAAAGTAAGCATCATGAAGCTTTAAACACTTGTAACAATCATTAAAGAGATACATGACTGACCATTTACCAACAGGAAATCAAATGCAAGTTTCATAGTGATGAGAAATGTAACGGATTAGAAGAGGGAATTAGAATCAAATCAAGAAAGAAAGAAACAAAGATGAAGAGAGAATAACTTTGAAGCAACAGAAGAAATTAAGGTACTCAAAGGTTCAGACAATCCTAACAAATCAAATGTTTCCAACGATAATATCTTTTCAGTAATTGGATAAATGACACACTAACAAAAAATGCCTTGCATGCCACACTCAATGCATGAAAACTGCTTTAGTGATAGTGTTGATGCAAATGTAACCCATATCATTAATCACAGAGTACTGGAAAGGAGAAGCAGATAAGATCAATAGTATAGCACTTCTGTCATGGTCAAAAATTCAAAGAACTTCCAGGAAAAGCACGATCATAGAACTATCGCGGATAAACTGATTAATCCATAGAGTCAGCAGGTTTTGCAAATAGAAGAAATATCCCAATATGCAAGGATTACCGCTGGGGGCCTTGAAAGGGCATGTCCCTCTGGACCAGTGATACCAAGTTCTATGATTCTTTTCTGTCCTTCAAATACAGCATCTCCATTTTCTGCATGGACCATAGCTATGGCACCAAGAGACTTGCACTGCTTTAGTCCTTCTAATAGGAGCTCATCACTGATCATTAGAGATCCCTTGTACGCTAGAAAAAACTTGAATGAATTGATACCTAAATGGTCAAATGTCAAGAAAACCTCAATTAGCCACAAGGCAATTTCCGTTAGTTTCTGACAGGACCAAATCAAAGTGATCAAGATCTAAGCAGTTAAGGGCTATGCATCCTGAAAATTGAAAATTCTAACCTTTCTCCTTCACCATAACTTCCATTTCCCTTGAAACAGCTTCGTCCCACTTAGTAATTGCCATATGGAAGCCATAATCCATGCAAGAATTTTTTGCCTTCTTGACATAGGCTTCAAAGCCAGCCACTAAACTACCATTTACTGGTATAACAAAGTCAATGTGCATTGTGGTTCCTCCTGCTAATGCTGCAGCCTGACCACTGAAAAAGTCATCAATGGTCTCAGTGCCCATGAACTCCATGGCTAGGTGTGTGTGTGGATCAATTCCTCCTGTTATTTTTACCAAAAGGTAAGTGGTGAATAGCATTATGGTTACTTTAGTATGTACTGCATAGAATAACAGTAGATGAACAGTCATCAACCCAATGTGCTTGTTTAGACAAGGACAAATGAAGCAGGGATTCATGACAAGCATCAGAAGTCCCACTTGAGTTAGAATTATATTCCATCTTCATGATGTAGCATTGCAAAAACAAAACTCTCTAAAGTTTTCCGAAACATCATTACAAAGCATTAGAAGCCAAATTAGGCACAGTAATCCCTATTTTTTCATATTCACATCAGTTTCAATGCCTAGTGCCTTAATAAGAAACCATATGCCTCAAGTAATTTCTACAACTATCTTATACAAGTGAGCAACAGAAAATAATGAGGCAAGGCATAATAGCTCTTCTTATCCAGATATATAGTAACTTAAAGGGAAAAAAAAGGGAGAAACCAAAGGAGATCCTATCGTAACCTTGAAGCCTCAAGGAGAGCCCTCATTCGAAAAGAATAGCATACATTAGCTTATATTGTAGCATAAGTGGCAACTAACCTGGCACCACAAATTTTCCAGAAGCATCAATTATATTCACATCATCACCAAACTGCCAATAGCATTCCAATAAGTGGTTTGCAAATTAATGGTAACAAAAAAAAAGAAAACAAAACAAATAATTAGGCAAATAATGAGATGATTGTGCTGAAAAATACAGAAAAGAACCAAAGAATATAGCATCAGAAAATGGCAACATGGTTTATTAGATTCCAGAGAATTCAGACTAGCATCGGGATATTAGTAGCACATAAGCAGGTAGCGAAAACAGTTGGAAGAAGCCAAGCACCATGGTGGTAAAGGAAGTCAAAACTTTTTAGATTAACTTTATAGGCAAGACAAAAGGTTAAATCATGTCCCGGTCTTGATAAGTTCACCTCAAAATCAAAGAACAGAGTATATTAAAAACATGTCGACATGCTTATCCAGAATGATTAGTGGCATTGGCCATGTAAAAGTTATCCAATTATTTACCTACATCGTAAGCTTTTGCTTAGCAACTTTCCATTACATAGAACAATCAATGAGAACAGAGAACTGGATATAAATAAGTAAATAATTATTCACAACCAAAAAGAGTAAACAGAATTGTATATTTATCTTTGTTCTGGTCTCAAGTAGTCCAGTCCAAATCAAGTCAATTGCTTTGATTGAAGAAGATGAAGCAATGACTTAAATATCGCTCAATCAAGCTATTAACTATCAAAAATAGCTTCAGAAAACAAAATAAGAAGAAATAACAGACGTTGAGATTAGGCTTGACGTCGACTATGATGCCATCCTCCACGTAAACATCAGCAACTTCCTGATGATGAGCGTTCACAACTGTCCCTCCCTTGATCAGGAGCTTCGACGATGATGAAGAAGCTCCACATCCAGTTTCGCCATATCCCATCCCAACATCACAGAACTCCTGTAAGTAAACAAAATGAAACCCTTTTCATCAGATTCTGGAATCATTATATTTATCTCGTCTACGATCAGAATTTTCATCCATCAGAGAACAGATAAAGATTCTCGGGTCCAAACAGTAAGTCAACCCCCAATAAATGAAAGTTAAAAGATGGAAGCGGATAAAGAAAAAGAATTTGTACGTACATGATGAGACGAGTGCAATTGTGAAGTGGTGGCAAAGAGAAGAAGTGAGAGTGAGAAGAAAAGACACAGGGGGTGAATTGGAGCCATCAAAGTGTTTCTACGTAGAGGAGAAGAACAAAAAGACAGTGCAATATTTCTTACGGAAAATCAAAACGCAGTCTTTACTTTTCTAAACCAGTAGGCTCCGCAGGAAAAAAACCAAAACAAAAAGCCCATATGTCTTCGACAACTTGACAACCCAGTTTAGGGCCTTTTGCCTTCTTCCTTTCTTCTGGAGCAATGTCTTCAAAACACTTTTCCTTGTGCTTGATCACAGTTCAATATCAGATGGATGAAAATGGAAATACTGCTTATAATTTTCGTTGATGAAGCGACCTTACATTGTATGTGATTGGTAGTTTATTTGAAGTTCTTTCTCTTCTAGTTTTATTAAAGTGAACATTCATCTTCTTGGTTCTTGACATCGTTATAATGTTGTGATCTTCCAAGCTTGCCTCTGGTTCGGGGTTCTGCTGTTAAGGTTAACTACTCTGATAAATCAGTAATTCGTTTTGAGCAATTTGGGAAAATACTGAACATACAATTCATGTTTCGTGTTAGGACTTAGGAGGAACATACAATGCATGTTTCGTATATGGACATTCTTGTGCTTGAAGATGATGCATTTTCTTTTCTACTCAAATTGGTAATGTCCTTGAATTCTGGCAAGGAACTTGTTCTTAAGATCGCCAAATTCATCATATACATCATCCTGTCATTGCATTGTCTAATCTGTGAAATCGAGGATTTATCAGTTTCAAAGTTATAAACTGATAAATCCTGCGAAGCTTTATAGCCAAAATCCCTTCCTCCCCAGTTATATTGTTGGCATTACTACAATTTTTATATGATTCCTGACGTCTAATCCTTCAGGAGAAGTAGAGCACATGAGTAAATGTTAAAACTGACCAGCCAGAAGCTACCGATTGAGCTTATTCATGCAGCAATGTGCATAATCTGCAGTACCTTAGACCGCGTTCATTGTTGCCAGATTTCTGTTTGATCCATTTAAATATTAAATCAGACGGATTTGTTAAATGAAAACAAAATATTATTAATTATATACAAAATTAACCATGGTCTAGTTGATCTAAAATCAAATTTAAACAATGCTTCTTAAATTGGATAATGTTTCTTAAATTGGTTATACTTTTCTAATTTAAACTTTTATTAAGATGATTCAAGATTTTATAAAAAAAATTTAAAAGAGCTCCAAACTTTTGCATGTTCAAATTTTTGAAAAAATATAAGTAACACAATTGAAGACCGGGCCATATCTTAGAGTATGATCGTTAAATAAACAACCGTATAAAGGACATGCCTTGAGGGTGATTCTCCTTTGTGATTATAAAATATCATGTTCAAATCATAAAAACAGTTTTTTTTTTCCGTAAAAAGACAAAGAGAAGGCTGTGTATATTATGTCCCTATATTTTTAAAAAAATTAAAATGTAAAAGTTTTATAAAATTTCTTAAGCTTTT
>JANIHY010000209.1:9214802-9225675 GCA_027479065.1 Erythroxylum brevipes
AAATTCCATAGTCTTAGAAACTGATTCATCAATTTATCTCTTCACAAAACTTGTAGATCTATGAATCTAGTTTACAACGCCTCAAAAATCACCCCAAAAGGACTTCTGTACCAAAAGATATGAGCAAAACACTAAAAATCAATTCTGCTGGAAAACTGGCCCTCGCCGCGACGAGCGGCCTGGCACGTCGCGGCGTACGACCCGTTCGTCGCGGCGTGCAGCCCTATTATTGCATGCACGTCGCGGCGTACTGTTCTACATTCGAACGCACGTCGCGACGTGCGGCCTTCTGCACGTCGCGGGGTGCGCCTTGAAGTTCGCCGCGACGTGCGGGCGGGAGCTTCGTCTCCAGAACCCATTTTTCGCCATTTTCAACCCTTAAATCCTTCCATTCTTCTACTACAACACATCTAAACCATAAATCAAGTCATACACTTCCATTCTACACTTATTCTAACACCAAAAACATCAACAACTCAACAACCCAAGCAAATCTACAAATCTTTCACCATAACCCTAAACCAACGATTCTTCTCCATTTCAAGCAATACTAAGCTTTAATCCACTCAAACAAGGCTAAAAGAGTTAAACTTACCTTAAGGATGTTTGAAATCTGTCGAAAGCCTCAAACTTAAGCTTCCTCTTCGTTTCCCTCTTCTTCCCTACGACTTCCTCTCTTCTTCGTTCCTTCTCTTCTTCTTTCTATTTTTTCTTTCTATTTTCCCTTTTCTTTTCTTTTCTTCTTTTAATTTCTAAACCTTAAAATACCCAAGTACTAAAATGTCCTTCCTTAGCTAAGCCTAAAAGCTCATAATTTAAGGACCTTGACCATTTTGCCCCAAAACCTTTTTACTCTTTCATAACCATTATTCCATACTAAACTCAATTACATCCAACATTTTTCATGAATATTTTCAATAAAATCAAACTAGACCATAAAGTATAAATCAAATTAATTCATACTTAATAATTTCAAGAAAAACAAAAATTTGGGGCCCAACATCAGATTACCCTTTAGATGAACTGTTGTTCTTTCTTTTCTTTTCTTTTCTTTTTTGATTACAAATGGGAAACAAAGCACAAATTAGGCCATATGAATACGAGGACTAGTAAGAAAAAATTCGTGTTTTGGCCAAAGTTGTTATTTTTCTGCAGTCGATCGATGCTGTTTTTAGTACGTTACAATTTGGATTTCATTTCACTGGATTCATTAAACAGTGAGGGGAGAATGGCAGATGGAGTAATTAATTCTGTGGATGAAAGGAATGAATATAATTAATGCTCTGGTAGGGATGGTTATCGAGTGCCGAGGTTTTCAGGAGCTGTTTCTCTTGTCAAGAATAAAATATGTGGGCAAACTGAAAGTGACAGATTATAATATTAACATCACTTAGTAATGTAAGAAGTTACGTAGGACCATGCATCAATAATGTACCTACTCCACATGCATCAATAATGTAAGATCACAAATCATATCTATTCATAACCCTCCACGAGCCCATAGAAATGAAACCTAGGAGGTAGACCCTGCTCCATACAAATTTGCATTTAAGCAATTTAGGTCCCTTGTCCCCTAGGGCGTCCCTACTAGATGAGTTAGTGTATATATACCTTCGTGTGTGGTTCCCAGTCTATATATATTTGTCCTGTCTCCAAGAGATAAGACTATGGTCTAGTAGATGAGCCTATATGAAGTTAGGAACTCCTTACCACTATTATTAACTTTGAAGTTTAAAGGAATTCTTCCGATAAGAGGAGTAAGATTAGACTACTGCAAATTGGCCCTAACTTGGACAAATTATCATAAAATAGGGAAGTTGTTTGCCCAACCTCAATTTTATATGTAAACTTTCCTCCTAATTCATTCTTAAGCTTTAGCAAGTCCCTGATAAATTAAGAGCTAGAGAATGTACATTTTGACTACCGAAGGCTTCTTCTTTTTATAATTATTGGTATCAATCCATTTGGCCAACAATGAAGGTTTCTTATTTAGGATCGATACTCCATTTCTTTTTCCCTAAGATGACTTTATTGCTAGTGCTAATACGTACGCTACACCCAATCATTTAAAAACCAAGTAAATAAAAGATTTATTGATTTTCTTTAGAATTTTACCTCCTTAAAAATAGCTCTACTATAACATCAATGATTGTTATTTTGATAGTGCTTTGATTTTTAAAAAACCATTTAAGTTATCAAGTGTCGAGAATTTAGTAAAGTTGAGTTCAAACACCACCTTTTCCACTTCTTGAGGGTTGACTAGTTTTGTCAGAGATATAAAGGGATTAATAAGGAATTGAGAGCTGGAGTGCCAATAATGTAACATACCACTTCCATAGAGCATATGACCAAATATACCAGAGGAATGTTTACGATACTCTTTCATACTTAGCGATTAATATTATAAAATATTTAAGATACTCTATTTAGTTCACATTTATTTTAAGGTACAAGTTAGAAGCTCAAGAACTAAAATGAGTTAAAGTACATTCTTTGAATCATTCTCTTGATGTTCATACTCATTTGTCTTTGTGAAACAAGTAGGAGATGGATTAGAGTGAAGACAGGATAAGAAAACATAAGAAAATGAAGAATTCGCAAGACTTGTAAAATGCACAACTGTGCATAAATTTGATGGTAGCATTTTTCTTAGGATTCATGGTTTAATGCCCAAACCTAGTTTTTCATACAAAAAGATGTGTGATTTGCTAAAGAATGTTTTTGTAACATAAAAGGAGGCAAAAAACATTCTTCTTTAAGATCCATAGAGGGCCAGTATTCTTCCTTCCGATTCTAAGGTGAAATTGAAGTTGAGGATCAAATTTAAACATCTCTTCATTGCGTATTGACGACTCTCTTTCTTTAGAGATTGTTTAAACTATTCTTTAGTTATTGTTTTGGGTATTAATGTATGGATGATTAACATTCTCATTCTCAATAGATTGATTATGTATGAACCCCTTCGTAAAATATGGAATACAATACTAATAGTTGTAATTTTCAATTCATTTGTGGTAAACTAATGATGATGAATTATTAGGAATAGAATAACATAGGTTAAATAACCTGAGCTTGTGTGGTTGTTGCCTAGATTATTTTATTTTCCTAGTTTGTATTGAAACTATCTTATTAAATCTAGAGAGCTTATTTTAGGTTGTTTGATAGCTAGGTCTAGTTAAAGAACTTATTTTGATTAAACACAATTTAAGGAAAAATTAGGGTCAACAGAGCTTATTGTTAATCTATGATTAATAGTTTTCAAGAGAGGTATGAGATCAACTAGAAGATTAAGTGTGCGTGTTTGTGCATAGGTTAAGATTGAACTAAGAACCAGATTCCAAACTCATTCCCCCACCCCCATCATATCATAAACATTGATTCCTTTCATTACAAAAGCTACACGTACATTCTATGTGGATACGATCCCTACTCACCACTACTATAAACTTAATTGTTCAGAGTTAGGCTTTATGTTCTTGTACATTCAACACGCATCAATGATCTGAAAAGATTGGATTCATAACCCTTACTTTGTTGTCTAGGAAGAGAGTGAGCAATTCCCCATTCACCATTTCTTTGTCCAACTTAGTTTTGATGTGCCACAAGCTATGTTTGTTGCTCTAAGTGTAAATTATCCCTTCTAGCTTCAAATAAGTGACATCTAGGTTCTCCACATACTCTTGGAAGGTAGATGAAAATTCTTCAAGCTTACATTCCCTTCAGCTTTAGAGGAGTAAACCGTGCCATTAAAATTGTCTACTATTGGCCAAGGTTCTTAAACTCGGTGTTGGGGATCCTTTCGTTTGCTCCAAAGTGGTTTACTTTCAGAAAAAATTGTTGCATACAAAAATATGACTCGAACGGTAATTATTTCTTAAATGTAGAATATCTCTAAATGCATGAGTTGGTATGTAGTTTGTAGTATCTACATTTTAATTAATTTGTTGTAAAAAAAAGCAACTACTACCCTACCATAGTGATGGTATTGGTGGTTAGAATGTATTAACCATTACTTTCTTAAAAAATCACCAGTAGTGAGGTTTTCAAAGCTTTTTCTGGTAACTAGTTTATTCCTTGTCTAAAATGGTAAAATTAAACAAGTTCATATTCCTTGTCTAACAGAAAATTAAAGAATATGATATAAATTGAGCTAAGTGAAAGCTCATAAAATTAATATGAGAGGCTTTTGAATGCAAATGATTTGATGAATGGTGGGAGCTCAAATCCATATCCATCCTCCTAATAATGTTGAGAAAGGTTGGTATCAACCATCATACGGTAAAACTCTTACTTTCTTCCTCCCATCACATTCTGCAATCGAAGATCAGAGTACATTACTATCACAAGTTTCTTTATTTATATTGCCTAATTTGAAATTTCGTCATTGCAAACTATAAAGAGATATAACCCAATCAATGCTTGAATAATTTTATTTTTCACGTCGATTTCATCTTGTATGTTGAAGAATTACAAGCATATTATAAGTTACTCTTAAATTCTTAAACAAATCATACGCATTTCTTTTCTTTTTTTTTACTAGCTCGGAGAATTAGTTAAATAAATTACATAAAATAAAACATTTTTTGAGTGTGAACAGCAAATTAAGTGATTGAAATCATTCCGGCGAGCTTGAAATTAAATTAAGTCATCATGTGGTTCTTGGTGCATACACTTCACCCAACTTTGAGAAACTTGAATTCGTGGACAGCAGCAAGTCTCAGTCTAGCTAACCACCTTTCTTCACTCTACTTTAATTTTGATTTTGTTTCTTTTTTCATTTTTCTTGTCGCTTCTTTTGTTTCTTACTGTCTTTGTGCGTGTAAAGCCAAGTATATAAATTCCCCCCGAGTTAACAAATGTCTTTCAGTGAAGTTTTAGCTTCGTAGAAGAGTTCGTTTAGTCCCCAGTCAATTAACTTGCACTTGGCAGCTGAAGTGAAGCGTGTATGTTTTCTTCTTCCTTCCTTCCTTTTCTATGACTTATCGAGCTTCACTAACTACTTTGGAACCTGTAGACGACGTGTTTTTTGTATTCTGATCTTGTTGGATTTTTAACGTTGTTGTGGTCATATAAATTTCAAGCCTATGGTAGTAGTGCTCAATTCCTCTTCCTCTGTCTTCCTTCCTGTTGGTTTCTTTGTGCGTTCGCCATTGCATGCTCATACTCAATATTTAAGGAATTTGGTCTCAGAAATGTTTCTTTTCTTCCCTTTTTTTTTTTTTTTTTGGGGATTCTGTCACTCGTTAGTAGACTCTATCATTCTCTCTTGTTTTCCTTAGTCCAGCAAGTGGGTTTATCAAACTTCACCGAATAGGTGGGTTGAAGATCGAGCACACGCTTGATAGCTCTGAACTTAAGCCCTCAATTAGCTGGACGGTCTAAGAGGGATGGTTCCATTCATTCGATATCTTACCGCTAAACTTTTGTCTGTGTTCTGCAAACGCACGCACACACACGCACATATATATAAGTGCGTAATCGTTCAAGTTATAATTTATATGTTGATTTTCTCCGACGTTTACTCCTTCCTTCTTATTTAAAATCTTAACCAATTAGATAACATGTTAAATGCAGCAACTTTTCCTGAAATGTGGTTCTACTATATGAACTACCCTGAAATAGAGCACCTAGAATATTATCATAAGCTGCATCAACAACAATATAAAAGACGCTTATGTCATTTCTCATGGAAATCAATGAATCTCACGTGTGTGAATTCAATGCAAACAACCCCCTCAAGAAAGCCATTAAAGAAGCTTGCTTTTTATCCCAGTTCAATTTTTTTTTTCAGTTCAATAAGTACATAACAGTACTTACTTCAACTACCTGTCAATTATTTGTTCATTTCCTCTGGTCGCATGAGCGTTGGTTAGGTACCTCTTCGTTTCTTTTCTTTTCTTTTTGTTTTTAATTTCTGCGAACTGTCGAGACTGTCTTCTTGTAAGAAAAAGTAACAAAGAACTCAATATTTGGTGACATGACACGTGAGAAACCTGACTAGAATATATACCCTCAAATAATGTGACGCAACATTTACTCTTCACAGAACATTGTTTAAGGTTCCAAAACGAAAATTTCAATCACAGAAAAGACTTAAATTTGGAAGGGGAAAAGAGGTTGTAACCGTAGATAGTTGCCTCAGAAGTGCGCCTAATATGTTCAGAAGTATCCGACCACTTCTGTGTCACTTCAGTTTCACCGCTAGGTGTAATACTTGGGACGCAACAATTTCAGTTTACTAATTCTTGTTAGAGTATCCCGTATTAACTAAATATAAAAATGTTAAATGATTTATAAGTGGTAAGGATCAACTATTCAAATAATTAGTTATAATTATTTGGGCAATATTGAATATTAATTAATGACCCCTTGTCATCAGACGACATGATTTGACTGAACTAAAGGTGAAGTGCTTCTCATTTATACTCCCTCTGATTCATAATAAGTGTCGTTTTAGAAAAATACACGTTTATTAAGAAAGCTAATGAAATTATAGATATATCCTTATTAATTAAGATGGAAGAAAAATTAAAGATTAATTTTGCCTTGAAATTGTGATCTGTATAATTAAGATGAGAGAGAAATGAAAGGTTAATTTTGAAAGAAAAATTATAAACATGCATACAAAGTCAAGAATGACACTTATCCTCTAATAAGCACTGCTTACTATTCAAAGTGTTAAACAATCAATAGCGTCGTAAATGAATTCAATAATTAGATAACATGAGCTTCATTTTTAAGCTTGTCAATCAGCTCATCCACGGAAGAAACAACAACGCCAGCTTTTCTCGCGGGAGGTTCTGTGACTTGAACAATCTTCAAATCAGATTTTACTTCTACATTCAACTGCTCGGGAGTATATTTTTTTATCACTTTTGATTTAGCTTTCATGATGTTGGGCAATGTTGCATATCGCGGTTGGTTCAGTCTCAAATCAGTCCTGCACAAGAGGAACAATTAGCGTTCAAGCCATCACCAGAACAAGATCATTGAAAAAGACAAACTGGAAGAGCAACAAGTGAGATAAAGTGACTCATGCAGGTGATCCTCACAAGAAGTGTTTGTGCATCTCATTCTCATGAAAGACTATTACAATCAGTTTTGAACCTCAAACTGATGCTTGACAGAATGCATCGAAGGCAATGAAATTAAGGATGCAATACAAGAAAGAATTTAACGTAATGAGGACCAAATTATACCTTGTGAACAGTATTAAAAGGAATGTATTTCCAAGTTATGTAATTCAAGCTCCTTTTGAATCCAATTTTGTGGACAACTAAGTAAATGGATTGAAGGAACAATGTTACAATGATTACATTATATCCCTCATTGGACCAAACATCATCTAAGCATTTTTATCTCTTTTCCCTTAGAAGCGGTTGTTTTCGTTAGCATTTTCCTAGGCTGTCATTATCATTTTCTGAAGTAGATAATTGTATGCTAGAATTTTTATGCACCAAAATAGAATAAGCATCCATTCATTAGTACCACTAAGATCTTGAAACTATGGCAGATTTCTGAAATGTTTCTTTGTGTAATATCAAATCAATGAATTTAAGAGTGGATCAAAAATTATGAAATCTATAACTGCAGTCTTCAAGCATGAAGCAAATGTCAAATACTGATCAATCTATTAACTTCATAAAACTCAGATAAAGGTGCTTTCTCTCTTTGTTAACATGTTCAGCAGCGACTACATATATTTGCAACATACAGATTCTCACCAATTATCAATTACAAAGAAAAGGAGCATAAAGCAAATAAAAATTAGGCAAGAAATATTACGTTATTATTGCTGGCAAGTCTAAACACAAACTCTCAAGTCCACCATCCACCTCTCTTTCCACTGTTGCTACCTGTTTCTCTTTATCAAGCAAGACCTACTAGATGAGAGCAGTAAGTAATACTGAAAGATTCAGCATTGAAGTGAGAGACAATCAACAACAAAAAGGAGCAAAGAGGCTTCCTGTTTGAGAAAAGTAAGCAAAAAGTACAGCAAACAAATCTTTAAACTGCTAAAGTCGTGGGTTTAGTTTGAGATCCATCCCAACCCAGCTCACTTGCCTTGCACACATAGGGATGGCAACAACATCTAAAGTCTAATTGAAAAGCACCCATTTGCAAATCCAAAAAAATTGGAGGCTTATTCTACAAGCTGCCTAATGCAAAGTTACATACAAAGTGATGAAGATGGAAGCGGAATTTTCCAAGATCGTTTAAACAAAATTAAACACATAAAGCTCTTAACACTGATTTATAATATTGTTTACATCTCTTATACCCAGACATCAGGTTATATATGACGCAAGATGAAGCCTGTGGACCCCCAAAGCGTTTTCAATATCCCCATAAGTGCTCGAGGAATTAAGGAAATGGGAATGCAATTAACTTGTACATAACTATTACTCTGATCATGAACAACCTTGCATCAATATTTTATAGCTACTTGTTACTTACAATAAGCAAATATAAATCTCTGAAAAGAATTTCAATCTTATAAACTTCTTCAGCTTTTTACCTAAGAACAACTCTTGTAGAAAGTTTTGGCAGTGCAAAAACATTTAAAATTGACAGCTTAGCTTGTAAATCAACATCAAATAGCATCCACTATGGTTTTAGATTGTCAAGCACAACCACAATTATAATGTGGTTGTGCTTGAGTCCACTGCAATTACCATATTACCAACAGTCCTCAATTTCAAGTATTGGCATGAATTCTGGCCTGGATCATTTCATTCGCTCCTGTTTGTTTCAATCACACTGGCATTCCAATCTCAATTGCAACCAAAATCTTGGAACATGCTATACATTCCATTTCTATGAAGTTCACTGAAGCCTTAACCTTACAGCCTGACCTAGGGAACATAATGTGTATAGCAACGAGTGCTTTAAAATCTTATTAAATGTATGAAGAACCAAGTCGAAGAACCGACAAGGTCATGAATATACTCTAATCAATGGTGCATATTTTAACCAACCTTCGAAGCAAATGTCCCTTGAGGCCAACCAAGCAACCCAGCCACCATCTGCCCCGTTTGATTGCAATCATCATCAATAGCCTACACAACATAAAAGATATGAGCTGACAACAAAAATCTCTGCGAGCCTACTTAAAAATAATGAAAAAGAAGTACAGAAAAGAAAAAATACACAAACTACCAACAAATTAAACTACCCAGATTTTTTAAAAAACAAAACAAAAGAACTGAAGCAACCTGCTTGCCCATAATAACGAGACCAGGCTTCTCCAACTCCACAAGAGCTTTCAAAAGCTTAGCCACAGTAAGTGGATACAGAACATCCATAGACTCAACATGAATCCCTCTATCAGCCCCCATTGCTAGACCTGTTCGTAGAGTATCAACACATTGAGTGGGCCCCATACTGACCGCGACAACCTCGAATGCAAGTCCCGACTCCTTAATCCTAAGTGCCTCCTCCAAAGCAATCTCGCAGAACGGGTTCATCGACATCTTAACATTCTTGGTCTCCACCCCACTCTAAAGCAACCACAAAACACCGGACCGAGGATGTGGAGATTAAATCAAATCTCAGAATGCGTTATCAAGAGTTTTAATGATCAAGACAAAGGAGATTACCTTGTCGGGCTTCACTCTGACCTTGACGGCGTAATCTACGACCCGCTTCACGGCCACCATTATCTTCATGATTGGTCTTTTTATTCTGGGTTTTAAACAAACAATTGATTGGAAGGAGTACTAGAAGCAACAACAAAGATAAGAATAGGATATATATATATATATATAAATAGGAAAGCTACCGAAAATATTACATAATCAATATAGGGAAAACCATTCCCGACGTATCCTCGATAAGGATGGGGTGGCACCGGTGAAATATCAAAATAAGTGATCCTAAGATTAAATTAAAATGGCGTGCTTAGTTAGCTAACCAGTCAACGTATCTGTTGCTTTTTCGATAGATATATCGATAAATAACAGTCCAGTTACGAGTGAACAGCTCGTTGATCTCCATGATTATGAGATTGAGGGTCTTTGCTCGATTGGTTGAAGAGGATAGTATTGTGAGTATTGCGGTGGAGTCCACTTCAAATTCCATCCAGCGGTAACCCAGGTTTTACGCTAGCATGAGCCTTGTAAACACATCCCAAAGTTTCACGTACACCGATGCACACCATCTAAGGTTTTGTGAGAAACCCTCAAACTAGTTGCCTGCATTATCCCGGATAAGTCCACCTGTTATGGCTATAAACGAGGACCGTTTGCTAGCTCCATCAGTGTTTAGCTTTACCCATCCAGGAGGAGGTTTGCACCATCCAATAAGTTGTTCTGTTTGAGGGCGAGCACTGAAAGCTGCTTGACTGTGCCATTCAGCTGCTTTGCGTATCAGACCTGTATAAGACAAAATGAATGACATTGGTAAGGAAGACCAAGTAAACTGCTCATCAAAGAAGGTCATATTTCGCCATGTCTAAAGGAACCAGCAAGTAGAGCCAAAGAAGATCGACCAATCATGCCCTAATACTTGCCGATGGTGTTGAAGATTGTTACTGAGCCACTCCCACTTCGACATAGTGAAAATTTTCGTAGAAACTATGTAGGGAGGGAACGTGTTCCGCACTTGGCGGGCTTTACTGCAATCACGTACGACATGTAACGAGGATTCATCAAGGCGATAATGATAACAAGCGCCATCCATAGTGAAATGCTTGCAGACTCGGTGTTGGTTAGTGAGTAATCGATTATGGGCCAGTAGTGTTGGATCCCACACCCCACCCGTAGGTGTTTGCAGGTTATACTGCGGCGTGTGTTTGTGGGTTATACCGCGGCATCCAACCTTAATCAGTATTGTCCTCTTTGGTCAAGGGTGAGCCACGACTCGAACCCTTGAC
>JANIHY010000209.1:9246566-9259201 GCA_027479065.1 Erythroxylum brevipes
GTATGTGTGATAATTGTTTAGTGAAGTTTCTGATTGCTGTTCTGAATGTGTTATTGTGTTGATCTGTACGCAATTTGTGTAATGCATGAATTGGGTGAACCATCGATGATGGTTTCTCATTGAGTTCGCAAACTCAACCAATATTGTAATTATTTTTCAGGACAGAGATAGTAGACTCCTAGCTCTAATTAGCAAGACTTTTCCTGCTATGTGAGCGCTGGCAAGGGAAGTATGGCTCACAAGTCAGTCAGCTGAGATCTTTTGGGGATGACTTAGTTAGGAGTTATTTAGTTCCTTTTGGTTTTGTACAGTGTGTAATCATGACAGAATCGTGTAATTATGGTTTTAAGAAATGAAATGAGAAGTACTTTGGTTTTAGAAATTTAGTGATTTTGATATTACAGTTTTATTATATTGATGCCATGTGGATTATAGAAATGATCAAATCGTAGCGCACCCGTATCGTGGGTTATGTATCGGAATGACCCACGGGCGTTCCAGTGTGTACCCTACAGTAAGGGGGCACTACATGAAATATAATGGTAGTTGTGACTAGAGTAGTTAACGATTAGAGCTTAAAACTCAACGAGTGAAAATGAGCCTCGAGCTCAAAAGTGATTCAGAGCTTTAGGCTCAACGTTTAATGAGTCATTTATCGCCCAAGCAGATAAGGGGCAATTATCAATGAGCCCTATATGGGATAGTTTAGGCACTCGGTTACAACATAGTAACAAATAGAAAGTGAGTCACATGTGCACTGCATATGTATAAAATGAATGATTAAGTGTGAAATTGAATGCGAATGTGAAATAATGTGAAATATGAATTAAGTGTTTTGTGACTGGGTGAGCCATCGATGTTGGTCATTCATTAACTTTGCAAAACTCACCTAAAATTTGCAAATATTTTTCAAGACTCAGAAGAATACCCCAATAGACAAACGGGAGTATCCCTACAGCATACAGTAAAAGATAAAGATCGGGGTCAGTTCGTGTCTGTATTGTACCTTTTCCTTTTGTAATGAATTGTATAATTTTCGCAATTTTTGTATCAAATAATGTATTCAGAAAATTTTGCACAATGTGTGTACAAATGTATTTATGTTGAAATTGTAATGGGCCCGATTTGGTTATCGATTTCGCACTCTATGTTTGTGGTTTTAAAAGAAAATTTGTACTAAAATTTGAATGATTGAGTGCCCTAGTATGCCACCCTCGCGGGGCTCAAACTTGGATATCACCCATAGATATCGGGCACGTATCTTACGGTAGTTAGGTGTTACAATGTGTAAGAGAGACTAGGAAAGTACGACGACAAAGGGGAAGTGGCATACACTCAAAGAAGTTAGGATATGGAGAGAGACTTGGGGTTAGTGATGAATGATGAGTAACAAAATGACAAAGATCAAGTTTATTTTTATTTTCCATTTATTGATATACAAAATAACATCGTTTTATGTAATATGAGATGTTTGAAGTTCAAATTTCAAGCATAGTCAAATCATAAAGCCTTATCTTTAACCTCATCTGAATTCCAAATTCTTTTAAATAAAAAAATCTAAATCCAACCCGAAGCTCAGTCTACTTAAGTTGAATTTGTTAACTTCAAGTCAGATCAGATCAAGTTAAAGCTATATTACTATTCTTAATCATCAATTAGGATATCATTTTATATTTAAACTAAAATCTATGTGGTAAAGATTATTCTTAAAATACTTATATGTTTTAATAAATGAGAACTATTTATATATAGAGTAAAAGATATAGATCTCCCATATAGTTTAAGAAACCTTAGAAAAAATGCCTTAATAAAATCTTTTTAGTTTTCAGTTCTCTAGAAAACCCTCTTCTTTTAGACTTTGATTAAAAAAATGACAAAACATATATAATACAAACATTAGACATGGACAAATCATATGTCACTAGTATGGTAACCGAAATCAACTCTTAAACTCAATATGAACCAATTAAATTTGACTTAAAATAATAATTTAAGATCATTATAATAAGTTATTAATTTGATTCAAATTTAACTAGTTCGATCTAAACTAAAGAGCTAGTTCGATCTAAACTAAAGAGCTAGGTTGAATCCTCATAAACCTAGAAAAGCCTAAGTCCAGGTTGTAGAAGGACCTAAACCAAACCCTAAAGTGCACTACTCCCCTCTGTTTAGGACATAAGACTCTCATGTTATTTCTTCTCCTTTAGAAGTCCTCAAGGAACGTGTTGCTTATAAGTGGGAATCAATTATAATAGGATACTTTTTTGATAAAAGAGTACCATATCCCATCATGAAGGCTTGAGCTCTCTCGAACTAAAAAATCTTTGGCATTAATGAAGTACTTATCCATGAAGAGGATGTATTCTTCTTTAGATTTTCTAGCACGAGCAATGTCTAAGAAGTCCTTAAGGTTGGTCTATGGCATGTAATGAATAACCCATTGCTATTACATATCTAAAAACCTCATGTAACAATAAAAGATGTCAAAAACACAGGTATACTAGTATGGATGTGCATGTATAGTGTCCTATTTGAATATTGGACCACTAAAGGACTCACCTACATTGCAAGCTATATTGGTAAACCCTAATACATGGATCAAGCTATTGCTAAAATTAGGATAATCAACTATGCCATAATATTCATCTTGGTTAATGCTTTAGCAAATCTCCTAAGAGAAATTCCAATTATGAGGCTTAACGATGATATGCAACTTGTAGAAGATGTTGTAAGGATTACATATGCTTAGAAACCTATGACTAGTCCTAATAAAATATAGAAACGTACTAGCAGGTTTTTCAAAATTGGTAGGTATCATGAACTAGTTGGTGCAAAAGAACTCAACTCTAAAATTGAGGTAGTAGAGGAAGATAACCAAATAAAAAATTAATTTGTATAGTATGAGGTAGTTGAGGTTAGTAATGAGGATAAGAATAATCTTTGCAATAATCTAGAGAATACTAACAAAGATCACCTACAAACAAACACTATTGAAAAAATAAAAAGCATAAAGCTTGATAGTGTTAGTGAGGCAACATCTCCTACAGCATGTAATAGTACTTCTAGAAGAAGAAAGTCTAATAGGAGGAAAGGTAACTCTCCCTTACTTCCTGGTATGTCCATTTTTGCTTGAAATATAAGGGGTTTAAATTCCCCTTTTAAACAACTAATGATGAAAGACCATATTTACGAGAATAAGCATCTACATTTTTGTATATTGGAGAATAAAAAAAATAAACTACAATGTCATGGATTTATTTACTCAAAATTGGAGGATGATAGATAATTATAGATGTCATTTTAGTGGGAGAATTGTTGTTATGTAACTATTACTGACAAACTCATTTGATCCCTATGATGATCATGCCTAAACAAGAACAAATGGTTGTTGAGGTTTCCATAATCTATGGATAAAATCATAACTTCTTGAGGACATATCTATGGAACAAAGTAAGGGAATTAGCTACCAACATTCAAGACCTATGGTTATTCCTAGGGGATTTTATTGTTATACGAAATTCTAATGAAGTTAAGGGCATGCACTTTTCAAGAAATATTTGCTTTAACTTCAGATAATTTGTTATAGATATAGAGATTAATGATTTGCCTAGAGGAGGTAACTTCTTCACTTGGAGTTACAAACATGAGGGACCTTGAATTTTATAGAAAAAAAATTAGGTACAAGTATGGCTAATCTTGTATCGTCTAAAAAATTCTTTAATTCCTTATCTATCTTTCCTAAATATTTATGTTTTGATCACTCGCCTATTAAGGTTCTACTTTCTTATGGTGGTGTGACAAGAAAGTACCCTTTCATGTTTAATAACCATTTGTGTGAGATCGTTGGTTTTAAGGAGGTTGTGACTAGGGGATATGGTCATATATGTGGAAGATGTAAACAATTTAGATACACCAAAATTGCCTAGGCCATAAAGAATAAGTTGAAATCCCTAAATAAGGAAGCTATTGGTAACACTCATAAGAGAATTGCCTCTTCCTAAGAGGAGTTGATGAAAATATAGGTGCAATTATACTTAGACCTAAGTAACTAGAGCTTACAAATTGTGGAAAAATAAGCCCTTGCCACGTATTCCCTATATTTGAATATGAATTCTCCGTCATGAAATAAAGATCAAGAAAAAGATGGGTGATTAAATGAGAAAGAAACACCTTTTACATTTATAGGAGAGTGGACTATAAAAATATCCAAAAATAAAATTATGTCTATAACAAAAGGAAATGAGGTTGTAATGGGATAAAAAAAGCTACTTGAGGATGCTTTTTCTTTCTTTTCTAGCTCCATCGGAAGCCTTCTAATATTAGCTCATTTTTTAACATCTTAAAACATATAATTTAGGATCATTTATCCAATATTAAGATTGTAAAACTAGTAAGGCTTGTTGCCAAAACAAAGATTGAAAGAATGTTGAAGGAGACGAACCCCAATAAGGCTCATGGATTTGATGGGATGAATGCTTTATTCTTCCAGAAAACCTGGAATATGATAGGCAATCAAGTAGTGGATGTTGTTTTGGAATTTTTCAATCAGAGGATGCTATTGATGGAACTTAACATAACCTTTGTCACCCTAAATCCTAAAGGAGAAAGAGAAAGTTAGCAAACTTGGAATGATTATAGGCCTATAGCCTTTGTAATCTAGTCTTTAAAATCATTTCTAAAATTCTAGTTGATAGAATCAAAAAGATATTGCTAGTACGCATAGGAAACCAGTAAGTAGTATATATCCTAGGAGGATATAGTAGAGATAGTATAATAATCAAGAAAGAATTATTGAGAAATTATACTAGAAAAAGAAGCAACAAGAACTATACCATCAAAATTGATTTTAGAAAGGCATATGATTTCAATCCTAAATTGCCTCAAGTTGTATGATTTTCCAATAGTTGTTGTTGAGTGGGTGGAACAATGCATTATAACAACTTCCAATAATTTCCTAATTAATTGAGTGGCTACTAAGACAGTTAGGTGTTGATTGTTTCACTTCTATATCTTCCAAAAGGAAAAATGATCTTTGCAAGTATGCTTCTTGTATCCAAAAGAGAGCACTTGGGTTGGGTTCTCCTGATAACTAAAAAGTGTATCATGTTTGAATCAAGTTGATGTTCATGGCGGTGGAGGGACTGGATCAAAAAAAGATTGATTCTAGTTGTAAGGTATCTAATGAAACTGTCAATAGAGTTGAGATGTTTTTGGTCAGTTTGACTACTTAATCGTATTCTCATCATATTTTAGCATACTAATTTTTATTCTATTTTCCCTGAATTTATTCTTCAGTGAAGTTCATGTAAAATAATCAGATGGCTTCCATACAATTTCCTTAGTTTTCTTTATAATGTCATTCAAAATCATATAGACAATTCCTATTTAATATAACTATTTGTGCAAGTATTATAAAATTAAGAAGTGTTATAAATTGTTTGAAGCAAAGTGACCTTGTGTCACCCTATCTTTTTTCACTGGTAATGAAAGTCTTAAACAAATTGTTAATTAGAGTTGTTGCGCGAGATGGTGCTTTCAAATATCACTCTAGATGCAAGAAGTGTATCATTGTTTCGTTAAATTATGTAGATGATCTATTCCTTTTTACAAAAGTTGATAACCACTATGCTATGACCTGATATGAGCATATTTTCCTATAAATCTGGAATACATATCAATACATAAAAAGTGGACTATATCTCTCTGTTGGTGTCCATAATGATAACTGGTTTTTATATATAACAAGCCTCGAGTCTCTCTAATTACCTCTCACTTATCTTGGTATTCCTATTTCCTCCTTTATCCTATCTTACACTGGTTTTAAACCATTAATGGAAATAGTTGAAAATAGGATTAGGTCTTGGGGTACCAAAACCTTATCTATAACTAGAAAACTAGAACTCTTCTCATTCATACTTATTGCAATAACTTTATGTTGGGCCTCTCATCATTCCCTACCTTCTATAGTTGTCAAAGAAATAAAGAAAATGTTTAAGAAGTTTTTCTGGGCAGTTAACAGAGAGGGGAAGGTATAATTTAGGGTTAAGTGGAAAGAAGTCTATCTCCCAAAGGAATAGGGAGTTGTGTGTCTAATTCCTTTAAAAGTGACAAATCTCACTTTCCTATCTAAAGACTATAGAGGATGATCTTAGACAAATCTTCATTTTGGGCTAATTGGACTCATTTGCATCATATAAAAGAAAAAAGTTTGTAGATATGAACCGTCTTAAAACTTCATCTTACACTATTGTAAGGGTGTGGATCAAGATATACCCTAAGATGACAAATTATTCACATAATAGGTGATGGCTCTGACACCTTCTTTTGATAAGACATTCAGTCACCTTATGTCCCTTTTGATTGCCTTACAACCTTGAAACAGTTAAAAAGCTACTTCTAGTTGAACATCATTGTTAAAAAAGCACTTCAAAGTAGAGAAGTGTTTACTAGATCAATTTCAAACTGCAAGTTACTAGATGTCCTATTGAACACCCCACTTACCTATAGAAGTCTGGATAAACCCCAATGGACATGCACCAATAATAGTGAATTCTTAAACAAGACAATTAGACTACTATGGTGGGAGTTCTTACCTAAGGTCAATTATGTTGGACTCCGTTTTCGGAGTCCAACCCTTGAACCATAAAACGTGGGCGTGTTCCAATTAAATCTCCTTAATCATTTTTTATTCATCTTTATGCTTTGATATCATAACATGTGGGCCTCGTTTTTAGAGTTCTACTCTTGAGTCGTGAAACCATAAATGTTGGGTCCTGGGTTCAGAAGTTCGCCATGGAAAACTTTATGTTTCGCCGCAGCAAATGGACTAACACTTATGCGGAAACCCTTCAGGAAAAGTTCACCGCGACAAAGGTCCAAAATTTTCCCTCCCACTCCTCTTGAGATAATTACGTCGCGGTGAGAAGCTTGACTTTGCCGCGGCAAAAATGCAAAATTGACCATAGTAACACCTTTCAGGAAGGTTCACTCAAGAGCCTTCCCTAGGCTTCTCCATCTATCCAAACCTTACTTTCACTCTAAGTTGTCCCGAATTCACTCCCTCTAAGGTAACATCATTTCATGACAATTCAACTACCAATGTTGTTTCAGTATACTCTCCAATCGCCACTCATTTAATTCATTTCTTACAACGAATTCTCATTATTCATAATTTCCTACCTTTCTTTTTCCATAACACATCTCACATACATACATACGTAAATATATATATATATATATATGTAACAACAATTCATAACCAAAATAATCATCTCAAATCGGTAACTTCCTCGGGTATACCTAATTTTAATTCAATCTCATCTATAAGCAAATTCATACTCCCACTCAACATCATCCATACATAATTCATAATTTATTAACATCTAAAGAATAGAATTTTACAAGCTCTAATGGCATTCCAAGCCACAATACATCAATAATCCAAAATCTCAAAAATACAAAATTTGCATAAACTAATAATCCTTGAAATGTGACTAATCCTCATATTTTACAAAGATAACTTAAATTCCAAGATATACAAAATTTGAAGTAATGTCCTTATACTTTTGATCATTTGATCTCTTCCTCATCACCTTAATAGGGGAAGGAGAGAGGGGGTAAGCTTAAAGCTCCTGGGTAACAAGTTTATAACGAAGAATAAGCAAAACCGTTGAAATATTCATTTGTCGTACAAAAATCATAATGAATTCATAAAACGCTTTGTTCTCAAATTCTCAATCAAATTCGCAATTCTAACTCAACTCATAGTTAAAATATCATCACATCAATATAGCATATCCATTTAACCATCAATACAGAACATTAAATTTATGCAACATACTTGACAATTCAAATATGCAATGCACAAACTAATAGCTCGAGGGTTCCATGGAAACAGAATGGTGAAATCGAAGTTTACACCATAAACAGAATGAATTCTTTTCGGAGCTCATATGCCACAAGTGGGCAGCCGGGAGAAAGCTCTTGTTAACGTGTACGTGACGATCATAATGGTTCCACTCTCGCTCAAACAAAAGCACATAATCATGCTCAAATCATTTTATCAATGCTCATACTTTCGAGCTTTTCTATCTTTTCATTCATACAAAATGCCATGACATGTTTCAATGGCATAACTTGATCTTAATTCATAAATCTCAATGCATTTTCAATAATCACAATAATTCGTTATCAAGAAAGTTAAAATACAATACACATGCATTTTTTCACATTCACAACAATTCAAATCCAATTGATTAAGCATATACCCACATAAGCAAAACAGGAGTTTGTTGCGGCGAGGAATGTTGGCCGCGACGAACTTTGATATAGGCGACGTAGACACTTCATTTTTCTAGATTTTTACTTCCCATCTTCTACTACTAACACATCTTAAACCTCAACCATCATTTCTACTTCATGTTCACTTCATTCTCTACTTCATTTTAACTCAAATTCATTCACAAATACATCATAATCTATCTTTGATCATTAACCCTAAAAGATTAAAACATTAACCTATGTCATTCATCAACAACTTCCTACATATATTCAACTTCTAACTATCATTAAGCATGCTTCATCCAACAAATCAAGAAAAGAAGAAGTTTTATACTTACTTGTTTAGCTTCAACTCTTCAAGATCTCCAAAACCTAGCTTGATTATTCTCTTCTTCTTCTTTTCCTCCCACACCTACGACACTTTCCTTCTTTCTCTCTTCTCACTCATAATTTTTCTTCTTCTACACCCTTAATAGTCTTAAAATGTCCCTTTTGCCCTCCAAATTAAGCCCTTCAACCCTTAGACTTAAGTGATTTTCCAATTCTACCCCTTCTTTCAATCCAACTACTTACCTTAAGCCATTTGTCCAATACCTTAATCATACACTAATTTAATTCTAACTTTGACATAATAATCAAACTCCAAATAAATGGTTTATCTAGCAAGGCCATAAAATTTATTCCATTCATGCTTGATAAATAAAAAAATTTAGGGCCCAACAGAGTATGTCTAAAATGGGGCCGAATTGATAATAATCTCTCCCTATAGCCCATTTTGGAGGAGAAATCAACTACCCTATTAATTCTTGAAAACCATCATGGTGAGTTTACTATAAAACTCAAACTTACTTCCATAAACCACTTTCATCAATATGTTGGCATCATTCTTATCCAACGATCCATCTCCTCTTTCACTGCCTTGAGCCAAAATTCTTTGTCTTTGAGTGACTAAACTTCTTGAAAATTATCTAGCTCCCCCTCAGTAGTGACTAGGAGATATTCTGAACTTACCAAAGGCTTCTTTATTCTAACTAACCTTCGAATTTGGGCATCTTCTAATACTTGAGCAAGTTGCTTCCCTTACTCATCTACATCATCCACAAGAAGCGGCCTATGCGGCTTATCTCCATCAAGTTGCAATTGATAATTATCATTATATGCTAGCTTATATGCTTCACCTTCTTCACTTGTAGGTTGATCAATGGTGGTAGAAATAGGGGAAGTATCTATAGTATCGAATGACCAACTAATAGAAGTAGTTTTATCTTCTTTGATGAGATCTGTACCCATCTTATACTCATAGAAGACTATGCTTTGACTTATGACAACCTTCTACTTTTTCAAATCATAGAGCCTATAACCAAACTCCACGTCTTCATATCCAAAAAATATGCAAGGAGTAATCTTCAAAACACATGTTTGAAGGCTTTGCATCAAACACCATCATATACGTATAAGTTATATCTTTTCCTTTTCACACTCTCTTGGGACCATCAAGATCTAAAGGGATTGAAGAAGTTCTATTGATCATATATATTATAGTTAGAACATCCTACCCCGAAAAGACTTTGATAGATTGGACGTTTGGAGTTTATACCAACCCTTCTCTACAATGATTATATTCATCCTTTCCACAACACTATTATATAGTGAGGTACTAAGTTTTGTCTTATCTTGTCTTATGTCACTTATGGCATAATATTCCTTAACCTTGTTGAAGATGCACTCGCCTTCGTTGTTAACTCGAAGACACTTTAACTTTTTTGTCGTCTCCCTTTCCACGATGACATGAAATTTCTTAAAGGTCTTAAACACCTAGTTTTTGTTTTCAGCATGAAAACTCAAGCCTTGTGAGTAACATCATCGATAAATGTAACAAAGTACTTATTACCACCTAAGGAATCCTCCTCAATAAGACCAAAAATGTTGGAATGCACCAGCTCCAACTTAGTCCTCCTTCTAGTAGAACTTTTATAGAAAAACACTCTATGCTACTTTCCAGCTACACAATGATCATAGAGAATGAGAAAAATAATAGTTTTCGTAGGGATAAATGAATTGTCAACTAGCAATTTAATTTTCTTCTCACTAACATATCCTAATATCTAGTGCTAGAAATTTGGAGAAATATTCTCCTCAACGACATATAGTTCTCTAAGACACACCTTGTGTCTTGCATAAGGTGTAGTACAATCCACCTGGAGCAATAATTAACGCTCCTTTAGACAACTTCCACTTGTCATCGTTAAAAGTGTGATGATATCCTTCTTAGTTAAGCACATTTATAGAAAATAAATTGAGACGCAAGTTAAGAATGTGTCGTACATCTCTTAAAGTCAATATGTACCCAACATCAATCTGAACTTGAATGTCACCCATGCTAATGATGCTAACAAAACTCCGATTTCCCATCTTTATACTTCCAAAATTACCACTCTTATAATTGCTGAAGTATTCTCTCTTTGGATCATAGTGATAGAAAGCCCCTATATCAACAAGTCATTCGAAATTTGAGTGACTAATATGGAGATACTCATTGGTCACACAAATCAATAATACCTCATTATTTGTGCTCAAGGTTGTTGTTGTAATGTTACTGTCATCTCCATTTCTTCTTCTATTCTCTCTTCTATCGGTAGCAAAAAAATTTATATGAATAGGTTTGGTGCAATAGTGACATGTCCTGATCTCCTTTTCCATCTCTAGATTTAAAGTTATTTTTACACTTGCCCTACCCTTTAAAACCTTTACTCTTGATTCTTCTCATGTTCTCAACCACAAGAGTTTGTACATTGTCAATATGTATCTCCTTCCTCCTAACCTTTTCATTAAAAATGCTCTTTTGGATCACATCGAAAGAAAGTGCACCATTTGGAGTGCAGTTGTTGATAATCACCACCAAAGTTTCCTAATTGTTTGATAAGGAACTCAACAGGAACAAAGCTTGTAACTTATCATTAAGGATGATCTTTATCGTAGTTAGTTTGTTGACGATATATTGAAAATAACTAAAATGATTCCACAATAATTTCCTAGCCTTCAACTTTAGGTTCACAAGTTTTTTAATCCATAAGGCCTTATTATGATTGGTATTTCTCTATTGTCCACGTCAATTAATCCTTACAATAAATGAGATCTTCCATCAAAGATTTCCATATTGAATAGTTGGTCAACATCAACCTTACCTTAGAATTATTGCCACTTTCTATAACTATGGCCCAAGTATCATTTATTGGACTCTAAGCAATAACCCGCATAGGATCAACAATATCACTCAATCAATAACAAACCACTTAAACGATATAAATTATTGAAAGATAAATTAGACACATGACTTTAACGTGAAAAATCATGAAATAAATTAATAATCAATCATTTAAAAATTGCATGATATAAGTCTTTAAAGTTTTTAAGTTAAACCTTAATAAAAAAATCACAACTAATCTCTCATCTAGCTCTTTTAAAAACTTTCAGGGTTGACTACAAATTAATACCCACACACCAATACCTCTCTCAACTAATCCCACAAATTAAACTTCAATAAAATTGTATTTGAAAAAAATCTATTTAGACTTTAAAACTCTTCTTTTATCATGTATTTTTGTCTTATCCAACTTTTTTCTCTTATCAAACCTTTTTTATCTTATACAGTTACAAAAGCTTACACATTCATCCACATGACCTCATCAACCATTAACACGGGTCTGTGCAACCCAAACAATGATGTGCGCTTCCAATCATCAATTTATGTCTTAAATATGTCCGATCTTTGTCCTTTTTAATTTATGAAGACAGCTAACGTTTTCATAACCTAAATTTAGTGGAATTGGTCTAACGAATATGTCTAAAATGAGATTGGGCCCATAACAGGTATGATTCAATCCATGGTCTAGTGCAATGCAATTTCTCAAGTTTATCTGGAATAGATCTCAAAATGTAGAAAGAGATTATATATATTAAATAAAACATTTCAAAAATAAAAGCTGAGTAAATTGAGAAGTATTTAATAGGCCTTCTATATAGCAAACAATGTTTTTAGATTCTTAATTCCAACCATTCGATGGGATTCTTATAGATTTTATTTTAAGATAAAAATTTATAATTTAAATTTTGTAATTACTATGGTCTAAATGTTAGATAGATTCTTGAAAAGAAACAATAATCAACAATTTACAAGCCTGGTTTATGCTAATAATTAAGAGGGTGTTTGTTTCTATTTTTATTTTTATTTTTGTTTTTTATTTTGTTTTCAAATTCAGTAAAAAAATTTGTTTGTTTTGTTGTAATACATGCATGTATGGTGTGGATGACTAGGTACATACTATTTATGTACTTCATTCAATGATATAGACTTA
>JANIHY010000209.1:9426918-9437238 GCA_027479065.1 Erythroxylum brevipes
CTGATCTTCGATGAGTGGACCGATCGGCCCGCAAGTCGTCTTGATTGGGTCCGGGCCCAGAATGGCCGACCCGACCACTACTGATTTCCTAAAACCATCACATAAGTCAAATGTCCTTAAGGTTGATACTATCAATTACAAATACACCTTTAAAATTTAATAAACCGGTTTCATTGTCCCCATAAAAAGAAAAATTGAACCATTTCCTTGAGGACATGAAGTATTAGTGAATTCCTAACAATTCCAAGATATGCAACTTATTGAGTTTGTTCGGTTTGGAAACCGCAACCAACCTCTTCCATGTTTCTTTTTTGATCAATTTGTTCATTAACCAAAAAATCCTAATCCAACCCGATTGAAAATGTACTTTTTTTAAATAACGCGGCATGGTTTTGAGACGCCAACTACAAATCCCTCCACTTCCCCAATACCCACCTCATTCATCACAAAGAAAAGTGACCGAGAGTTAGATTATATTTGGTTGAGTAGATAATAGAATGAAATGATATAGGATATTATTTTATTGTTTGAGACGATAATTTATAATAAAATAGAATAAAATAAAATAGAAAGGAAAATTTTATATTATAATTCATTTTATACTAAATAATAAAAATAAGTTACTCCTAATTTATAAAGTTTAGGATGAAATGTAAACTAATAAATAAAATTTCACTATAATATATTATAAACTTTTTTTTCAAAACAACATTTTCTTGTATTATATTACGAATTCTTCCATCCCTCTAAAATAATATTTTTTAATATTATATCTATTTATATTATATTCTATTATAAATTGTTTTATTTTACTTTGTAATATTAAAAATCTTAAATTCAACAAAAATATATAATTGTATTGCCGATCTTTGGATCCTAAACAAAACAAGACTCTAACCTCAATAAGATCCTGTACCTTGCCTCACTTCTCAACCTGGGCTCGTTCTTCTTCTATGCTAATAAGCTATTCTCTAGTGGGCTATAGACCACTGCTTTCATTTTCTTAATTTCCAGACTGACAAGCCCAGACGACTTCATTACTGCCAATCTCCGCCGACCCTAGATAAGATCAGATCGGCGAGTTAAAATCAATCTGATGTCGGCCAGATTCAACAGTAGTGCAAGTACACCGTAGAAGCCTGATTCCGACCGCATGTAATTGTCTGAAGCAGACGCCAGATATTTCCAAGTCCCTCATCGAACGTAAGACTTCTTGAGAAAACAGCAAAGCTTCGAAGTAAAAGAGAAGAGATGAGACAAACAAAAACCTCTCTGCCACGCGGCCACGTGCGTCGCATGCTTCCATAGTCCTCCCCCATCTCCTATCACCGCCCTCGGCACACGTTAGCCTCAACCCCGTCGCTTGACCTTCTAACCCAAACAAGCAACCCATCCTATGCCCATCCTCAACCGTACAAATTGTTTTTGATTTCTTTTGTTTTTCAGTTTAAGCTTGTGTGTTGATTTTGGAATCGGAGATGATGGGATCGGAGAACCAGGGCTTCGAAGAAGCCCACCTCTACACCTCCCGTGAAGAGATGGAAAATCTTGTTCTCGATGATCCCTCCGACAATGCAACTAGCCCCAAAACCAACGCCGATTACCGGAGCGCCATGTCATCGCTCGCCGAGACGCATCATCCGCTTTCTCCACCGATGCTGGTGGCTCCTGCCGATTCCGATCCTCTCCTAACTCCTTCTCCTTATCGTGATCTTCGAAACCCTAACCACGCTTCCGATAACACTTCCTACATCGAACCGCCCGCCTACACTGATGTCATTTTCAGTCCGTTCGATGAGAGCGCCGTTAACGAAATCAACGGTTTGGATAGCTTGAGTCAATCTTCTGATTCGTCGCTCTCACTCTCGAGATCACCTTCTTCCAGCTCCGAGTATATCAGAATCACAGTCTCGAATCCTCAGAAAGAGCAAGAAACTTCGAATTCGCTTGTTCCTGGAGGTAATACCTATGTGACCTATCTAATCACGACGAGAACGAATATGCCGGGGTTTAACGGGACTGAGTTTAGTGTTCGGCGCCGATTTAAAGACATTGTGACTTTATCTGATCGGTTGTCGGAAACGTACCGGGGTTTTTTTATCCCACCAAGACCGGACAAGAATGTGGTGGAGAGCCAGGTGATGCAAAAGCAGGAATTCGTGGAGCAGAGGAGAGTGGCTTTGGAGAAGTACTTGAGGAGGCTCGCAACGCATCCAGTGTTAAGGCAGAGCGATGAATTGAAGGTGTTTTTGCAGGTACAAGGGAAGCTGCCATTGCCCACGAGCACTGATGTGGCTTCGAGGATGCTGGATGGCGCCGTGAAGCTGCCAAAACAGCTGTTTGGAGAGAGTACAGTGGTCGCACCCCAAGAAGTGGTGCAGCCTGCGAAAGGAGGGAGAGATTTGTTGAGACTGTTTAAGGAGTTGAAGCAGTCTGTGGCTAATGATTGGGGAGGATCAAAGCCGCCTGTTGTTGAGGAAGATAAGGAGTTTTTGGAGAAAAAGGAGAGGATGCATGATCTTGAGCAGCAACTCAGCAATGCTTCTCAACAGGTAAAATTTGCAATTTTATGTCAACTGGAGGCATGGTTGGTGATATGAGGTTTTGAAATACTTTTTATTTTGCTGTTTTGATTTGTTATGTGGTGGGAATTCTTTGTTTGTAGGCTGAATCACTTGTGAAAGCACAGCAAGATATGGGAGAGACAATGGGAGAGTTAGGATTAGCTTTTATTAAATTGACTAAATTTGAGAATGAAGAAGCTGTATTCAACTCCCAAAGAGCGAGGGCTGCTGACATGAAAAATGTGGCAACTGCTGCAGTTAAAGCGAGCCGATTCTACCGGGAATTGAATGCACAAACTGTTAAGCATTTGGTCAGTTGCAGATGTTTCTGACGTTGAATGTGCCATGCAAATTGTTGCCTAAATTGGTTATCCATTGGGTTCTATGATCATTTTCTTGTCTGCACCACTTTATGGATTCTGATTGTAAATATAGAAAGCATTCCTATTTCTTGAGAACTTGATTTGTAGTCCAACTATTAGAGGGCATAGCTACAAATGCTAAAAGCTGGCCTTTTATGTTTGCAATTGAGGGTCCTAAGTTCAGATTAAACTTTCCGTTATTAAGGTTTTTCTTTGTAATTGGCAGGATATTCTTCATGATTATCTTGGCCTTTTGCTATCCGTTCATGGTGCATTCTCGGATAGATCTAGTGCTTTATTGACAGTGCAAACACTTCTGTCCGAGCTATCCGCCTTGGAGTCCAGAGCTGAAAAACTTGAAGCTGCATCATCAAAGATATTTGGTGGTGATAAGTCAAGGATTCGCAAAATAGAGGAATTAAAAGAAACCATGAGAGCGACTGAGGATGCCAAAAATGTTGCAATCAGAGAGTATGAACGCATCAGGGTAACTTTTCTTCATGCTAATCCCTTTCATAAGGAATATTTCCTGTTGAAATTTGACACTATCAAATTCCTATCCTGTTATAGTTCAAGTTGGATAAATTTTAAAACTTGTAGTACATCATAGAATATTGGTGATATGCCTGGATTCATAAGCTCTAATTTCCATTTCACCTTTTCAATACTTGTTCTGGTGAATTCTTTAATATCTGCATTGTCAATAATTACTTTAGTTGCTCACTTTTATGTACAATTCCCACCCCCCCTTTTGGTTTGGGAAATATAATACATGAAATTCTAGGTATGAATTTGAGATGTTGAGATGCATTTGTGACATATCCATATCTTTGTTAATTTATGGCTAATAAGTCTTTATTCTAAGTGAATTGACCTCTTCTCTATGTCTTTCTACCTTTCATGTGTAACACTAGAGCTTGCATTGCATTATTAAAATCTCTTTGACTATCCCTTACCTTTCCGTGTTTTTCAGACTATTAACCAAAGATATTTTTATTGCAGGAAAACAACCGGATTGAATTGGAAAGGCTTGACAGAGAAAGGCATGCTGATTTTTTAAACATGTTAAAGGGGTTTGTACTTAATCAGGTACTAGTCCTGTTTCTTGTTTTCTGTGGTCAATCAGATTGTTTTTCTTTTTCGCTTAGTGGGGTTTGGTTTAACCATAATACATTTGTTTTCATATCTTCCCTTGACAAATAATGTTGAAAGTGAGATTAATCTGAGGGGGGAAAACAACAGGGAGTTACTCTAACCTGAGGTTTTATAATACCTATCTGTGGAATTATATCGTTCTTACAGATATGTTACAAATTTACATTTATACACCCACTGATATAACTTCATTTCGAGAATCCAGTGAAAAGCTTGACTTGAGTGAGCATTGGGCAACCTAACGGCTTCCAAATTGAGTCCGTTTCAATTTATATGAAACAATTGCAATGTCCTTCATAACTTTGCTTTAAGGACTCCTGTTGTCCCCAATTTTGATGAGAACTGGAAGACGAAGTCCTCCATTGCCATTCCTTATTACTATACTTGATGCTGTACCCATATGCTTAGGATGCTTCCATCAATGTTCACTTCAAACCATTTCTCCTCGATTTGAGTCTGTTTAAAGGGTCCAACCTGGGCTCTGTTTCTTGTGCACTTCGTGCTTAGTGTTTGTTCACCTCTAAAGCTCTTTAGATAGTAGTTATTTCTGCGCTGGTAGGCAGGGAGAAATTCTCTGTCAACGATATGCTTCTGTTGTGTCAGTACTAGATAGAGCTCATGTCCTAAACAAACATCCCCTTCCACGAGAACCGCCAATACCTCGTCACTTGACAAGTTTCAAAATATTATTAGAGCTTTCTAAACACTCTTAACTACAAGCAGAGTGGTTGACAAGGCCTAATTTTTATAGCATTTCCGAAAGGTAACTTTATTAGGCTTTGAAATGAGTTCCAATAATGTCTGATATCAAAGAATCACGTGTCTCAATTGGGGAGTTGTGAAGTAGATAGGTTATTCCAGTTCTGAAGGTGGCTAAATTTTGTTTTGAAATAGTCTTCTGCATGTGAACCATGCTTAAGTAGAATGGCTAAGCTCAAAGGGGCTTACTTGGTGTTTTACTGAAGAAGTGAAGTAGGCCCATGGGAATGGGTTTGTCTGTTGAATATTATTATATATCGATTCCTAGTTTCTGTTGAAGAACAGATGAGGAGTATTCTGCAGAAGTACTGGTTTTCTATGTCATTTCTAGATCTGGGGTTGATGGTTTTTGTCTACTATTTGGTAATGCATTTTTTGTTGGTGAAATTTCTTATGATGGTGAATGCTGTATGTGGTGTTTTATTATATCATTGAAATGTGACTGCGATTGAACTTGCAGGTGGGATATGCTGAGAAAATCGCAAATGTGTGGGCAAAGGTGGCGGAAGAGACTAGTGGATATGATAAAAAAGAAAGCACTTAAAAACAATACTTGGAGCTTTCAAATTGATGCCGCTGGCCTGGCAACCATCGCCATCGCATCACATGGCATTTCTCCATGCCGTTTAAATATCCGAAGGGGCGAGCGAGGAATAGAGAGGGCAGTTCTTAGGCATTAAAAATTGTCTCATATGAAATGAAGTTGTAATTTGTGGTGTCTTTCTCAGATGCAAAGATGACAGTTTCAATGTAATTATAATCACATTGACATAAATGGATTTGGTTGGTTAGGTTTGACACTTCCATTTCTCTATTGTTGACGAACACACACGCATAATACAGGATGTTCCCTTCTTCAGTTAAAAACACTTTTGTTTGATTGTAGAGTGTGTGTGTGTGTGGGAAACAAAGATCTTCTGTTTAGTATTATCATATCTTATATGACATTTTAATTATTTATTTCGTGGAACTCACGTAGAGTCTACGTAGGATTTATATAAATAAACGATTGAGATTTATTAGAGATATCATAATATTGGACAGAAGATCTAACGTGTGGGTTGATTTTGGACTTGAATTACATATGCGAACGGCAGCTGAGGATGCAAAATCCTGTCCTGATAACATTTCTTTACGTCTCTTTGGTCTTCTCAATCGATAATCAACTATCGTGTCAGATTCAAGACGTCTTAACAATGAAGCGTTCCTAAAAGAAATTATCAGTTTAAACAAACAAATACCAAAACAACGCATCTCTCGATCATTAGTTCTCCAACAAATAGATCTACAAGAACATTTTCCGGATAAATGATTAATATCATACTAGCTCAAAATTAACATGTAAAACTTCAATGCATCAAAACCGATCAAACGCGGGACATCATCATGGCCGGTCCCGCGGCCGAGGAAGCGGCCCCTCCGATGAACGAGAACAACCCTGGTCCTAACGCCTCTTGCTCGTCCATAAACAAATCCTCTGGATCTCTAAACGCTCCGTGCACGCACACAATCCCCAGCCCTATCATCGTCGCCGATATAAGCAGAGACCCGACGCTTGTCAGGAACACCACTATCACTGTCAACAATATCAGTATCCCTAGTGTTTCCCGATCCGTGAACGTGCGTCCCAATATCACCAGCGGCTGATCCGACGGTCGGAACGTGTAGAGGCACAGCCACGCTGCCAGGAGCGAGACCAGCGTGAGGAGAGAGAACGGATGCGAGAGGAGAGAGAACGCGAGGACGATCACCAGTAGAGTGAGGTAGTTGACACGGAAATAGGAGAAATTCTTGCGCACTCGCGTTGTGGCGTCTGAGAGCGACGCTGGCCTAGTGAAGGCGGTCCGGTCGATGAGTTCGCCCCATGGACGGCGATTCGAGAGCGCGCTGCGAACGGACGCTGAGATGCGCCTGGCCAAGGCCTTTAGGGATGTGGCGATTGATGGTTGCAATTGGGTGGACTCGGTGGTGGTGGTGGCCGCCGTGGGATGGGGGCTGGACACGGGAAGCGGAGGAGAAGAGGACATCGATAGGAATAATGAGAGCAGAGCGAGGGTATTTTGGGAAAGATGGCCGATATCAGTATCCGTGAAGAATAACAGACAGTAAGGAGGTAATGCAGAAACGCTAGGGCATGTAGTGCGTGGAGAATTTTAATGTAATCCGGTGGAGTCGTTGACAGGAAGCTTATTTAGGGGTTGGGTAGCAGAACGATTAGAAAGTCTCTGTAACCGTTGGATATGGTCAAGAGGTACGTCTGTGATTGCGTTACTGATTGCATCTGTTTTTGTGTAGAGAACATGAAAGACTGGTCCAAACATGGGGATGGCTCATGGCTGGCCACACTTTTATCATTATATTAATCACCCGTCATATTTAAAAAATAGGAAAGGTGATAATTACACTTAGATTTTAAGGGTCGCCAAATTTGACGTAACGTTCAAATTTTCACTTTCACGAAAAAGTAAGTATGAAGAGGTTTTTACTTGGGATTACCGGTAAAATATTATGTCATGTTATTTGTTTTAATAAAACTATTAAATATTATATCATACTTAAACTAAAGAAGATTTTATATTAAGTTTAGCTTTTGTAAATTTAGTTAACAAACATAGTACTCCCTCTTATCTAAAATAAAAGTTAGTTTAGAGGGATGGATACTTATTAAGAAAGCTAACGAAATATTTGATATGCCTTTATTAATGATACTACTCAACAATGATGCTTTTTTAAAATTATTATTATTAACATTAACAGTGCAATCATTAAAACATCACATGCAGAGTTTGGATGTTTTCAACTTTTAATTAAAAAGAATTTTTATTGGTTTTGCATTATCTTCATTTCCATCGTCTCTTCATCCGTGTCTATTCGCTTTAACCTTGTATATTGATCTTAACATTGTTGAAAATTTTGAAAATTGATTGATTGATTGATTTAGATTTGGAGCTAAAGATAATAACGTGAAAATTTTAGAGCCTAAAAATTTACAGAATGTTTAAAAAATTTGTAAAGGAACCAAAACCAAAAACTCTAGTAGCTATATAAATATATAGAAGGAACTTTAAAAACAACATCATATGTATTCATGGCTTTCAATTTAGAAAAACAAAATATTGATTTGAATGTTTAAGTAACGTGCAACGAGAGAGAAGTTTCAATTGATTTGAATATTACTCTGGTAAGTTCTGAAAATTCTAATGAAACCGTAGTGTTGAGGTTATCAAATCCGTTTGTTGGCTCTTGAATTTTTTTCTCTAGTTAAGTATTATTTAAATGAATTATGAGGTTTTGATAGATTTATTTTTGGAGTTTAATTGTTATGTTTATAGGATTTATTTCATTGGATTGTTGAATTAAAAGTGATAAGAATACATGAGGGCATTTTTGGTATAACACTTAAGCATATAAGGCATTAAAGAAAGGGTAAAAAGGACTCTGAATACTCATTAAGGGTATTATAGGAAAAAGGGAAATGTTGTCTTGCTTTTTAAGAAGAGAAAACATGAATTAAAGGGAGAAAAGAAGAGAAGAAATGAAAATAAGAGAGAAAAAGGAGAGGTTTTGGTTTTGAGAGAAAGGAATGAAGAAAAAGCTAAGGTTTCATTATTTCTTTTGTTTCAAGAGGGAATTTAAGGTTGATCAAGAAAAGAAAAAGAAAGAGGAAGACAGAGCATTTTGCAACCTCGTTTTCAGTGTCTAGCCTCCTCTTTAGGTCTTAAAAATGAGTGTTTATAGTGTCTTGGGTTCAAAGAAACCTAGTTTTTGCTAAATAGGGGAAGATAGAGCATTTTTGTGTTGACAAAGTCCATTAAGCAGACTGTATATCTATTTAACAGACCTTCTTGGGTCTCTAGAGTGAAGTTGGTTAGGTAATGTCCGTTTAACAGACCTTCTCAGGTCTTTAAAGCAGAATTGGCTAGGCAATGTTTGTTTAACTAACATACCCTAGGCTTATACAAAATCGTGCCATATTGACCCTTTAGACGAAATAATCTCTCCTTAGAGTCTTCTCGAAAGTTGTAAAACTCAGATTTCTCTTCAAAAGTGTACTTGAATGACTTTAATCTGACATCCACAATCAAAGTTATGTCTCATGCCCAAAATTTATCCATTTCCACCTATTAAGCAATAAAGTTGAAATGTGTGAGAAATAATCAAAGAAAGTTCTAAATTCATGACAAGATAAGTCAAATGAGTTCCAATTCATCCCAAAATCATATATGAATAATTTGACTTATCAAAAGACGAGACTTCAAACACTAAGAAAAGATTTAAAAGTTTTGAATATTAAAGAATCCAAGTCAATTTTAAATTATTATATAAGAATGAAAGTGATTGTAGATCAATTAAAGAGATATGGAAATAACATAAAAGATGTTCGAGTGGTGGAAAAATTCATTGTTTTTTAACTCACAAATTTGACTATGTGATGAGTGTTATTAAAGAGTCAAAAAATCTAGAATTATTGACCAGTAAAGAATTAGAGGGATCTTTACAAGCTATGTAGAAAAGATCAAGGGAAGATAAGAAGAGTTAATGGAGAAAGTTCTGAGAGTGAAGAATACTATAAAGAATGATGGAGGAGAAAACAATTAATTTAAATGACGTAGGTAAGGAAAAGGATGTGGTTATGGCTTATATGAAAGAGGAAGAGAGTATGGAGACATCATAAAAGGGGAATGGAAGAATAAGAGGAAGAGGATGATACTACTATTCATATATAAATAAAAGGAGGTATGATAAGTTTAAAGTTGAGGGGTGCTTGGTTCATTTGAGGCAAAGATAATAGGATTTATAATGAATATAGTGAGGAATAAGAATAGATATAATCATTACAATTATGATGGTTGGTTAGGACGAAGGAATGGTTACCATTGCTATTGATAGTAATTGGTTTGTTAAAAATATTGAAAAATAAAAATTTGTTGAAATTTTATTTTACATCAAAATTTAATATATTCTAATTAATTATATTTAATTTATGCACTCCATTTATGATTACCAAATGTTTAAATTCAAGTATATTGCAATATTTTCTTTCCAATAACTCTTGAAGAAAAAAAATGCTCTATCATTTGCTTACATCAACATATCATCAGCTACAAAATGTCCTCAAAATACAATTTAATCATCCAAAATATTGTTTTGCTATAAAAGGAAAAAAGAACCTATCACGTGCATGGCACTTCTTTTTTTTAGTGGAATGACTTTCATTCCTCTTATAATCAGGGGGTATGGAGTAATGCTTTAAACTTGGATATAGAAATACTATTCATCTAATAATAATATATTACCAAGTAGTTGTTTTTCATTCCTTACCCATTCCTTTCTTCCCATACCCATTAACCAAGCACCCCTTGAATGTTTTAATTGTCATAAAATTGATCATCATTCTTGGAAATGTCACAGTACCACTACTAATACTAAAGAAAAAACTAACATTATTAATGATAGTCAAGAAGCTAAAAAGTCAAATT
>JANIHY010000209.1:9507075-9520524 GCA_027479065.1 Erythroxylum brevipes
TAAAAATTAATGTAAATTAAATTATAATAATCAATTATTATAAGAACAAACCTTTAAACTAATTTAAACTATATGGACCGAATCTAAAGAACCCTTTTTATCTTTTCTAAAATACTTAGCGATAAATTATTTTGTTGCTATAAATACTTCTTTAGCATTCATATAATGTGGCTGTTGTAAAGAAGTTATGTAAATTTAGTAACCAAATTTATTGGTTGCTAATGGAAAATTTGAAATACTTGTAGTGACCACTCAATAGTTGATTGTTAATTTGGTTTTTATTAATAATTTTCTATAGCGACCATTAAAGTTGTAGCTAAAATTGTTAAGTTTGGTCATTATATTATTATCCATGAATTGTAAATTTTAGTGACCATCTACAACCACTAAGTATTGATTGGTCGGTAAAAAATATACGAAACTTATATATTGCAACAAAATAAATTTTGGTTGCAAAATGTATATAATTAGCAACCATTTTACTATGATTGCTCAGAATTTAGTTGCTGAAACCAAAATTTCTTGTAGTATCAGTTTCAGCAGTTTAGACAACTGTATATGCCTTAATAACATCAAAATACAACATCCAATTTCAAAGGTAAGACTTCCTTGGAAGATGTAGTTCAATCTTTGACCACTAATATTTTGACATTTTAGCGGAGTACTGAAACAAGTATTCGAAATATTGAAAATCAACAAAGAAATATTGAAAATTATATAAACTAAATGGCAACCGTTATAAATCGATTGGAATAATAAAATTTTGAAAATTTTCTAGCACAATTAGAAATTAATTCCAAACAAAGTGCAAAGGCTATCACAGGGCGGAGTGGTAAGGAATTGCAAGAATTACATCCGAAAACGTCACAAATTGTATGTATTTCCTGTAGTGTTATAAAAAAATTGAATTGTAAGAAGTATATAGTAGTGGAGTGTAAATATGAACATTAGCTGGCTGATAAAATTGACCCGTCATGAATAATCCATCTCCTATTATGGCTCACATCGATCTCTAACTTTCTCCTAATAAGTAATGCAACACTAGACTTTCCGCTTATAAATAATGCATATTTCATGTCACAAAACATCAAGTTCTTGAAAATAGATAATAACTCTTTTATGAAAATGAAAAATACCATCCCTTCCTTGATTTTATTGCTTCTTAGTTCAGCTTTCTCTTACGGAATCCGCAATTCCAGAAACCCAAAAGTCTCGCCTAAATTCTCTGCTATTCTCATCTTCGGCGACTCTACAGTGGACTCCGGCAACAACAACTATATCAACACATTGATTAAGGCTGATTTTTATCCTTATGGTCAAGATTTTCCAGGTCACGTATCAACAGGAAGATTCTCAAATGGGAAACTTGTTCCTGACTTCATTGCTTCAAAGTTGGGGATTAAAGACACTGTTCCTGCGTTTTTGGATCCAAAATTAGCTGATAAAGAACTCCTCACTGGTGTTAACTTTGCTTCTGCTGGCTCAGGATACGACGATGTGACCTCACTTGCACCAAATGTCTTTCCATTTCCAAAGCAAGTGGAGATGTTTAAGAATTACACATCAAGACTTAAACGAGTTATTGGAGAAAAAGAGGCTGCGAATATAATTGGTGATGCTTTGTTGTATGTTAGTGCTGGAACTAACGATTGGATTTTCAATTTCTATGATCTTCCAACAAGGAGGTTGGAGTTTGATGTTCATGGCTATCAAGATTTTCTACAAAACAGGATCACATCGTTCATCAAGGTTTGTAAGAAAGCTGTATCTCTTTTATTGATATATGTCTTATTCAAATGTTGAACTATTAATTTTGCAAGACTAAGTGCTGAACAGGAATTATATGATCTTGGTTGCCGTACATTTATAGTAAATGGCCTGCCTCCGATTGGCTGTCTCCCGTTCCAAATCCAAGCCAAGCTAAGGAATCCAAAAATGTCTGCCGGGTGTTTGGAGGATCAGAACTCGGATTCTCAGTTATACAATACGAAGCTTGAGAAGTTGTTGCCTCAATTACAGGCAAACCTTCCAGGGAGCGAAATTCTCTATGGGGACATATACAACTCACCTCTCGACATGATCAATAATCCAAAGAAATACGGTAATTAATCCCAAAAGCTTAATCATTATTTACATATATATATATATATATAGACAAACCCAGGTGTGATTTTTTTCCAACATTTCAGACTTTGTCGACACAAAGAAAAGTTGTTGTGGAGGTACTGAACTTGGGCTATCATTCATATGCGAGCCGAAAGCACCAAAGTGTCGTAATGCTTCGCAGTTCCTTTTCTGGGATGCAATTCATCCTACACAAGTAGTATACGAATACCTGGCAAAATTCTTGGTAGAAAAACATCTGTCCCAAGTTATGTATTAATGTAGAAATATCAAAGCCCTAATCAATGATCGCCTGTTGAGACGATATAATTATTGTGGTTGTCATCCAGTTTATAATAGTATTCCAGTTCATACATTATTAATTCCTTATTCATTTCTTATACCCCATTACTATGAATGGATCATTTTCATGTCCCACACAATTCATAGCTCCAGGCCATATCTCGTTTGACTAATCCTCGTGAATGTCGCTTCTCTTTCCATAAACCATGCAGGGACCAATCCAACCGTGATCGAATTGTTGGGTCGACCGGTAATTTTCTTCTTTAGGTTAGATGAGGTTTTAAACTAGCAAGTCAAATTTGCTGTTAAAAGTAAGACAAAACATTGCTGCAGTAGAGCCTCTATGTAAGCATGAAAAGTGAAACATTAGTCAGTGGCAACCAGAGCGACCAAATCTGTCATTCGTTCTTAAATCTTTACACCATCACTATATTTACAAAGTCTGTAAAATAAAAGTGCAGCTCAATTCAAGGTTTCAATTCCCATTTTCTAAATGTTTCGAGAGGCTTAAGCTTTAGAAAGACGCTGTTAAAAGCTTAAAAAAGTTACACATCCTTTGTAGAGAAGGGGAAAATGCAACTTTGTAGAGAGTTGCATTACGCATACCTTTTGCAGAGTTCCAAAGGACTCAAGTCAACGTATGATCCCATGTAGAAGTATACTCAGATCTTGGTATCATGTGCAAAATACTACTCTAGACTGTTATCGAATAAGGACATAGAAAAAAGAGATGGTCCATATCCTTAATAGCCAATTTACATAATAGACAAATTGAATCGACCGAGTCGTGTCTTTAACTTTTAGGCCGATGTCTATTTTTGATCGCTAGTCAGGTTATAAAAGAAGCTTTAGAGTGAATGGCCTTAACCCATAAAAGAGAATACCAAGGAACTGCTTCTAATACTTGAGTAAGTATCTTATGGCAAGATTTATTGGAGAATTGACCATTTAGATTTGGAGACCAAATTGTTAAGATATTTATTATACCTCATTATTTAATTTTTACATTTTTTAATTATTGGATATTTAAGATAATGATTAAAAGTCCAAATTAAGATGAGGTATAAATAAGTAATACTTCTTATTTGAATTGGATTCTTGGATAAAACCTGAAGTGAAATAGAAGTCTATCTTTATTGGGAGTGTATAGAGATCACATTGGATTATTGAAGAATTTTGTAAGATTGCTTGAGATGTCCTTGCGTGTATGATTCCACGTCTCAACTCCTTGCATGCGTGATCTTCTGGACCTGGTGATTTCTTTGTTGGGTGTTGGTTGCAGTTGTGTGCGTGAAAAGTAAGGCTTTGATTTGATTAATTTGGTGATTTGAGGGATATTATGTGATTGCTGAAGTTAGAGTAGTATGTGTCTTTGTGATCCCTCATCTGGAATAGCAGTCTGTGTGTATGATATTGTTATGGGCTAAAGGACAGTGTTAATGATTTGCATATTTTATGATGGTGAATGCGTGACTCCTTTGCCTCGTTTTGGGTTGGTCCTTGTCTTATTCTAGGTTGGTTGTTGGTGAATAAGCATATCACATTGTAGTGAAGTGCAGAATATTTCAAGGTAGTGGCAGATTGGGCAGGTGCAACTCTATGGGTGTGTGACTTCTTGGCTGCATCGTTTTTGGTTAGCTGCATGTGGTGTACATGTTTAACTCCTTTTGGGCAGTATCATTTATTGATTGATTTCCTTGTAAGTTATGTATAATTAGGTTGGTGAATGTGTTATAAATATAGCTGTGGCTTGTGTTTGTGTTTGTGTGAATCATTTTGGCATCTTTTTTAATTCGCTAACATAGAGTGGAACTTGGGAGTTGATAGATTTTCTAGACTGACTATGATATTATCATTGGTGAACAATTGTCAGATTCATCTTTAGAAGAGCTGAAAACATTGGGAAGTTGTTCTTTATCTATCTCAAGTGTATTCGTTTTTGTTCCTAGTTATTTTAATTACTTGAGTTATTCACTTATTGTTCTTTCTTTAAAAGCATCAGAGAATATATGCTAGATTGAACCTAAGCGTAGCGGAAAGAATAAATTTTTTATAGAATCAACTTTAACAAAAATTAATAAGAAACATAAAACAAGAAATTAACAAAGCTATACTAGCTTGTTTCGATATCTTGTTACAATTTCCTATTTCTTTGAATTCGTCAATCCACGAGCCGTTTAGTCGTCCGACCTCTAATGATATTCATAGATTTATTTAGATAAAACTCAAATCTAATTTGAGAGGAAAAATGTAAGAAGTGCTAGCCCCATATTTTTCTAATTTTTCCTTTTATATGAAAAATCTTATTTTTCATGTTCTTAGATTTTATTAAAATTATAAGTAAAGTCAAACTTTAATTATAATTATGAATTAATCTTTATAAGATCACATATCACATATTAATCCTTAAAGTTTTTAAAACTTCTCAATTAAGTCCAACTTAATTTAAATTTCACCTTTTCCTTTATAGGCCTTTTATTTGTGACCCATTAGGTTCCTAATAAGTTGGCCATAATTATAAATTCTAATTCTAATTCATAATTAGGATCAGATAAATTAAAACTCTTTTTAATTATATTTAATTATTTAATTAAACAATTTATAATCATAGATCATGATTGATATTTAGTAACATGTAATGACTAACTAAATATTAGGAATGTCAAAGTGGTTTGACCTAACCTATCTATGCATGGCTATAATGTATAAATTAATTCTTTCGTCATCTAATGTTCCAATTAAAATTGGAGTATGTAATTTGTGTATGCTCTAAATAATCTGATCATGTTTGTTCTTGCTAATTAGTAAATGACTTATAATTGATATTTAAAAACAACGTTTCCAAATTTCAATTTGCTCTAGCCAGAAATTTCCAAAATCATTACTAATCAAGAGTAGCAGAACATTCTCCCTAATTACTTTAGGATAACAAATTCTTTATTGATTTACTCAACTATCTTCATATAGCTCATGCTATATCCAATAACTACATAATTGAACTTCTCTAACAATAGAACATAAGTAGCAGCAAAACATAATAATTCCTATATGAGATAACTTTGGTAATCTCAAGTCTAAAGATCAATTATACAACTATCATAATGAGATTATCTACAGACAAACAAGTAATGTTCCATTCGAGATTCTCATAATTGGGTCATTTAAGGGAACTTATTCTCTAATAAGCACCACATATTTGCTTATGTATCTCCATAATTTAATCTATGAGTTCGATTACTTTCTTCATTAGAAAGAAACAAATATGTGCTAGTCTAACCATTTCATCAATACCCTATCTTGATGAAACTATGACTAGGAACATTTTAGGAATAATACAAAATGCAATTTGAATCTCATAACTATAATCACATTATAATTTTTAATTGCATAACAATTATTTTAGGGATTTTATCTTTATGATTAATAATTAAATAATTAACAAATACACAAAGATAAAGAATGCCTTTTATTGAATAAAAAACAAAATTTATACAAATAAATATACAACCAAAAATTGACTGCAAGAGCATAAACTAACAATCTCCCACTTGCACTAAAACCAATTGCTAACGTATCGAATACCATAGCCATCCATATGTCTATCATGTCTTTTATGAGACAAAGGCTTAGTGAGAGGATCTGCTAGATTCTTATCATTGGGAACTCGCTCTATCAGGATGTCCTTTCGTTCTACTATCTCTCGGATTAGATGAAACTTCCTAGATACATGCTTGGATCGCTGATGAGACCTCGGTTCCTTCGCTTGTGCTATAGTACCATTGTTGTTGTGGTACATTGCTATCGGATCAATAATGCTAGGAACCACTCCAAGTTCAATGATGAACTTCTTGATCCAAACTGCTTCCTTCGTTGCCTCAAAAACTACAATATACTCAACTTTAGTTGTTGAATCTGCGATGGTTGGTTGTTTAGAACTCTTCCAACTAATTGCTCCACCACAAAGAGTAAAAATATACCCTCCTTGTAATCTACTATCTTTCTTTGATTCTCGTCTAATATTTTATCCCCCAAATTCAGATGGTCAATTCCCTTGAAAGATGGCAATAAAATCTTCAAAGATTGTGAGAATCTTGAATTTGACTTTTGAAAATTACTCTGCAGATTTATTCCATCTTTAGGCGTGCCCACACTTAGTCACTGAATTGCTGTCAAACTAGGAATTTCGGATTCTCGTCATTCTTTTGCATCTTTTTGATTCAATTTCATCCTGAAGGTGTTGAAAATCATCTACAAACAACTATAAGATAATTCCATTAATTTCGGATAATAATTTCAACACATTAATGATAATTAAGTATCAAATAAGTGCAAATTGATGACTTAACAAATTCCCCTACACCAAACCTTTGCTCGCCCTCGAGTAAACATGTCAAACCATTACACTCAGTCAATTCATCCTTCACAAGATCTAGTACACACAATCTATTAACTTGGGACAGTAAGACTTAAGTTACAACACATATCATAATCGTTTTTCACCAATGCAAATAAACAAAGTCAAAATATGACATCATTATTCAAAAGCAAGTATGAAATCAAAATGAATTCTCTCACAGATTTCGATCTTACACTCAAATGTTTGAGGGCAAAGTGTTTCGCTCAAATCTCTCTCTAACATGTTGCACTACCATAGGCTTGCAATTTTACCAATTATCATTCATTCAGATCACATGAGCTAATAGATCATAAGGACTTTATTTAAGGTTGTAATAGGGCTAGGTTCATAGGTAAGGTAAAGAGACAAAGGGTTAATCACAAGCATTCATAAAGTATTAAGTAAAAGGGACACGCAAATTAAAATTCTGAGATAAACATGAATAAAAAGCACTACAACAACTTATTACTAAGTACTATACTTTATTCTTCTCTTTCTCTCTTTTTTTTTCTTTTCTTTTCTTCTTCTTCTTTTCTTCTGATTTTTTTTCTTTTTCCCTTCTCTTTTCTTTTCTTTTTTCTTTTTTTTTTCTGAATAATGCTAAGAATAAGGGAAAAATAATAACAACAAGAGAAAATAATAAACACATGAGTAGAAGTACCTATAAAAAAAGTCTCAGAACCCAATATAGAACAAAAGTCCAAAATTACTTAATGCTTCATTTATCTTGTGATAGGGTAAGGCTAATGGGGATTTTGGGTTTTTAAAATAAGGTGATTGATTGAAAAACAAGATAAAGGCTAAAAAATGTTTGCAAAGGGAAAATAAATAGTTAGGTTAATTTTAAGCTAAGGGTGTAAAAACCAATAAGGTCTTAATCATTTCTATATCCTATGTGATCAAACAAATTCAAACCGGTTCTATGCAAGTTCTGAAGGCAACATGAATAGAGGAGCCTCACACAATTCAAAGAAATAGCATGACATAAAGATGATGTCATTTAGGCTCAAATTTTGCTCACAACTTCAAGTTAAGAATTCACTTCAATCCCACACAATCCTCATCTCTCAAATGTCCAAATTTTGACTAAGTTTATAAGATTAGTTATTGCAATCAATCAACATAAGTCACTTTAAAACTCACTTAGCCCAATTTAATTTCATGCATATACTCAATCTCATCCAAACTAATATGACAAAGCTTCATGGTTTAACACACAACAATCATGCAAAAATCAAGAAAAATCACACAAAAACTAAAAAAATGGTCACATACCAAAACTCCAATGTTTTTCCCCCACATCTAGACCAACATTGTCCTCAATGTTAAAGAAGCATAAAAATAAAGGAAAAAGTTAAAGAAAGCTTCTCTATTATGGAAGTGCCGAAATCAAGATGTTGGCGGATGTGGTGGAGAAATAAGAGTTGGCACTAGGATGGAGAAAAATTAGCAGCAAATTGTATGAGTGTGGGGAGCCTTCGGGAGTCACTTTTCTTCCTGGGCATTGTGTCAATTCCATAAAGACCACCTACAATTTCACAAAACCAGAACACAAAAACAAAAACAAAAGTGAGGGTTGATGGGTAAGTAGGCAATGAAAGATGAGAGTTCCGTGAATTCTAAGTGAAATGATGTAGCACCCCCTTACCTCAGGATACACACCTGGATGCCCGAAGGTCATTCTGGTACATATCTTATGATAAAGGTGAGCTACATTCGATTACTACACTCTCTTCACATGGCATGATACCATAGTTCACTCATAAGGCTTCAGAAGAAATCACAATATTTTTGAAACCAACTTTCCTCATTTCTTTTCTCAAAATCGAAAGTCTACATTATGTCTTTCAACAATTTCCATATGTACATCATCAAAACCTAATACAATAGTATTACATGAATGAGAAAAATATGTACAATCTGACTAATCTGTCTAAAAAATCCCAGTTGACCGATCTTTGAGCCATGACTTCTCTTGAAAATACAATTTACATGGCTGGTAAAGCCTCTCGGTAGCTAAAGTCGTCTCTTGGTCCTGAAAAAATAACGTTGCAATTTTGATGAGTTTTGCGAACTCAATGAGGTAATCATCATCGATGGTCCACTCAATTCATGTAACACGTCAATTCACAAAATAATTATTTCACAATTTTGCATTTCACATGAGTACCACAATTTCACTTAAGCATAAGCAATTTGCATTTCACTCTATCAAACATACTTAACAAGATGCAAATGAAATGCTCATGAGACACTTTTCAGTTGTTATGTTGTTGTGACTGGGTGCCTGAACTATCCCGTATTCAATTTGGATACCGGGTTCATTAATAGTTGTCCCTTATCTGAGGAGGATACAGGGCTCATTACATATTAAGCCTGAGGTTCTGAAACGCTTGTGAGCTCGAGGTTCATTTTTATTCGTTAAGCTTTAAGCTTTGATCATTGGCTACTCTAGTCATAAATCACATTATCTGATTATGCATTCATGAATGGAATACATGTAACACAATCAATCATAATATAAAGCACATAGGTCTCACATTCACAATCATTCATTATTCAAGACATAATTATAAGCAGATAATAATTGAGAGAAATAGTCTAGGTTACTCACAAGTTACTCCCGAAGCTAATGCCTAGAAATGCTGGCAACGTCCGGAGGTTGACGTTCCAATTGCTCATCTATAACTAATAACATACACATGTATCACAATTTGCACAATTATGCGTGTTCATTAATGCACATGTACGAAATGAGTTATGTAGAATGCATGTTCAGGACAATCCCGGGTATCCTTCCATCAATGTCATCGTAAAAACAATCAAATATCGAAACTCACTTAACTAGCATGTGTTCGTATGGTTTATATCTCAACAAACCATGTGAATCCAACTTCATAACCTAATGAGCCATTTCAGATTTTTCTCCAAACTCTACCTTTTGGGTCTACTGTTCTTGATCATTAAGACAACAAAAATAAAGAAATTTGACAGTACTCTTCTCTAGAAAAGTGTTCCTTTATGTCTCATATTTCTAATGACACTAAAATCATTCAATTTGGTTCAGTAGGGTGAACGTTATACTCCAAATACTTTTGAACTACTTTTATTTTGAGACAATACCCTATACTCAATTTCCATACAAAAATTGAAACTCTTAGAGTCCGATTCAAAATTTTATTTCTTCACATAATTTGTATCCCTATGTTTCTAGTTTACTCCAAATAAAAAATAATCTCATTTGAAACTCTACAGATCAAGATATCATCAAAATACTAAAGTATATTTAGTAAAATGACACCAGCTTATACTATTAAAGGGTACATTCGCTGTACCCATTCCACTTTTTCACTCAATCTTGCTCAATTAGATTCATAGGGCTATGATTTTTGGTATAGATGTAAAGCACTATCTTATAATTCCAATGGTTCAAGAATCAAGTCATTTGGAGTTCTAAAGAAGAAGTTATGGCCAAAAGAATTAAACGTGTTTTTGTCCTTACTCATATTGTACATATCTTGGCACAATTGTGATAAATTTTGGTACAGATGTCAGATTGATTTTTTGTTTAGATGGTTTGAAAGAAGACTTCGAGATATAAAACTTTTATGCAGACCTCAATGACAAATTCAATCTTTTGAAGGATAAAAAATGGAATAGAAGATAGAAGATGAACCGTAATTAAGATGATGGGTATGAAAGCCACATTTTCATCCTTCGTAACCATGCAATGAGATTATTCAAATGTCACATTAAAATTCATATCACATAATTGAGAGACACTTAACAAGTTATGTTTCAATCCATTAACAAATAAAACATTGTCAATGGTAGGCAAAGGTTCCTTATCCACTTTACCAATACCAATGACTTTACCTTTGTTGTTGTCTCCAAATGTGACATATCCTTGATTCTTTGGTCTAATTTTTGCAAATAGGTTCTTGTCTCCACTCATGTGCCTTGAACATCTACTATCAATGTACCATGTGCTTGGTGGTTTTTCATTCCATGCTTGTACCTACAATAGAAACATTCTTTCTCTTATTTTCTTTTTCAATTTCTTGTTGATTTCAATAGCTTCTTCAAAATCAATTTGTAAAGCATTAAATGAATCTCTAAGATCTTGATCAATTACCTCATCTTCATCATCACTTGTTAAGGAGTTATTTTCCATGAGAGCTAAGTTGTTTTCATCATTGCTTTGATATGCTTCCTCATCATCACTCCAAGTGGTTACTAAGCTAGCTTTCTTTTTTTCTTTGTCAAACTTGTCATTTTTTTTGGATATTTAAAGTGAAGGATGAGTTTTTGCATTCTCTAGCATGATGTCTTCTTTTTCCACATTTCCAACATTCTTCATTGTTCTTGGACCTTCTTTCCATGGTGTAGTTCTTTCTTTCTTCATTTCTTCCACCACGTAAGTCTTTCTTCCTATTCTTGAGTAGTCCCTTGAACTTTCTCAAGTTTCTGGCATACATCGCTATTTCTTCATCATCTTCTTCTTCATCTATTTCTTCGCCACTTTCATCAAGAGAGGAAACATTAGCTTTTAAAGCAATTGATTTTTTATGACTTACCTCTTCCTCCTCTTGATTTGAGAATGATCTCATAGTTTATGATTGAGATCCTTAGACTCCATAATAGCGGTGACTTGTGAATCCCATTCTTTCGTTAGTGACCGAAGAATCTTTTTCACCTTCTCGTTGTCCATCATGTGCTTTCCAAGGTTGCCTAATCCATTGATTATTTCTACAAAACGATCAAGCATAGTGGAAATAGACTCACCTTCTTTCATGACAAACATTTCATAGTCATAGAGAAGCATGTTGATCTTTGTCTCTCGAATTTGATTGGTTCCTTCATGAGTGATGCGAAATCTTTCCCACATTTCTTTAGCACTAGTGCATGAGTTCACTCGATTTCTCTCGTCAACAGTGAGAGCACAATATATCAATTTCATAGCTTTTGCGTTGATGTAAGCTTGCTTCCAATCATTGTCATCATACTACAGCTCCGTCTTTACCTCGCCATTTTCTTTCAATAGAACATGTGGACCGAAGATTATGATCTTCCAATACTCTACTCCCTCGCTTATAATATGGTATTTCATAGGATTTTTCCAAGAAGAATAGTTAGTACCATTAAACAAAGGAGGGCGATTATTGGTGTTACCTTCTTCTGCTAAATTATTGTGTGCCATCCCTGGATTCTTCTGCTCTGATACCAATTGTAAACGATCTAGAAAGGGGGTTGAATAGTATGCAATACACATTTCACACACGTTATAACTTTGCATAGTTATAATTGTTCAATAATGCACATGTATGAAAATGATTATGTACAATACACATTCATGACAATCCCGGGTATTTTTCCTTTAATTTCATAAAAAAAATCATTCCCATATCAAAATTCATCTAAGTATAATTTATACTTAGGTTTATACCTCAATAAAACCATTAAATTATAATTTATAATTCATTGAATCACTTTCAGATTTTCCAAGATACCCCTTTCAAGTCTACTGTTCATGTTCAATTAAAAGGCAAAACTGATGTAATTTGGTCATACTCTCTTCTAAAAAAGTGTCCATCTGTGTCTTATCTTTCCATTTATACCAAAATCACTAAATTTGGTTCAATAATTTAGAATATATACCTCAAATATTATTGGGTTGCTCACATTAAAAAATAGTGTACTATGCACAACTTCCATCTAAAAATTCAACATCTTAGAGATTGAATCATAATTCAAAATTTTCATATGATTTATAGATCTATGTCTCTAGTTTACTCTAAATTAAAATCATCTCATTTGGAATCCTATAGATCTAGATATAATCAAAATATTGAAGTATGGTCAGTAAAAGAACACCAGTTCATATTATTTATGAGCACACTCACTGTACTCGTCCCACGTTTTTCACTCAATCTTTCTTAATTCATTTCAGAATGCTACCAATTTTTATGGAGATGTATAAAAATTTCTTGAGAATACAATGCTTTAAAAATCAGATCATTTATAGGTCTATGGAAGAAGTTATGGTCAAAAGAAGGAAGGTTGTTCAATAGAAGGGAAATTCCCAAATGCACGATCGTGCATTTGCACGACGATGCAAATTTCTCTTTACCTCCAAAGTTGCTGCCGTACTTTTGTACAACGTTGCTTTTTAGATAACCCTCAATGTCATCGTCATGCTTTTGAATGACGTTGCTTTTGGCCTCAAATCTTAAAAGTCACTGTCGTGCTTTTGCACAACGGTGCTTTTTCACTTCTTGTTTTTCACCAATATCTCAACTTCTAAACTCCATAACTTTTGATCCAGAACTCCAAAATTTACAAACTTTATATCAATGGAAAGATAAAAGACAGATCACAATGTTTAAGAAGATTTATGGAAGTTTCAGCTTTAAAAATCAACTCTCACTGTTCATTCCCAAAATTTTTTTCCAGATAACTTCCACTTTTCAAAAGCCAACACTTCAATTTAATCTACTACACTTTACTAAACTCATTCACCACAATCCACACTACCTCTAAAAAGAAAAATTAATCAAGTTCTATGAAGATCATAAAAATTCAAATATCCATTTTTCTCACTCTTCAGGTTCTGCAAATTTCAACTTTTTATCACATTCACTATTTTC
>JANIHY010000209.1:9593841-9621076 GCA_027479065.1 Erythroxylum brevipes
TATGAGTTCACCACTCATCAAGATTATGGTTCATAATAAGCGAATGCTTAAGTTGTATGTTTTAAGATTAAAGTAACAACCCACTTTATTCTTAAAAACATACTTAATTCCATATTCATTTAATAGTGCCATTATCGATAGTCTACGACTATCATAATATAAAACTCATCATTCCCTTTAAGCAAACTCCTTTACTTATATGAAGATAAATTGCAACACTACAGTCTAAACCATAATCAAACGACCAACTTGATTATTCAACTGTGAATCAATTGATTTAGATTTCTTATAATATACATGTTTCCCATACATCTCTATGTATATGTATGTTACTTACAAAAGAATCTTGATACCTTTTGACCAGATATATAACGCCCAAAAATGGAATTAAGACCAATCTAATAGTAGAATGAGAGCAAATTGATGGAACAATAATAGTATGTTTTGATTTGGACTTGTCTTTTTTATCATATGATCTTCCTCTATTTATTTGCAAGTTCTAAGATGATTGTAGCCGTTGGAGAAGTCTACTAGCCGTTGTACATTGCTCATAGCTGTTGTAAAATGATTTTCTTTCCATTTGTAGTCGATTGACTCATCAAATTTTGTTTAGCTACACCTGATAGTCGACTAGTGGAGGTGTTATAGTCGACTAGTACCTTATAGTCAGCTTGTCTCCAAAGCATCAGTCGACTAACTCTTATGTTTTTTATGTGAGTTTTATCTCCGCTCTTCGAATAGTCGACTTATGTGATGATAGTCGACTAGTGCTTCTATCCACTTGATTAATAGTCGACTTGTAACAAGTTGGTCGACTTATTTCATGCCCCAACTAACATGTCTAAAATTCTTGGTCGACTTGTGATATGCTAGTCGACTAATGTCAGATCCCATGACAGATTTTGCATGATCTTCAATATTTCTTGATGGGAATATTTGATCTCACATAATCTCTTGACCGTTGTTTTTCTCTTGAATGTGTCAAGCTTGTTTTGCATTAACTCTTTAATAGTATATCAATCCAAAAATACTTTAAATAAATTCTTAATCAATTCTATATATTTTATTATTATCAAAACACAGAAGGATTTAATTTGTCAACCACCATTGGTCCAACAATATGCATCATTTATGGTAAGATCTGTCGCTTTGTTATTGATACTAGTAGTTATTAGAATATAATATCTGTTGAGGTTGTCCAAAATTTTAATTTAAGAACTGAAAAAACTCCCTGCACCATGTAAGATGGCTTAGTTAAAGAAGGGTAATGTGATCACAGTGTCTCAACGTTCTTTGGTGTCCTTTTCTGTGTGTCCTAAATATAGAGATTTAGTATGGTGTGATGTAATTGTCTGGGATGCTTGTCACTTGTTGGGGAGATCGTGGTAGTATGATAGGTGGGCGGTACACATGATGGTAGGGCTAACACGTACAGTTTTGTATTTAAGGGAACGAAGATACTATTGCCTAGTAAAGGGGTGAAAAAGGATAAACCGACAGAGGAAAGTACTAACCTATTATCCTTGGCTAGATTTAATAAAGTATTGTAGGAGTCAGAAGTGTTGTATCTACTGATCGGGAAGGAGTTGAACTAGACGTGATTACACCATAGGCGATAGTCAAACTACTCAATGAATTTAGTGACATATTCTTGAGCGAGGTACTTGATAGTTTGCCACTGTTACGTGATATTCAACACCAGATTGGTCTTGAACTAGGAGTCATGTTACCAAACCGCCCCTATTATAGAGTGAGCCAGAAGGAGCACAAGGAGTTATGCAATCAGGTGGAGGAGCTACTGGTAAAAGGGCATGTGTGTGAAAGTCTAAACCTTTACGTAATGTTAGCCATATTGACGTTTAAAAAAGAGGATTCATGGTGTATGTGTATGGATAGTAAGGCCATCAACAAGATCACGATGAGGTGCTACGGTATTTTCTAAGTTGGACTTGAAGAGTGGTTACCATTATATTTGAATTAGGCCTGATGATGACTAGAAGATAGCCTTCAAGACTAGAGAAGGGTCGTATGAATGTTGGTAATGCCAATTGGTTTGTCTAACGCACCCAGTACTTTTATGTGCGTGATAAACTAAATTTTTAGACCTTTGATTGGAAAATTTGTTGTTGTGTACTTTAATGATATATTGATTCATAGTCCTAAAGAAGAGGTGCATATACAACATTTGTGGGAGGTTTTGTTTATCCTTCTTAGAGAGAAGTTTTATGCAGCAACAAAGAAGTGTGTATTCATGATAGATAGAGTCCTATTCCTGGGGTATATGGTTTCTAAAGACGGACTACAGGTTGACGAGTCCAAAATTGAAGCAGTGGTCATAACCATAAACCATCACTGAGGTCCAAAGTTTTCAAGGTTTGACATCTTTTTATAGACGTTTCATTCCCCACTTTAGTATTTTCATGGCCCCAATCATAGATTGTGTGAAGGGAGGCAAACTTCTATGGACTAAAGAGGTTGAGGGAACTTTCCAATTGATAAAAAAATACCTTACTACAACACCATTATTAGCATTGCCTAACTTTTCCAAGCCATTAGAATTACATAGTGATGCCTCAAAGGTGGGCAATGGAGCAGTTTTGAGCTAGAACAGTAAACCAGTGACGTATTACAATGAGAAGTTATCCGGATCTTAGCTTAATTACAGTATCTGTGATGTGGAGTTCTACGTTGTTGTATAAGCTGACAAACATTGGAAGCACTATCTGTTTTACAAAGAGTTCATCCTTTATACTGATCACGAAGCCTTAAAGCACCTCCATAGGCAGGATAAGGTGGCGACTAGACATGCCTCTTGGGTCATTTATCTACCTTCGTGGTGAAACATAAGGTGGGGGTGACGAATAGTGTGGCAGATGCTTTAAGCTGTCGAAGGGCATTGTTGACTAAAATGAATGTGGAGGTATTTGGTTTTGATACATTTCGTGATTTGTTTGATATTGACCTATATTTTTTTTCCATTTTGAGTGTTGTGCGGGCAGGAGAAAAAGCTAGTTTTGTATTATTAGACAAGTTTCTTTTAAAAGATAATCAACTATATATCCCATATTGCAGCTTATGGCTGAAGATTGTTCAAGAGCTACATAATGGGGGGCATATTGGGCGTGATCACACTCTACAGCTAGTCCAAGCCTCCTACTTTTGGCCCACAATTTGAAAAGAGGTAAAGAAGTATGTCTAATGTTATCGAGTGTGACAAGTCTCGAAAGGGGTGGTAACCATTGTAGGGTTATACAGACCATTACTCATTCCAACACAGTTTTGGGTTGATATTAGCATGGATTTTATGCTAAGATTACCTCGTACATATCGAGGTAATGATTCCATTTTCTTCGTGGTTGATCGGTTTTCCAAGGTAGTTCACTTGATCCCTTGTAAGAAGAAAACTAATGTTGTTAGTGTCACGCAACTGCTTTTTTAGGATGTCTATCGTCTAAATGAGTTAACAAATTCTGTTGTCTCAGACAGGGGCACCAAGTTCCTTAGTCATTTTTGGTGGAGAAATCAGACAAGATGATTCCAATTTTATAATGGATACACCTTTAGAGGGTGGGCTAATTCTTATGGAAAATGATCAATACACAACTCAACTTTAGTGGTGCCTATCAACCCCAAACAAATGGGCAAATTGAAGTTGTCAATAGATCATTGGGCAATTTGCTACGACGTCTAGTAAGTGATCATGTGAAGAGTTGAGATCAGAAGTTATGTCAAGCAAAGTTCGCTCATAACCATGCTATCAATAGGAGTACCGATTTTAGCCCATTCCAAGTGATGTATTTTGTTGTGCCTTCGGGTCCCCTAATCTTACTGCCTATGCCACAGTGGACTCAATTTCATGGCAGAGTAGAGGATTTTGTGGGTTCATTACAGGCAGTTCATAAGAAAGTCATTGAGAACCTTTAACAGGTTGATTCCAAGTACAAACAAGCTGTTAATAAAAAAACAAAGACACATGGAATTTGATGATGGTGACTACGTTAGGCCTGTCCTCACTCATGATTGATTTTCTGTAGATGACTACAAAAAGTTGTCAGTTACGAGACTTGGGCCTTTGGAGATTGTGGAGAAAATCAACCCCAAAATCGTTTTAAGTTGTTTAGTCACATTCAGACTTCAGATGTATGTATTCAATATCAAACATCTAATGCCCTTTTATGGTGACTCTTTTGATGATGACCAAACAATCAATTCGAGGGTAAATTTTCTTGTTCCTAGAGAGAATGATGCTAATCGGAAAGCATAACAATACTTGGAGCAATGGGATAAAGATCGCATATAGTGGCAGTTTCATACTTATGGACCAATTCGAGCATTCAATTTGACAAATTTTCTATTTTTGGTAATTTTTGATTCCGTAATTTCTTTTATAGGTAATCAATTTTGGATGCACCATTTTGGGCTTCATTCTTGGTAAATTTCGAGTTTTAGGAATATTTTGAATTTTTTAGCATAATCAGGGTTTTCCTTTTATCTTTAAGATTTCTGCCTATATAAAGGCATTGTAGCTGAAAGTCAAGACTTTTTTTATCAATGAAATAAGAACTCCCTTTCTCATAATTCTCTTTTCTTTTCGGTCTTCTTTGCGAGCCAACAAAATTAGAGTTCTATATTCTTAACAATCTTCAGTAATTCAACAGGTCTATAAAAGGCTTCCACTATGTCAGTTTGTTGTCTGCTTATACTTGGTCAAAGTTGTATAGTAAAGTTGTTGTCCTTTTTAAGATTAATTTTGAAATACGGAGCCTTGCATAATTTGATTTCTTATGAAATTTTGATTAAGTATTATTATTGTTAAGATATAGGTGATTATATCTTATTATTTAATTTTGGACATTATTTGATAATTAAACCTAGTGATGATTATATGGGACTTTTCCAAGACAAGTTTGATAAGGTTTAAAATCCAATTAAGATAGGATTTAAGTATATAGTCTATTTTGGGATAATAGCTATCTAAGGAAGGCAATTTTCTAGATTTTGAATTAATCATGGCAATTGTAAATTGAATGGAATTCACGTGTATTGGACTAAATGTTGTCAATTTTGGAAAGGAGCTTTGTATGACTTGGCAACTAAGATTCCTACGATGATTTTTGATAATTTTATGCAATTGATTATCTAAAGATTGAAATCTATCTGTTGTAAACTCTGGAATAGTATCACGTGACTTGAACTGAATGGTGCGTGATTGCGTTTTCCTTTGATGTATTGTGGTTGATTGGTTGTTCTTTGAAGTAATCACAAATTTCAATGAAACAGTAAAACAATATACAGTGCGATAGAACCAGCTAAATGAGTAGCTCAATAGAAATTATAAAATTCCGCAGTACAAGAATTCCAGGAACTCAAGAACAGGGGATGAGTAAAAAAATACAGAAGAGGAGATGAGAAGAGAAAGTTACATCAACAACCAGTATTAACGTACCCCCCCATTCTACATTATTTGTTGTATATATAGATTGCTCGTAACAAACTTGCTTAACCGTTTATTTGGTATCCATCTCTGCAACTGACAAAGCTCACAGCTCATATCCAGCCAACCTCCTTGAAACCGTGCGGGTCCTTGTGCTTTTTCGTGGGCCTGAATGATCTGTTGGTTCGGCTTGGGCTTCTCCCTCATGATTTTCCTCCTTGTCGTTGTTGGTACTTGGCTCGTTCACAACAATACCTCCCCTATCGAAACCAACCTTGTCCTCAAGGTTCGAGTCAGGGTATAAAAGTCGTATTTTGGACGCGTCTTCCCAAGTGGCTTCAGCGTCCGTTAAACCAGCCCATCTAACCCGCCATTGCTCCGAGAACATGCCAGGTTGTTGCTGAATCATCCGTTTATCCAAAATTTCAACAGGTTCGAGGACTAGGGAAGCGGTAGAATCCACTAAGTGGAGTGGGGTGATCTGTTGCATGGGGTTGCCAACACACTTACGCAACAAGGATACATGGAACACCGGGTGGATTTTGGCAGAATCAGGAAGCTCCAAGCGGTAGGCCACCGTCCCGACACGATTGAGCACCTGGTAGGGCCCGAAATATCGGCGGCCGAGCTTATGGTGGCGCTGCAACCTAAAAGAATTCTGTCGAAAAGGTTGTAACTTAACAAAAACCCAATCACCTACCTCGAATGCGACCTCTCTTCGACTCTGATCAGCATATAATTTCATTCGGTCTTGAGCTTTTCTCAAATTATTTTTCAGCCTTAGCAAGACCTGGTCGCGGTCGAGTAACTGTTGCTCCACAGTGGCATTTCTGGTGGCTCCGCGAACATAGCGAATAATCGTTGGAGGAGGGCGTCCATATAACACTTCAAAGGGTGTCATTCGAGCAGCAGTTTGAAAGGAGGTATTATACCAGAATTCGGCCCATGGGAGAAAATTCATCCAGGAAGAAGGATGGTCAGAGACATAACACCGGAGGTATTGCTCTAGGCACTTGTTAAGCGCCTCCGTCTGACCGTCCGTCTGTGGGTGGTAGGCTGTGCTCATTTTCAAAGCTGTCCCCTGCAACCTATGGATTTCTTTCCAAAAATTGCTTAGAAAACGGGGGTCACGATCCGATACAATGGTTACCGGAATGCCATGCAACCTAATCACTTCTTGGACGAAGGCAGCAGCCACTGTAGAACTTGAAAAATCAGTGGGCAAGCCCACGAAGTGCCCATATTTCGACAGTCTATCCACTACAACCATGATCACCGTTTTCCCCTTTGAAGATGGTAATCCCGTAATAAAATCTAAGGAAATGTCTTCAAACACTGATTCAGGAATGGGCAGGGGTTGCAATAAGCCTGCGGGTGACAAGGTAACAGCTTTCATTTCCTGGCAAGTTTGGCATTCTTGAACAAACTTTGTGACATCAGCACGCATGGTCTTCCAAAAAAAATTTGTGGCCACACGGTGGAACGTCCGTGTGATCCCAGCATGGCCACCAGTGGGAGAAGAATGTAATTCCGCCAGTATCTGAACCCTTATCGGAGAAGTAGAGGACAACACTAAATGACCGCGGAAAAGAAGAAGTCCATCCACAAATGAAAAGCCCGGAAGGCTGTCGGGAGCATCCTGTAATTGTTGTTGCATATCAAGAAGCTCCACATCGGTGGTGTTAGCAGTCCGTACCTCATCCACAAAAGCAAACTCAGAGCGAGAAAGGGCCATGAAGTGGAAAGAGGGAGTGCGGGACAGAGCATCGGCAGCTGCATTTTGCTTCCCCGGGCGGTAAACGATTTCGAAATCATACCCAATCAACTTTCCTAGCCACTTTTGCTGGTCCGGAGTCTGAATAACTTGTTGAGTGAGTTGCTTCAAGGGCTGTTGATCGGTGATAATGGTGAAACGACGGCCGAGCAAGTAATGCCGCCATTTGGAAATTGCTTGCGTGACGGCAAACATCTCCCGTTGGTAAGCTGAGGCTTGCTGCATGCGGTCACTCAACTTTTGACTAAAATAAGCTATCGGGTGGCCCTGTTGAGACAAAACAACTCCTATTCCCTTACCCGAAGCGTCTGTCTCCACCGTTGAATGGTAGGGAAAAATCAGGCAAGCGCAATACCGGAGTGTTACTTAACAGAGTCTTGAGCCGATTAAAAGCAGCAGCTGTGGTGGACGTCCAAACAAAGCTATCTTTGCGCAACAGATCCGTCAAAGGGCCTGCTTCAGAGGCAAAATGGCTAATGAACCGGCGATAGTATCCCGCAAGCCCCAAGAAGCCCCTGACATCACGGATAGATTGGGGATTTGGCCAACTTTGAATGGCCGCGATTTTTTCAGGATCCACAGCAACACCTTGATATGAGATGACATGGCCCAAGTAACCCACGGAGTCTTGGCCGAACTCACACTTTGATCTTTTGGCAACCAACTGATGGGCACGCAGTAATCGCAAAACCTCGCGAAGATGCTCAAGGTGTAGCTGCCAAGTCGGGCTGTACACAAGGATGTCGTCAAAAAATACCAAAACGAATTTCCTCAACACTGGTTGAAAGACACTGTTCATAAGGCTTTGGAACGTAGACGGAGAATTTGTCAGGCCAAAAGGCATTACGAGGAATTCATAGTGGCCATTGTGCGTTCTAAAAGCCGTTTTGGCCTCATCACCAGCCTGAATCCGAATTTGATGAAATCCGGCAAGTAAATCTAACTTCGAAAAGTACCGGGCACCATGCAACTCATCAAATAACTCATCGATCGTGGGAATCGGAAATCGGTCTTTGACCGTGATAGCGTTCAAAGCACGGTAGTCAACACAAAATCGCCACGTGCCATCTTTCTTCCGGACCAAGAGCACCGGCGAAGAGAATGGGCTCGTACTCGGCCTGATAATGCCTTCTTGCAGCATCTCGGCCACTAACCTCTCAATTTCGTGCTTCTGGAAATGAGGATAGCGGTATGGTTTCACGTTCACGGGACTGCTATTGGGAACCAAGTGAATAGCATGATCACATGGGCGAGGAGACGGGAGACCATGAGGCTTTGTAAAAACATCAGAAAATTCCAGCAAAATAGAATCAACATCCGGAGCAAATACAACTGAATCAGCCTCAGTCGGGGCCGCCAATTCCAACCGATAAAACTCAGCCACAGCATCCATCCGAGATAGGCGACGGAGGCCGTTAAACTGGATTGCCGGAATCGAAGAAGAACGCACGCCCTCCCACTGTACCGATTTCCCATGGTAGGTGAATGTGAACTTGGAGGACGTATAATCAGTGATTACGGGACCCACCGTCGCTAACCAAGCAACTCCGATGACCATGTCCCACCCCTGTAATGGCAATACGTAAAAATCGATGAGAACCTCCTGTCCTTGTATCAACAATGGCACCTGCCGGACCAAACCCTCGCACCACAACCGTTCACCACTACCCACTAACACAGAGAAGGGTTTCGTGGAGGTGATAGGCAACTTCAGAAATCGAGCCACACGTGTCTGCACAAAATTGTGCGTGCTTCCACCGTCAAGCAGAACCTGAACGGGGCTGCCATGGACTGTACCGCGAAAACGGAGGGTGGAAGCAGAGGTACCCCCAGCAAGGGCGTTGTAAGAAATCGTGGAATCCGGCTCAGTAACCACAGCATCGGCCGACGGGAAAAGACCCGGAACGGAATTCCCCTGGACAATGTCTGATTCGGGTTCCGGCGGATCGGAATCGTCAACGAACAGCAGCAACTGTGGCTTGGAATTGCACTTGTGATCCCACGTATACTTTTCATCACAGTGGTAACAAAGGCCCTTGGCTCTGCGTTGCGCGGCCTCGGCTGGGGATAAGCGGCGGAAGGGCACCTTGTGGCCCCCAGGGAGAGTAACCATGGAGGAAGACGGCTGGGGCGTGGTGGAGCTGGAAGATCGAGGAGTTGGCAACAAAGGCTTGGAATTCCCCAAACTAGGCCGAAAGACACCCTTTTCCAAGGCAAGGCGTTGCTCGTGCAATTGAGCTAGACGCATGGCATCAGCCAAGGTCGTCGGTTTATGGGCCAGAACAGAGGGCTTAATATCGGCCCGAAGACCCGAAATAAAACTCTGAGTCAAGAAGTGGGCCGGCAAGTTAACAGCCCTGTTGGTGAGAGATTCAAAAGCTGCCCGGTAGTCTGCCACGGTGGAAGTTTGTTGGAGCTTGGCTAACAACCCCTCAGGCTCTTCGAGTTCTGGTGAGCGGAAACGCAAGAGTAAGGCATCGGTGAAATGTCGCCATGTAGAAAGCTGGTCGTTACGGTATAACCAGTCATACCAATCGGCTGCCACCTCGTCAAAATAGAAGGAGGAGATCGTTATACGATCACCCTCTTGGATGCTGTAAAAATCGAAATAACGATTGGCTTGCAACACCCAACGCTCCGGAGCGGTGCCGGAAAATCGAGCCAAATGAATAGGGGCTGGCTTATGGCGACCAAAAGGCAATTCCGCGGAGGCAACAGAACCGGACGACACCGAGCCGACGTGCGCCTGACTCTGCAGGGAAGACACACGACCCAGCAACTCTCGCAACATCATATTAACGCCGTCCAGCTCTTTGCGGACAGCCAGCTGGTCTTCGGCAATGAGTTTGACAGAGGCATCAAGAGAGGGTTGTTCTGCCATCTATGCAGAAAAACAATGAAAGCACCAATGAAGTAATCACAAATTTCAATGAAACAGTAAAACAATATACAGTGCGATAGAACCAGCTAAATGAGTAGCTCAATAGAAATTATAAAATTCCGCAGTACAAGAATTCCAGGAACTCAAGAACAGGGGATGAGTAAAAAAATACAGAAGAGGAGATGAGAAGAGAAAGTTACATCAACAACCAGTATTAACGTACCCCCCCATTCTACATTATTTGTTGTATATATAGATTGCTCGTAACAAACTTGCTTAACCGTTTATTTGGTATCCATCTCTGCAACTGACAAAGCTCACAGCTCATATCCAGCCAACCTCCTTGAAACCGTGCGGGTCCTTGTGCTTTTTCGTGGGCCTGAATGATCTGTTGGTTCGGCTTGGGCTTCTCCCTCATGATTTTCCTCCTTGTCGTTGTTGGTACTGGGCTCGTTCACAACATTCTTGCAGTTGGGAATTTTTACCTTGTTTTTACATAACCTGGCTTGTTGATCTGTTTATGGCCTGTATTTTTGGTTGATTACATGACCTTCTGCAGTTGGGTATTCGTCTATTATTCAACGACAATTGAGGGTGTTCTTTGGGAAGTTTTGTAGTTGAATTATTTTCTAGTTTATATATTCGTTCTGTACTGTTGATCTTCATCCTTTGTGTAGCTTTTGATGAACTGATTGGATGTTGATTGTGTGACTGTCAATAGTAGAAGTGGTGTCTGAAAATTCCAGCTGCAACTGAATACTCTTGGTGAACAACTTCCCGATCTGGCATTGAAGGAGCTGAATTAATTAAAGAAGTTGTTTTTTTAATCTCAAATGTATTCGTTTATGTTCGTTATTATTTTTAATCACTTGAGTTATTCGTTTATTATTTTTATCATTAAAAGTTATTGAGAAAAATTCTCTGTTGAGGTTAGCACAGATCGGTCGTATTATTGGAACGCCCGGGTTGAAAATATGGGTTAAAATACGAAATTTTCATAGTGTCTATTACTAAATTTATTTGTCTGTCTTCTTTTTGTCTTGATTGTTGGGTCTTATGAACTTGTAGATACCAAGATAACGTCTCCAAACCAAGGTACAAAACATAGAACGAAGTTTGTTCAGAAGTCATACCTGTTTTTAGACATATAACAACAAAAGACATCTATAAGAGCTTTTCTATCACTATTTTTGGTGAAATGGAGTAGTTATTGATATTTTTTCATAATTCCTGTACATGTGAGACATGTAATACATAGCGGCTACCTTGTGGTTTCTATTTAAAAGCTTCAGTACTGGATTTTACTCAAATGCATTTTATTACAGGAAGCTCTATTTATGTATAAAGTTTTTAGAAACTATTATTCCCAGCACACCATTTTTCACTTGTTAGTTTCTGAAATTTTCCCAATACCAAAAAGCTAGTGTTGATAAAAAGATTTTAAGTACATTGACGCGGTACTCTTCAGCTGCGAGACGAACGGGTGGAGGGGATGCTTGCGAAGTTTTCGGATAAGATTGCTAGGATGCTCCGTATAATGAAGGGCTTCCGATCCCAATGTAAGCCACAACCATGTCACTGACACTATAAATTCATCAACATGCTTGAGGACCCTAGTCTCTTAATTATATACATACACGTACTTACTTTTATTTTTAGAATCATCCATTAACATGTTCGTGTTGTCATAATCAATTGCTTCTTAACAAACTAAGAGTAAATGGTCTTCTATAACTTACTAAAATTTATGTATTTAAAAGTTATAATATTTTTCAGTCAGTTTTCATATTTGTAGTTCAGTTGCAGCTTATTTGTTTTTTGATATTTTTGTTGCAGTCTCTTATTTGTTTTCCAGGGTTTTAAGACACGGCCTACTAATCCCGAAGAATAAGTCTAATAAATCCATGTTAATGGACATTGTACATGAAGGGTGCAGCAATAATTCATCAACATTTAAAAGGTCGGTCCAGCAATAATTCATCAACATTTAAAAGGACGGATGTACATTACTTTCAAAACAAATTGATCAATCATTTCCAAGCATATGATGCAAAATGTTCAACATATCATAATCAAACTTTTTCTATTGATATCTAAGAGTAAATGTTCTTCTTCTAATTACTAAAATTTATGTATTGAAGTATATAATATTCAAATTAGTTCTCAAAGTTTACTAACTAATTTAACTATAAATAATACTTGTCACCCTCAAAATTTTAATCGAATCCCCCAAATATAATTATTGAAGTTAGTAAAAAAGAATAAAAAGTACTCAATGACAATTCTTTACATATGTGTGTACATATATATATATATAAGATCCAAATTGAGTCAAAAAGTTTAAATAGACCTTTGGATAGAGTCAAAAAGTTAATTTAAAAATTTTTAATTTAAAAATTCTAATACAAATATAAACTTTCTCAACTTCAACTTTAAATAAAATTAATAAATAATTTTTAATTAATATAATTAATGCCTTTGTGACTTTATGTAACAAGTGACTAACATACTTTTCATTATTTACGTTTGTCTGAGGTTCCTCACTCATAACCATATCACCTAGAGGGAGCAAATTGCTAGAAAAAAAATCCCTTCTAAATTTATGTACTAATACAACAATGAAAATTAAGAATATCGTTCTCTTGCTCTCTCCCTCTCCCTCTCCCTCTCCCTCTCTCTCTCGTGGTTAAAAGTATAAATACTTACAAATCCTTTCACCTCTTACTCTTACGATAACATAAGTGGAGAGGTAAGATAGCAAGGCTAAAGTCTATCATTTACTTCCCATCTTTATTAGCTGATGAATACAACTTTAAAGAAACATGATAGTCTTTTGCAATGATTTGGAAACATTGATCTAACGACAATCAATTTTGAAGGTTTAAGAGACATCTACATCAGTTAAGTGTAGTCAACAAAACATAATTAAATGACTATGAGACATGAATGAGATTTTCTAAACTATACCCGAGTATGAATCTTTAAATTGACAAGAAAACTAACCAATATTATTAATGGTGAGTCAACAAATCATTCTTTTAGTTTGAATTCAATTCATTGATTGCATATGCTTTAAGATATCACAAAGACTAATGAGGAAACATAGTGTAGATATCATTAGTGGAATTAATGAATTGTCCAACAATATTAAGGTTAACACTTTTGATTTCCAACCACCTCTTAAGAACAAAAAGTAACTTAATTATTGGGAAGAATAATGCCTCTAATTGTAGTATTATACTTATTAATTGATACAAGACAAAGCCATAGTAAATTTTATTAATCTAATTTTATTAATCTTATATTTGAAATGAATTCACTCGTAAATCAAGATCACTAGTCCACGACCAACTTATTAATTATAGTAGAAATGTTTTTTTAGTGAAAATTAACATTCACAAAGAGGTTTAAATTACGAGAGACAGCAGCAATTAACTGTCATTTCTTTTTTCCTGTTTTGAAAATCTTATGGATGCACTTATGCAATGATCATGTAGGATCGTCTTTTTGTAAAGATTATAATTAGTGTTAGTTTTTATTGATTTTATGTGTTTGTTATAGTAACTAATTAGTTACTGTGGAGGAATAGTTAGTTTGTTTTTAGTTAGTTTGGTAACTAACCTTTCAATGTAAAGTTTGAACTATATTTAAGCTCACATTGAGCTTAATCATTATTAAGTGAATACAGTGAGAAAATCTTCTTTTTTCTCTCTTAAAACTCTATTCTATACTCTTCATATAGTATCAGAGTGTGGTAACCATTTTTCATCTTCTCTATTTGAGATCTAGATTTGAGACTTTGAGACCTTGATTGGAGAGTAGCTGTTCAATTCTTTGCTGATTGTAGCAAAAATTGATTGTGATTATCGGAATTTTTTTCTATTTTTTGATTCTTCGAGAATAGATTCAAGAACTGCAACTTGAAGATGACAATGAATCAGAAGAAAGATTTTGAAAATCCAGCTGTTAGTCTTGAAACTACACCTCTGAATGGATTCAATTAGAGGACGTGGAGCACTTCTATGAAGAAAGCTCTTGTAGCTAACCACAAACTTGGCTACATTACTGGCAAGATTCAGATTCTAGCTGAGGATGCGAATGATTATGAGGAGATTATGAGTGCCAATGCCATGGTGGAATCTTAGATTTTGAACTCGTTGGCAAAGGATCTTTATTATGTGCTTTGTATGTATCCTCTGCCAAAGACCTATGGGACAAACTTGCAAAACAATTTGGTGACTCTACAGGACCTCAAGAGTACCAGATCAAGAGAGAGATTGGAAGCATTTCACAAGATAACTCCACCCTTTAAATGTACTTCACAAAATTGTGAAAAATGTGGGATTAACTGCAGTGTATTATACCTATTCCTCAGTGTATATATGGCTATTGTACCTATGATGTTTCTGGCAAGATTATGAAAATTAATGAAAATGCTAAAATCATACAGTTCTTAATGGGACTAAATGAATCTTATAGTCATGTTAAGAACCAGATTCTCATGATGGATCCTTATCCTAACATAGATAAAGTATGTTCAATGCTGATGAATGTTGAGAGGCAAAAGCAAGTTTCTGATTCTTTTGGTGAGACAACAAAAGGGAGTGCACTTATAGTTGGATCAAGACCAGCAAAGACTGCTAACTCAAGGAAAATGAATGGCAAGAAAAAGGAATGGAAAATAGATAAAGAGGATAAGAAGTGTTCTTTTTGCAAAATGGATGGACACGCTAAGGATGATAGCGAGGTAAAACGATAAAAGAATAACAGAAAACTAGAGGTATGTTGATCTTAAAAAACAATAAAAGAAAACTAGAGGTAAAACAAGACAAGCAAACTTGGCAGAAACACCTTTGGATGACAGTGAGGAGGATAATGGAGGATTAAGTATGAGGGCAATCATTCAACATGAGCTATCAAAATTGATGAAAGAAAAAACTCAGATGTAGAACATGGAGAAGGTGAACTTCGCTGCTGAATTTGTAGGTAGTATTTCTACTCTTGAAAAGACAATAGGCAATAAAGGCATTAAGAACTCTTGTTGGATAGTGGATATTGGGGCTAGCATACATATTTCAGGAAATGCTTGCCTGTTTAGTAAGTTAGTTCCAGTGAAAGGGAAATCTACAGTTAATTTGCCAGATTGATCAATAAAAAAGGTTAGCATGATGGGAGAAATAAGACTTAGCAAGGGTGTTGTATTGAAACATGTTTTCTATGTACCAAGTTTCAAGTATAACCTGTTATCTGTGAATAGAATCTTGAAACATGAAGATGAAGTTTTCACTTTCTATTCATTCTTCTATGTTTTACAGGGCCAGAAATCTAAGAGTTTGCTAGCAGTTGGAAAAGCTGTTAGTCATCTATACTACCTTATTGAAGAATCTTTTAATAGTGATGTTTTGAATGAATTTGATTCTTTAAGTAGAGATAGAGATAGAATTGATGTTTATTGTTTGAATAAGGATGCTAAATGCATAGAAAATGTTAATGGTGTTGACTCTATTGCATTGTGGCATAAACGGTTAGGACACCCCTCTCTTGAAATTGTAAAGAAGTTTCCTTTTGTTGATAAAAGCTTGAACAATTCTGATACTGCTTGTGACGTATGTGTAAAGGCTAAACAGTCTCGAATGCTGTTTCACATTAGTGAAAGTCATATTGAGAAACTCTTTGAATTGATTCATATTAATGTTTGGGGTCCATATAGAAGGCCATCTTTAATAGGAGCCTTTTATTTCCTAACCATACTGGAAGATTGCATACTTGGACCTTTCTTGTGCAAACTAAGGACCAAGCTAGCTCCATCTTAAGCAAGTTTTTTACAATGGTGAAAACACAGTATAATTGCACTGTTAAGATAGTTAGAATAGATAATGGAGGAGAATTGCCAACAAGTTTTTATTGATCATAGAATTAATCATCAAAGATCCTGTGTATATACCCCACAATAGAATGGAAGAGTATAAACGAAGCATAGACACATTCTTCAAGTGGCAAGAGCCTTGCTGCATCAACCTCACATGTCAAACAAGTTTTGGGGAGAAGCTATTCTACATGCTACTTACTTAATCAATAATTTGCCTACTGCAAATTTGAAGTGGAAAACTCCTTATGAAGTTTTGATGAGAAAACCACCTGATCTTGGCAACTTGAAGATTTTTGGATGCTTGTGTTATTCAACGGACACAAGCCCACAAAAGGATAAATTTGCTGCTAGAGCCTACAAGTGCATTGTTTTGGACTATGTTGGAGGAAGAAAGGGTCACAAAGTTTATGATGTTGACTCAGGAAAAGGACACATCTCTAGAGATGTTACTTTTTGTGAAAATTTGTTTCCTTGTGCAGATCAACAGTTTGTGGAGGCTAATGACACACCAATACCATCACTGCAATCATTGAATGAAGAAGTTGCAAATCAACAAATTGCTCCTATAGTTAGTGACAACTAGATGGAATCCGAACTTGATGAGCATTATAAAGTAATACCGGTAGCAGATGTACATACAAATAGGATACAACAATTGAATCCGGTTCATGAAGAAAGGAGAGGCAGTAGAGAAAAGAGGTTGCCATCATGGATGTCTGACTATGTGGTGAATCATACACAACTGTTAAAGGACAATGGCGCAAAGAATTGTAGTTTACCTCATCTGCCCAACACTTTTCCTTTCTATAAAAATATTAAGCTATCTGATGATGTAGTAGAATTCCTATGGCATGTGATAGAAACAAAGGAGCCTAGAAGTTTTAAAGAGGCAAGTAAAGATGAGAAGTGGGTTCAGGCTATAGAATCAAAATTACAGGCACTAGAAAATAACCACACCTGGTAGCTCACTACATTGCCTTCAGGGAAGAAAACAATTGGCAGCAAGTGGGTTTTCAAGTTGAAATACAAGTTAGATGGGACAATTGATAAGCATAAAGCTCGACTAGTTGCCAAGGGGTATATTGAAGTTTATGGACAGGATTACTATGATAGTTTTTCTCCAGTAGCAAAGGTTGTGATAGTAAGAATTTTTCTAGCTATTGCAACAGCTAGAGCTTAGAGTTTAAATCAATTAGATATCAATAATGCATTATTGCATGGATATCTAGATGAGGATGTTTATATGACACCACCAAAAGGATACACTAAGGCACACAAAGGACAAGTATGTAAGCTTGTGAGGACTTTATATGGGCTTAAACAAGCCTCACGACAGTGGAACAATGAACTTAAAGGTTTTCTTCTAAATTTTGGTTTTCAGCAAAGTGTGCATGACAATTGCTTATTTGTGTTTTGCAAAGATGATTGTTTCTTGATGCTTTTGGTATATGTAGATGACCTCCTTATAAGTGGAAATTCAGAGCAAACTATTGCTCAACTCAAAAAGCACTTCATGAGAAATTCACCATCAAAGACTTAGGAGTGGTTAAGTATTTTCTAGGCTTAGAAATCATTCGCGATGAGACTGGCATTTTTCTCAATAAGAGAAAATATGTGTTGGATCTGTTGACAGATACAGATCTCATTGATTCTAAGCCTAAGAAAGTGCTCTTTCCAAAAGATTGTAATTTGTTAGATGACAATAGTCCTCCATTGAAAAATCCTCAGGAGTATCGTAGTATGGTTGGACGGTTGTTATATTTGGAATTCTCAAGGCCGAATATCACTTACTGTGTGTAGCAACTCAGTCGGTTCCTGCAAAATCCTAGGGAGGTACATCTTCAACACACAATTTATGTCCTGAAATATCTAAAACATAATCCTTCTCTGGGCCTTCATTTTCTTGCAAATTCTGATTTGAAATTAAGAGCTTACTCAAATGCTGACTGGGCAACATGTATTACAACCAGAAAGTCTTTAATTGGTTTTTTTATTTTCTTGGGCAGTAGTCCAGTTTCTTGGAAGACAAAACAATAGAATACAATCTCACGAAGCTCAATAGAATCAAAGTACAGAGCTATGGCATCTGTTGTGTGTGAGTTGCAGTGAATCAGCTACTTGTTGATTTGAGGGTTTCAGTTTCAGTTCCAGTTCCAGTTCCAATTCTTTTTTATTGTGACAACAAATCTGCCATCCACATCACTTGTAACCCAGTGTTTCATGAATGAACTAAACACATTGACATTGATTGTCATGTGGTTAGAAATCAGTGCAAAAAGGGTTTCATTTTGCCAATTCATGTGGCTTTTTCCTTGCAAATCACCGACATCTTCACTAAGCCTCTCTCTTCACTAGTATTTCATAGTTTGCTGTCCAAGTTGGCTTTGATTGATTTTCATCAAAACCAAAGTCCAACTTGAGGGGGATGTAAAGATTATAATTAGTGTTGGTTTTTGTTGATTTTCTGTGTTTGTTATAGTAACCAATTAGTTACTGTAGAGGAGTAGTTAGTTTGTTTTTAGTTAATTCGGTAACTAACCTTTCAATGTAAAGTCTGAACTATATTTAAGCTCACATTGAGCTTAATCATTATTAAGTGAATATAGTGAGAAAATCTTCTTTTCTCTCTGTTAAAACTCTCTTCCATATTCTTCATACTTTTGTTGTGATTTTCATCACTTCTTTTCAGCCTTGATTCGAAAACCTGAAACAATTCATGGTGTTTTGTCAAACTGTGTTGCCTCCATTGTATACAAACATTCCAGTACGCAAAGTTCTCTGGGTACTACTAATTTTCGACATAATAATGATCAAAATAAATACAATTTAAATGTTTATGCAGGAAAAGGATCTATCAATGTACCTTTGATATGGAATATGTTTGTGGAAACAAATATAGAAAAGACTTAAAAGTTATATATAACAAGAAAACTTTAAGAAACATGGAATTTTCAAGGGAAGCCTAATAGCTGGTTTATTATCAACTCAGAGGTCGTAAGGTATAAAGCACTTATTGTAGCATTAGTCAATGACAAATTTTCACTTTCCTCAACTTTTGTTGTTAAAATTATAAATTATAAAATTTACCAAAATTTTATTATATTTAATAAACGAAGATATTGACAAGATTTTAATCATACATGAGTTCTTGATAATTAAGTGTGCCAATTTCCTCTGTAATACGTCTGATAGCTTTTGTCAACTTCTCTGTGGTTGCCGGTTGGTTATATTAATCACTATCCTTTATCTGACATCCGTCAACTTTTTTCTCATAAATAACGCACACGGCATCTCTAAAGTTTCCCATCAAACGTAAAGCATATTATCATATTACAAAAATCAAGCTCTTAAAATTAGATAATTGAGTTTTCTGACAATGGCACTCACCATCACTTCCTTGATTTTGTTGCTTCTTAGTTCAGTTTTCTGTCAAGTAAGCTGCAATGCTACAGGCCCAAAAGCTTCGCCAGAATTCTCTGCGATTCTCTTCTTCGGTGACTCTATCCTAGACACCGGTAACAACAACTATATCGAAACACCGTTGAAAGCTAATTTTTACCCTTATGGTCAAGATTTTCCAGGTCATGTATCAACAGGAAGATTCTCAAATGGGAAACTTATAACTGACATGATTGCTTCAAAATTGGGTATCAGAGACACCGTTCCTGCGTTCTTGGACCCAGGCCTAGCTGATAAAGAACTCGTCACAGGTGCGAACTTTGCATCTTCTGGTTCAGGATACGATGATATGACATCACTTACGACAAACGTCATTCCATTTTCAAAGCAAGTGGACTTGTTCAAGGATTACATAGCAAGGCTTCAACGATTTGTTGGAGAAGAAGAGGCTGCGAAAATCATAGGCGGTGCTCTGGTGTATGTCAATTCTGGAACTAATGACTGGAATTTCAATTACTATTTTCTTCCCACCAGGAGGCTTCAGTTTGATGTGAATGGGTATCGAGATTTTCTTCAAAACCGTACCAAATACTTCATTAAGGTAAACTTCGTCTCTTTTGTTATGTTTTCTTTTTCTCCTCTTATGATACTTCTTGAGATATGTTTTAATTTGATATACCATGTCAAATATTGAATAACTAATTGATTTTGGGAGTTCAACAGGAATTGTATGATCTTGGTTGCCGGACATTTATAGTGAATGGTCTGCCTCCAATTGGTTGTTTACTATTTAACATCCAAGCCAGACTAAAGAACCCAAAGCAGTTTGGAAAGTGTATGGACGACGAGAACGCGGATTCTCAATTATACAATGCGAAGCTTGAAAAGTTGTTGCTACAGTTACAAGCAAACCTTCCAGGGAGCAAAATTCTTTATGCCGACTTCTACAACTTAGTTTTCGACATGATCAATAATCCAAAGAAATATGGTAATTTAAGGTTAATTATTTAAGACTGAAACACAAAAAGGTTAACTGAGGTTTGATTTTTTCGTACATTTTCCAGGCTTTGTGGAGACAAAGAAAGCATGTTGCGGGAGTACTGAACTTGGATTGTCACTGTTATGCGACCCAAAAGCACCAAAGTGTCAGAACCCCTGGCAGTTCTTTTTTTGGGATTATATTCATCCATCACAAGCGGTATATGAATACCAGACAACTTACTTGGAAAAAACAGTTTTTCCCAAGCTATTCATGTAGAAATGTTGACGTCCCTATCAATTAATAATCACCCATCAAATGCATGGTTTAAAAGACAATAAGATTGTATCATTGAGACAGATGTCCGGCTGTCACCCATCTTATTATAGCACTTTAAATTTTTATGTATTTCCTCCGTGATCATGACTATATCCTTTTATGTCTTACATAACTACTCACGAGTATTGGTTTTCTATCCCACATTATATCTGGCCTCAATTAAGACTATATAAGGAGGAATATGCTTAATGTTTTATATATCTCAAAATATCTTGTCCTTAATCTTGTATATTAATTCTTAGTGTGGATTGTGAAATCTTTCTCTTGTAATCTTTGTTTTCTATGATGGAAAGTTTTCGATTCTTGCCTGTAATTTTTTCCTATATTCATTAAAGAGTTTTCCACGTTAAATCTTGCGTGTCATTTTTTTTATATCTCAATTTCTTTTATTGATGTGTTTGCTCTATGTCTATTTCCTATTAATGGTATCAAAGCCCAAAGGTTGGAAAATATGCTCTGTGTTTGTGGCATAGTTTGATCTTTTCCGTTAGAAAATGAGTTTTTCTTTAGTGTTCTTATGGGTTAATGGTAGTTCTATTCTCGGGTTTTTGTTGTCATATTTTGGGCTTTTTTTTACTAGTATTTGAGGTGATTGAGTGTATGTCTAGCAAAAACTCTGTCTAAAAAGACTGAGTTTTCGGTGGGACCATTTGTGATCCCTCTAACCTTTCCTAGGAACTTTCCTAATATACTACAGTCTTATTACATACTAAGTGGAGGTAACTCAAGGCAGTTTCCCTTTTTAACGTAAGAGGGTGGGAGTCAATTCTTGCGATAGAAGCAATGTCGAACAAATTTGATATTATAAAGTTTGATGAGACAAATTTCTCGTTATAGAAATTGAAGATGAAGGCATGATTAGTAAAAGATAACTGTTTGGAGGCCATCAGTGCTAGGCCAATGGATTTCATAGATGGCGTCAAATGGAAACAAATAGATGCCTTCGCCATGTCAGATTTGCATCTTGGTCTATCGGATGATTTCTTGCAAGGTGTAGAGGAAAAGAAAACAACCAAGGAGATATGGGATCATCTCACAATGTTATATGAAGCTAAGTCTTCATACAACAAAATTTTTCTGGAGATGAGACTCTAAGCACTCCAAATGTTTGAATCTGCTTTAGTAATAGAGCATATCCATACTCTGATCCAACTGAACGTGCAAAGATTTTACTTCAAAGTCTTCCAGATTCATATGACTAGCTCATCATTAATTTAACTAATAATATCATCACAGATACTTTGGTATTTGATGATGTTGCTGCTTCGGTTCTTGAAGAGGAAAGCAAATGCATCAACAAAGAAGAAAGGATGATAAGTTCGAATCAAGTGGAGGCTTTATTAATGACGAGATGACAATTAATAGAGCATGATTCCACTGGTCAAAAATAAGGAAGATCGAAATCTAGAAGTAAGAAAAATCTCAAATGCTACAACAGTGGAAAGAGACGACATTTTAAAAGTGAATGTCGATTCAGAAAGGGTGGAGATAAGGTCTCTGAAGCATCAACTTCTCAGGGATTTGTTGCCAAAGGAGAAATCTTATACAGTGAAGTAGCAATGGTATTCAAGGATAAAGTAGAGCTAACTGATACTTGGATAATATATTCAGGAGCAACGTGGCATATGACTCCTTGTAGAGATTGGTTTCGTGCTTATAAATCTATTTCTACAGGATCTGTGTACATGGAAAATGACCACGCCTTAGAGATTGTTGGGATTGACAACATTAAGTTGAAGATGTATGATGGTATAGTTCCCACTATTCAAAATATGTGACATGTGAAGGGCCTGAAGAAAAATTTATTGTCTTTAGGACAATTGGATGAAATTGGATGCAAGACCTCCATTCAAAATGGAGTTATGAAGGTGATCAAATGAGCAATTATAGTAATGAAGGCAGAAAGGATAGCTCCAAACTTATGCAAGCTTATGGGAGAGACATATATGGAAGCAAATGCATCGATTAGTTCTACAGAAATTGTAACAAAATTGTAACACCGTAAGCTTGGCCATATGTCAAAAGAAAGATTAAAGATTCTTGTTGAGTAGAAACTACTCCCTAGTCTCATAAAGGTATCATTACCCTTCTGTGAGCATTGCATTATAAGTAAGCAGCATTGACTAAAATTTAATGCATCGAATTTTAAAAATAAAAATATTCTAGAATTGATTCACTTTGATGTATGGCAAGCATCGGTTATGTCTCTGGGTGGAGCAAGATGCTTTGTGACCTTTATTGATGATTACTCTAGAAGATGTTAGGTGTCTCCTATCAAGAGTAAGGGAGATGTATTCCCAACCTTCATAACATTTAAATCAAAATTTCAGTTAAAGACAAGGAAGAAAATCAAATGCCTTAGGACTGATAGTGGTGGAAAATATAATGGTGATGAGTTCATTGATTTTTGTAATCAAGAAGGCATCAAATGTCAATTCACGATGCCTCACACTCCTCAACAAAATGAAGTGGCAGAGTGAATGAACAAAACTCTGATTGAAAGAATTAGAGTTACATTGAGAACTACAAGTGTGGAAAAGTCTTTATGGGAAAAAGCAGTAAAGGTCGCCTGCTATGTGATTAATTGATCACCAACAAGATCGATTGATCTAAAGACACCGATGGAGAAGTTGACCATAAACTAATAAACTATTCTCAGTTACACATATTTGGAACTCCTATATTTGTGATGAATAATATATAAGATATCACAAAACTAGATTCAAAATCCAGAAAATGTAGATTTATAGGATATGCTGATAGAGTCAAGGGGTATTGACTATGGGATCCCACTGCCCACAAACTCATCATTAACAAAGATGTCATATTTGTGGAAGATAAACTACAAGAGAAAGATCAAAAGAGCATATCTAAAGAAAATTTTGAAGTTGTAACGATTCAGGATGAAAGGAAGATTGAACAGAAAGATTCTACTAAAGCTATATCAGATCACAAGGAGAAAAAACTAGTTAAATATGAAAATATAGAAATTTGCGGTCAACTCGTGAAAGGAGAATCCCAACCTTGCAGTCTGATTATATTACAGAGAAAGGAGAATCCCAACCTTGTAATCTGATTATATTATGGAGGGTAATGTTGCATACTCTCTCCTAACAGAAGATGGAGAACCATCAACATTTCTAGAAGCAACAAATAGTTCAAATGTGTCACTTTAGATGGCAGCAATACAAGAAGAAATAGAATCTTTTCATAAGAATAAAACATGAAAGCTTGTGTCACTACCAAAAGGGAGACGACCTATTGATGACAAATGGGTATACAAGATCAAACATAACAGTGATGATCAAGTGGAGCGGTATCGTTCAAGGTTAGTGGTAAAAGGATATACTAAAAAAGAAGGTATTGACTTTACATAAAAATTTCACCTTTATTTCATCTTAATACAATTCAGATTATACTAACTATGTGTGCTACATTTGATCTATATTTAGAGTAGTTAGATGTAAGGACTGCGTTTCTTTATGGAGATCTTAAAGAAGAAATTTACATGCAACAATAAGAAGTTTTGAAGAATTAAGGAAAGTGAACTTGGTTTTTAGGTTGAACAAATCTTTGTACGGTTTAAAATAGGCACTAAGATATTAGTGCAAAGATTTTATTTCTTTATAATGAGTCATGGATTCAACAGATTTTAGTGTGTGCATATTTCAAGAGATTTGGTAATGATGATTTCATTGTGTTATTATTGTATGATAACTACATGTTGGTTACAAGTCGCAACAAAGATCGTATTCAAGATTTGAATACTCAATTAGTTAGGGAGTTTGAAATGAAGGATTTAGGACTAGCAAACAAGATTCTAAGGATGTAAATTTATCGAGATAGAAATAATAGAAAGATTTGGCTTTCTCAGAAGAATTACTTGAAGAAAATTTTGTGGTGCTTTAATACGCAAGATTGTAAGTCAATCTCTACCCCTCTTCTTATTAATTTTAAGTTATCCTCAAGTAAAAAACCTAGTAGTGAAGTAGAGAGGAACGAGACGTCTCGAGTACCATATGCATCAGCTATGGGAATTTTAATGTTCGCTATTATTTGCACAAGACTAGACATTACACATATAGCGAGAGTAGTTAGTCATTACATGGCAAATCTTGGTTAAGAACACTGGTGGTCTATAAAGAGGATCCTAAGGTATATTAAAGGGAGCTTAAATGCTACTCTATGTTTTAAAGGATCTTAATTTATTGTCAAATGATAATTTGATTATGATTTTACTAGCAATCTTGATAAAAGAAAATCCACTACAGGCTATGTGTTTACTATTGCAGGAGGAGCGGTGAGTGGGGTGTCTAAACTACCGACAGTTGTAACATTATCTATAATAGAATCTGAGTATATATAGTAGTTACAAAAGCTTTCAAGGAATCAATCTGGATAAAAAGGTTCTTGGAGGAGCTTGGGCATCGATAAGAGAAAATTCCTTTGTATTATGATAGTCAGAGTGCCTTGAATATTGCAAAGAGTCCAGCTTTTCATTCCAAAACCAAACATCTAGGAGTTTAATATTATTTTATTTGTGAAGTGGTGGAAGATGGAAGTGTGGACATGCAAAAAATTCATTGAAAGGAGAACCTAATAGAAACTTAACAGAGCCAATCTACACTAATATATTCATATGGTGTAGATCTGTGTGTGGGTTAGCAAAGATATAGACGGTAGAGAAATGGCAAGGTAGAAATAACGATATGGAGATTTGATTAAGATGGCGAAATAAAAATAATGATATGGAGATTTGATTAAGATGGCAGGATAGAAATAACGATATGGAGATTGATTGGTTCTTAATCAAATCTCCAAGTGGGAGATTGTTGGTTTTTTTATCCCACATCTGAAATGGGTGAGATTAAAAGCCTTCATTAAGGCTATATAAGGAGGCATATGCTTAAGGTTTTATACATTCCAAAATCTCTTTCTCATAACCTTGGTATTAATTCTTGGTGTGGATTATGAGATCTTCCTCTTGTAATCTTTGTTTTCTATAGTGGAAAGTTTTCTATTCTTGCCCGTGGTTTGTTTTCTCCATATTCATTAAGGGGTTTTCCGCATTAAATCTTGTGTGTCTCTTTTTTATCCCAATTTCTTTTATTGGTGTGTTTGATCTATCCGGGTCCATCTCCTATCACCAAGTGATATACCATGTAAACAATTTAAAGTGGCCTATGTAGGAGATAGGGGAGTAGATTAGGTGACTAAAAGTATTTTGAAAACTCATAATTGAAGTAATTTCACATTATAAAGAAATATTAACATAAAGTGTCATATGTAAGGATATGACTTATAACTTATTGTTTAAAAGTTTTAAGTTGAGATAAAATGTCCTAGCTGTATATGAGTTCATTTGAACCTAATTCAATTTCTCTCCAAACTCTCTCAAAACCCTTCATTGGTATCAGAGCGAAGTTGGCAAAGTTTGATGAATAGAGATTCAAGAATTTGGTTTAGATGAATGAGTGATTTATGGAGTGACTCAAATGAGTTGAGATATAATGTTTTAGTTGTATATAAGTTCATTTGGACCTAGTCTAATTTCTCCTTAGACCCCCTCAAAACTTTTCAAAATAAGGATTTCTAATATTAAGAATTAAATGCTAAATTATGAGTTTTACTACATGAAGATTTCAAACAATTTTGAGTTTGCCTAATTATTTAAGATCTTGAAATTAAATCGCTTAATGTCAAAACAATCTTTTTACATGGGATTTGGAATAGGACTTATACATGGAGCAGCTAGAATGTTGGACCCCATTTCTAGAGCCCAACATTCGGAGTTACAAAACGTGAACAAACTCATTCTTCTATTTCAGAACATATTTTGTGAAACTTCCAACTAGAATGTTATTAATGGACATTTTTATATTAATTTTAGATTTACAATTTGCTAAACTCTTGTCCATTTAATGATTAAATGCTCTAATTAAAAGTTATTTGTTCTAATTTTAGGCACATATTAAATTAGGGACATTGAAAAACCTAAAGTAAGAAAAGCTCTCAAAAGAAGCAAATTATGGGTTTCTGGCATACTTGACCTTTAGTCGTTGTGGGATTTTTATCTCGCGATTAGTTTAACCAATAATTCTGAAATTTTATACTTAAATTTTTGACTCATGGATGAATTATTTAGGACCAATTGTAGATTTTTTTTAGCACGCTTCAACATAACAAGAGACAACATCAGCCCCCACATTTCATTATTTCACTCCACCGAAATAACTACTCCCATCCACAGTAGCCCCTGTTGGAGTTATGTAAATATAGTGTGTTGGACCCCAACACACTATATTTACTTTGTACTTTGTTTCCGCATTCCGTTTTCCGGGCTTCGTTTTTTGGTTGGGATCCGGTTCCCAAGAACGGGTCCCAACATAGTGCCCTGAAAAAGCAAGTGTATTTATATGTAACTTTATCTTCTTCAATTACAATTTTGTAATGAAAATATTTATTATTAATAAAACAAAAGAATTTGGTTTTATCTGTATGAGCATTATATATCTGGTCATAAGGTACCAAGATTCTTTTGTAAGTAATATACATATACA
>JANIHY010000209.1:9789065-9800171 GCA_027479065.1 Erythroxylum brevipes
ATATAAAATGATAAATAACTTTATAGTATATTACATTATAAACTCTTCATTCAAATAACATTTTATTATATTACATTATAAACTCTTCTATTCCTCCCAAACAATAATTTTCTAATATTACATCCTTTTATATTTAATTATATTATAAATTATTCTATTTCATTTCATTCTATTAAAAATTTTATTTTCAACCAAACAATGCCAAAGAGGTCAGAAGCTAGGGAATGAATTATGAGCTAAAAGGTGAAATGGGATGTTTCAAACCGAAATTCATTTTTTCCCAATAAATATGCATGTAGTTCTGTACATTATGATTACAAAAGATTGTGGCCAACCCTAGTTTGAAAAGATCAAACAAATAACAATCAAGCAGACAATAATGTTATTTGTCACGCCGTATTTACTAGTGGAAGCTTAAGATAAAGACAAATATGAAGAAAATGCTCGGGATTCTTCAAGTTGTTCACGATCCAGGAGAATGGTATCTCCAATTTTGGCTCAATACCTTGGATGCGGACAAGTTTGATTTCAGCATCACCACCTTTTCGGCAGGACTCAGCAATTTGACATGATGTTTCTTTCCCCTCTTTTGCTTTTCTCAAGCTAATCGAGTCTTCTTCTGGAGCATTCTGTTTATCCTCCTCGTCCTCGAGACCACATGGTTCCTCATTTAACATGGAATTTCCGTTAAAAAATTCTGGTAGAAGAGTTTTAAGTGCATCAAGCAAGGTGAAGCATCTACCTGCAGCACAAGCTCAATGCATTATTTAAAACTGAGGTTAAAACAGCACAGCGACTCATGAAAACTGGCTCATGGGTTGTGCTCTTAGGGATTTTATAAGCTTCTAAATCTTCCGACATGTCTTGAAACGCCCGTTGTAAGGATGATCACATTAATAGACAACTGTACCATAACCTACTAATCATGGAATCTGTATATGCCTATATATTACATCTACATAAGATGGGGGACTTTTCCATTGAATTTGAAAAAAGAAGGAAAGGCAAAAGTTGAGCTAAATCTTTTTGTAATAGTGAAACAGTTTGCAAACTCCTCACGGTAAAGTTCATGAAAGTATTACTAACCTTCTTCTTTCAAAAACTCAACAGGGCGGTTTACATAAGAGATTTTGTCCCAACTGTCAATATTAGGTACATCTTCCAAATCCTCAAAATCTGTGCTCACAGTCCAAATATATAATCGCACAGGAACTTTACCTGATACCATGTGGAAAACTGAACTTTAATACAGTGCAAAAAGAAGATATTTTTTATTTCCATAACCAAATTCTGTAAATTAGTCCCAAATCGCATTTTTCTGCTACATATAAAATGAAGAAAAGTCAATATTAATTCATATCTTTATCTAAAATACTAGCCTTTAATACCATGGTATATATATCCTTGCAAATTCAAATATGAAGACGGCAAGCAGTGAATTGTTAACTACTACCATGAAACAGTAAAGCCCTCAAACAGTTGCATCCAACAATTGTTGAAAGCTTCAAAATGGAGGTTGAAATTCAAAATCAGGCAAGAGCACTACGGCAAATATTCTTTATGCATTGTTTTAACTTAACATTAATATAGTAACCCAAGTTTTTTGACCAAATATTCTGCTGCAGTGTATTCCATTCCATTTCAAAACTTTCAAGATATGAGCTTCAAAAACATATCTTCTTGGTGTATATCATTCATTTAGACCTTCATTTTAATCTAATATAATTCTTATCCATAACTCTTTCATTACGTATAAGTTTGCTCACCTGCTTTAACTTGTCCAGCTACATCTACCTCACTGGTTTTGGGGGATTTTGGTTTGAATAAATCCAGGTCCAAAGTATATTCATCCTCTACTGTTCCAAGCCTAAGCTTTGAAGATGCACGTAGGTAAGCTTCTAAACTACCTGACAAAAAGCAAGAGTTAAAGTTCAGAAATGAACAAGTTTAAGAAGCCACTAAATTGCAAATATGGATAACTGGGCCTATGAGGTTGAACAGGCTCAAGGAAAATGATGGTGCAACAAGAAAAGGGTATATTACATCACAAAATTATACAGGCACTACCATGAAATAAAGGATTGATGGGTGAGGAAGTTCATAATGCTGCATTTGTGATTGATCCAAACACCTGACCGGCAATAGCAAGAAGGATTATGGCATCTTCAGTCCACTTTGTTGGAATAAAGTTAACAAATGTGACATACCACATGGGAGGTGGGTGTCAAATCCTATATCGGAAAGGATAGGAAAAGGTGGAAGCCCTTATAAGCTTATGGAAAAGACTACTAATCAACTGCCTAACTAACTATTTTCGGGCCTATAGTTCTCTTAAACCCAAATGGAAGTTGTTATTGGGCCAAATTGAAAGAGGGAAGTGGACGTTAAATCTCATATCGAAGAGGAAAGAAAGGTGGAATCCTGTATAAACTTATTGAAAATACTACTAAATCAACTACTTAACTAGCTACTTTCAGACCTTTAGTTCTCTTAAACCCTGAAAGGAAATTGATGTTGGATCAATCTGGGCTTGGGGCGCTACAACACATTATGCTTAATCAAATACATATAGTAAACTTATTCATATCAATTCAAATCAATGAGCAAACATACCATTCATTACGGAACGCCATAATTCCAACTGATCAGATTGAGACATATGCATGACATTCTTGCAATTTCCATTAATTATATAATCTGCCTGGAGACATGTTTGGGTAATTCTTAGAAAAGGAAATAATGAAACATAAACTTTGCACTGAAGAGTAATCTTGTGGAATAAAAAAGGAACACAGAGATAATAAATAAAAAAGGAACACAGAGATGTACTGATACAAAATGCATCCCATATTAACAATCCATAAAACCACATGATCATTGGAAAATGCATATATCCTTCCAGAGTTTATAACTTTTTATCTTCTACTTTGAAATATCAATGTTAGAGCTGAAGCCATGCTAGATTTCCTATACTTCATGTCAACATATACAGACATTTTGTCTAATAGTCAAGAAATGCCAAGAAGTCTCTGCTTATTTGTCCTGTGAATGATCATGAATGGAAAAGAAAGTAAGAACAAAGAAGAATTATGGTTAGCTCTGTGAAGACAGAAATGAAGATATTCCTGGACATCAGATAGGAAAAGATGATAAGGGTTACTTGGATTTTGCTTCTATTAATAACTAATACTAAGTGTGTTAAAGAAAACTAATGCAACACAAAAAAAATCCAATTCTCCACCATGACACTGGATAGTCTCTCTAAATTGATGAAGGCTTAATGAAAAAATTAAAATTTGTTCAAGCCGTTACTTGTGAATGCAAACCCAGAGCTGCTAGCTTCATTAGAGCTTTTCCAATCCCAGATGCTTTCACAGTAACTACTGGACCAATTCTAACCAAGTCTATGAACACCCACATAATTCAAAACTAAAAACAATATCTCTTTAGATTATCCCAATATTTTATGGATTAGATAGCAGATATGAGAAGTATATTAAAGTCAATATAACCCATAAAGCCTTAACAGAACAGTAAAGGTTGTACACTGGTAGTGCACTAACCTCTTTCAACGAATTGATGAAGTTCCACTTCACAGAGTCCTCACCTTCATAAGGCATCAATAAATTGTTAGGATACCCTCTAAAATGTACCTGCAGAAGGTTAAATGTGAAGTTTAAGCGGTTGGAACTAGACAACAACCTGAACCACTGTGGGGTTCATAATGAAATTCGAAAAGGAGAAGGCGAAATAGAGAAAATTTGAAAGGAGGAAAACAAATACCGTTAAATTCCAGGGCCTCTCAGGTTCAGGACAGAGAAGATCAAAAAGCACACCAGTAGGTACATACCATTTGAGGGCCAATCCCTTGTAATCAAACCAGGGAGTGTCTACACCTGGTGGAAGAGCCGAAGCGAAATGGGGCTTTACAAGAGGAAGTAGCAGCGGGAGGTAACCTATCCTCGGGGCTAACACAAGGGCAGGCGCCGGCGCCGGCATCGTCGTGACCTCCGACTCGTGGAGGTGGATCTGCAGCGGAATTGCCCCCTCCCACACGTAACTTTGCCCTTTCATCTTCCCAATTCCGATGCAATTCAACTAATCAGTGGCTAGGGTGCTTCTTCTCCCAACAGACAAGACTTGACCTTCGACTGAATAACTCACCAATCTTATTATAATGTAGGTAAAAGAAGTCGACTCCAGTTCCAGTTGCTTATGACAATTAAATTTAATATAAATTAATAATTTAATTACATCAATCATCTTTTCAAAAGCATCCACAGAAAAAATTTCTTTAAAAATTAAAATATCAAAATCCTTACCTTTTTCTTTAATTTTGATTCCTTAAATAATAATGTATGAAAATAAGCAGCCACTTTATGTAGTTATTTACAAGAAACAAAGATAATTTTAGCTTATAATGTTTACAAATAAACAAAAATATTTTTGTTTTTCGTATGAATAATTCCATTGACGAGTGTTTAATTATGTCTTAGTAATCACTGTTTTATTTACGATTACATTATTATTATTTATGGAAAGGAATCGATTAATATATAATAATTATTTACGGGTGCTTTTTTTTTTTTTAAATGTACAGGTGCAGCTTAATAGTTGCTTCCAAGGCAAAACTAACATCTAGTTAATGATTTTCCAGGGGACAACTAAACAGATCCAAAAGCAACTGTACAAATCTATGTTCTAAGAAATATGGCAAGCTATGTAGATAACTGCGTTTATAAAAAAAAAATTAAAAGGAAATTTACAACAAACATGTAGGAAAAAGATCCATAAACCAAAACAGCCATGACTAGTAGTTTTCATGGACTTGAACTGCGAAGATTGTTGCCAAGGAAGTTTTTTTTCCCAAAATCTACATGGATACGGTACAGAAAACTAAAACTAACTCTTCAACCATCATCTCCCAAGTGATGTTTCGGATGGAAAATTAGTTTTCAGCTATTTCTTGGCATAACTGATAGCCATTGGATTTTGAGGAGTAATTTTGAAACCCTGAAGGGCTTGCATTGCCATGGAGGACTGCACATCATCTTCAAATTCTACAAATGCAATACCAGGCTTGGCTTCAATCATTCGAACTTCTCTAAAGCCAGGGTATTGTTGGAAGAGCACTTGCAACATCATGCTAGTAGTTTCATGGGGCAAATTCTGTATAAACAGTATATTGTTTGGTGGAACTGACTCTTGTGGACCCTGATTTCCATGGCGGAAAGAACTCTGCAGATGAAACAAATGCTCAGTTGATAAAAGCAGCAATTGATAACCAGATTACTGGGAATACATGCTTGGATTCTTTTGAATCCTTAATTTCCCAAGACAGCAGGTTAAATCATGCCGAAAATTCTAATAATACATGTCAAGTGTCATTTTGAGCATTATATGATACAATGAATAATCTTTGGATGACATGACCAATTGACAAGTCCACGAGGAATAAAAGAGAGCAAATTCAAGAAAATTGTCCAACTTACTGGCGCGCCATTACTCTCAGTAGTTGCACCATTAGCTGTTGCCGATTGCTGTCTTTCTTCTGCATATTTCTTTCTTTCCGCTGAAGATGTAAAAACATGTGTAAACCATTGTGCCAAAATACCAAGAAGCTACATCATCTGAAGGAACAAATTCATTTTATCCTCTATGGTGGTGAGTAGTTGTCAGAACCAGAGGTTATAACAGTAAAGTTCCTTTACATATAACAAAGGACTGCCCAATAATTTCTCTATTATAGTTGTCAGAACCAGTTGTAACAGTAAAGTTCCTTTACATATAACAACAGACTGCCCAATAATTTCTCTATTACATTCCCTATTCTGTCAACATTTATGATAATAGATCCATGGACTAGATCGCTAGACTTAAGCGAGTATTAATTATTTTCATTTGGTTTATTAGCCTTATAGTATAGCAAACTGAAACTACAATTCTTAGTTCATCAATATTGTTAAAACAGAATGCTTGATATGGAAACTCTACGTGCAACACTAAATTTAATCACATGATGGGCATGTTTCCTGCACCCATATAAAGCACCCGAAGCAACTTTCAGGAAATGGATTGTCAAATAACAATGTTAAAACAAGATCATCCACCATGATGGTGTTTGCAACTCTACTCATTAGCCCTTTCCAGAAAGAATTCATAAACTGAATACCTATATTCAAGTTCTATTTAAAGTTCCATTAGTAGCTTAGATCTGCAAAACTTACACAAACAATTCATGAAGCACTTTAATTTTCTACAACAAAACAAAACAGGCAAATTCATCCATTCTAAGATTTATGAACTTTAATCTTGCAAATAAATCCTAATTAATGACTATTCACCTTTCTCTTCTTGTTTCCTCTTCTTCTTTGCGTTGGGATCATATATTCCTTCCAACTCTGCAAGGCAATCAGACTTTGTTTTGGCATACTGGATCCGCTGTAAAGACAAAATATGCAAGAAAAAAATTAAACAAGAAATGCAGTAAGATCCCAATAGATGCATGGTTGATGAGCATATAGAGCTAGAATGACATTCATTGAGACTTCATTATTTTAGGTAGAGCCTATCAGATGTCTTTTTATGTAAATTAAAAGAACATAGTTCTCTGTGCTCTTTTAGGACACCGTTGTACCACTATTCTATTATACTCTTTAACATACAATAGTTTATGCAGGTCATCGATAACTTTCCTTCTCTTGCTTTATCAATCTTTTAAAAAGACAGGAAGACAATTTGTACTTTATTTCTTATCGATTTCAATGGGAATATGATGATATTTGAGCATCAACATGGTACAAAATTTTCAAACATAAAAGCGCAGGTTGCATGCTGCTATACTGAAGGTTCTACTGCCATCTACCAACTGTATTTTAATTTGTATAGAAAAATAAACTTGTGCAAAATAAACAGAACAAACTTCAATTTTTGGTTTAAGGAAAGTTGCAAACTATGTCTAAGGAATTTGGAGACCCATGAATCACGTAAGTCCACCAATGAGATAGGAAACCAGAAAATGGGGGCTACCTGTTGTGAAATACATGTAACCAGAGCACATACTTAAAAAATATAAATAAGTGATTAAATGGAGCGGATATGTACCATAGGCTTGTCATAAAAGGGAAAGCCCTGCATTTGTCTCACAGCATTACTAGCAGCCGTCAATTCACTAAAACAAACCCATGCTTGCCCTCGAAGCTTTGGAGTCTTCAAAGCAACAACATCGAGAATCCTTCCATATTGAGAGAACAAACAATAAAGGGATCTCTTCAATTCTGCCAATGATAACAATAGACAGTGCAGCGTGTCACCAGTCATGCTAGATGCTCATGAATGTAAAGGAAATCAAAAGATGCACAAAAGTAACAGAGTCGTAAAATTCCCATTTCTCCATAACATCAACCGAAAATACCCAACCAAAGGATTTCCATAAAACGAAAGGAATTATACGAAACGAAGCAATGGGACTGAAAAGTATTTTCTTAAAAAAAATCCAAAATATAATTACAGAGCGAGTGCAAACAGTGTTAACTAAAAGCACGAGAATTAGGGTTAAGTGGGCATAGAGTAAATGTAGTGTATTCGCGAGAAACAAAGAGAATTGCAGGAAAAGAAACCTTCTTTCTTGATCTTCTCGTTGATGTTCTTAATGTAGATGGTTTGGTTTGGAGGAATATCACCTGTTAACATCATCCTTTGTTCTGCCGCTGAACACTCGCGCAGAGACAGCAGTAGACCAAAGACTCTTTAGTTTCGCCGGTGAAAGAGACGCTGTGCGATTTATCTTCTGCAACGGATCGTAGCCCTAAATCTACAATATTGAGCTTCTGGAGCCGACAAGCAGCTTATAGGCCCAAACCTTACCATCCTTTAAGTCCATCGTTATCAATATCAACTGAGAGTTGGACTCGTATTTGATTAGTTTGATATTCATTTTACACTCCTCCTATTTTACACTAGTTATTATTTAATTCTTTATTATTAATTTTTTTAAAATTTAATTTCTACCGTAAGAAGTTTTTAATTAAAAAAACAAAGTTATTTAAAACATATATCTTTACAAACCTATTAAAATATTTTAAAATCAAAATTATTATCTACCAAAATCACCCAATACTGTATTAATAATGAAGGCAACACAAAAAAGAAGAATGAAGGATTTTGTTGGTGCTTTCTCTCGTAAACGAAACGTCTACTACAGCTTTTAATGTTTTTGGTTTAGTTCATTGTGTTAATTGAATCAGAGTTTAGATCTATTGTCTAATATTATGGTATTTTATTGTGTCTAATAAATCTCAGCCGTTTATTTATGTGAATCTTATGTAGGTCTTACGTAAATTTCGCGTGAGTTTCGTAAAATAAATGATTGAGATTTCATGAGACAGAATAAGACAGAATAATATTAGACAAAATAATATTAGACAAAAGATCTTGGTTCGTTGAATCAACGAGATAACATACCATAGTTGGCTAACTGTTTTCAATCTTTATCTCCAAACTTTTTGGCTCAACCCAAATCTGTCCCTAACGGATTTGTACAAAACAATCTTATCGCCTAAATTGCAAAAAGGCATGAGTTCCTGATAATTTCTTCCTTCTTTCTCTTATCCAATAGTATAAACAGACACAGGAGACCAAACCCAGTTTTCTTAAGTGGTATGTGAAACTACAAGGTAAAGAGGATATTTTGTGTTGGTTGGTTCAGAAAACCCTTTATCATAAAACTTAAAGCTCTCTCTCTCTCCAGCTATCTTATCAAATATGCTTGATCTAGTAGTAGTCCCAGAGAAAACACTCCCAGCAATTCATTTTATAAGCAAGGAATCCTCGTCCGGCCAACTAAAAAGGTTGCAACTTCAGAACCCGATCTAAGTATACATATTCTGTATACATAGTTTGATAAATGAGAATTTGCTCAGCATATCCTGACCTTGATTCAATAGTTTCGGTACGTCAATGCCCTTGTTCATAATTCTTGTTTGTCAATAGGTTGGAAGGAAAAGTAGCAATCGTAACGGGTGGTGCCGGAGGGATAGGAGAAGCCATAGTGAGGCTCTTTGTGAAGCATGGAGCTAAGATAGTCATCGCAGATATCGACGATGCCGCTGGTACCCATTTAGCCAATTCACTTTCATCTTCGACCATCTTTCTACGCTGCGACGTAAGTTCAGAAATGGACATACAAAACTTGATCAACTTCACGGTTTCTCGTTATGGCCAGGTGGATATTCTTGTAAATAATGCCGGGATTCTTGGGAACCAAACAAAACACAAAAGCATTGTCGATTTCGACGCCAACGAGTTTGACAAGATCATGGGAATCAACGTTAGAGGAGCTGCACTTGGCATGAAACATGCGGCAAAAGTTATGGTGCCTCGAAGAAGTGGTTGCATTATCTCCACAGCTAGTGTAGCAGGTGTAATGGGAGGACTTGGACCTCATGCCTACGCGGCTTCCAAGCACGCCATTGTTGGTTTGACAAAGAACGCAGCTTGTGAGTTGGGCAGTTATGGGATTAGAGTTAACTGCGTGTCTCCTTTTGGGGTAGCAACGTCCATGCTTATTAACGCTTGGAGGGGTTGTGATGATCAGGGAGAAGATGAGGAGGAGGAGGAGGAGGTAGAGAAAGTGGAGAAAAGGGTGAGGAGCTTGGCTAATCTCAAGGGCGTGACCTTGAAAACTGAAGACATTGCTCAGGCTGTTTTGTACCTTGCTAGCGATGAATCCAAGTACGTAAGCGGTCATAACCTTGTTGTGGATGGTGGTTTCACTACCTCCAAAAATTGTATAGATCTCTAGACGGCGGATGACAACTCAATTGCGTATAAAAAGAAAATATTCATATATAATAGATTTTATTTTATGTCTTTATTTAACTTTTAAGCTTATCATTGTAAGTTTATAATACGAAAGCGCAATTTGCAATTGCGGATTGCAAAAATTACCCTTGATAAAATTTTCAAACATATATTACTTGATTTTAAATCTTTAAAATTTTGTATATAGTAATAATGAATTAAGTATAATACAACATCAAATTTTAGTAAAGTTTGAATATTATTAAGAAATTCAATTAACTTATTAATTAATAACTATTATCCTGTATTTTGAAAATTAAGACTGAAAAAACTATACTAAATTAATAAATTTATTTTAGTCCATTATAAATTATTGTAATTATCTATTTTATTTATTTTAAGTATTTAGAAAATATTTTGATATTTCAAAGTTATAAATTTTTTTTAAAAGAGTTAATTTCACCATTTAATCTTAAAGTTAATCATGTTAAAAATTTGCTACAAATAACTTTATCTTTTCTCCAAGACACCATTTGCTCCCCAAAATTAACATAGCCCGGCTCCAACACGTGCACTCATAGTGGAAGCTTGTAGTAGTAAACTATAATTACCTAGAATAGATGTAGAAATAAAGAGAAAAAAAGGCTTTTTTTTCCTTGTGTATATGTTCCTCTTTTTTAATCCCCCCATAAATAGAGCCCCAAAATTTTATTTTTTGGAGTCCAAATCTTAAATGAAATTTGATTTGTTGGTGGGTTGTTCTCAAAATGTGGGGGAGGATTTTAAAGGAAGCAACATCAAGTCAAAAAGTTGTTTTTATATAGGAATAGAAGGGACTACAAGTCAAGAGGTTGTTTTAGATAAAGATAAAAGGGACTAGAAATTTGCAACCATTTGCCTGACAATCTCCTACAAATGGCTTGATGACAAAAAGGCATGCATATTCTAGGTAAAGAAAGGGTTATATACTTAAGCATCAACATCTTTTGTTTGAATTTATACATAGTGAAGTGAGGCAATAACTTAGTTAGTGAAGTGAATTGCTCTTGAAGTTCAAGAACTCAAGTTGAGACCCTTAAAAAACATATTATGTAACATCCCGTTACCGGAGTAACGAGTATGTTGGTAATTTGGATCGGAACGGAGTAATGGGTATATTGGCAATTTAGATCGGGTTAGGATAGGTACAGGCAAATGTTGCATTATACATGCATTATCGTTTCTATAAATATCGGTAAATGATATTTGATTGCACAAGCGTATATATATATATATATATATATATGTACATACATTTATGACGAT
>JANIHY010000209.1:10185262-10196351 GCA_027479065.1 Erythroxylum brevipes
CGAGACGATCGTTGACCCTTGCAAGGCATCGGAAACTCCAAGATAGTTAGGAGCTTTTGTCTTAAGTTAGTATTTTTTGGTTAGCCCTCTAAGCATATCATCATTGGGCATTCTCATGTATTTTTGGATTTTAAACTTTGATATGTATTGTGCTTAATTGAGATTGTTTGTCCAATTTATTTGAATTGTAATAGCATGAAGTACATTGTTTATGGAGTGTGATTAACTGGAAAATTTGAAGGCATGTGTATGTGATAGAAGGTATGAGAATGTATGTGTGTTTGTTTGTATGAATTTTTGCATGGATGTTGGGGACAAGTCCAAAATTCGGGGAGCTCGCCGCGGCGAGCAATCGGGCGTTGCGACAAGGCCTCCTCTTTTCCGCTGCTGATTCCTTCTTATTTGCACATTTTCAATCCTTCCTTCGCGTTTCGTTACCCGGCGCCCTCGAGGGGCCACCTCGGGAATAGGGATTCGGGACCCGGGCCCAACAGTTATATTTGGGTTTTTGATTTGTTTGGTTTGTTTGAGTATTTTGTTATCGGAAAACAATTTTAAGGTATAAATGTTAGCAATAGAAAGGACAAGATGTGATTCTGGTTGTGATGTTGGGGTACATTTTTAATGCATATTAGGTATTTAATAAAATGATTGTTCTTTGAAAAAATGTATTTGTGTGACTATTTGAAGGCTATGCATAGTCTATAGAAAGTTGACTCATTTTAACCGAAAGTTAAGTGACTAGTGTCAAACAAAAGGAAAGGAAGTTAATAGATTATCTGAACCGACTATGTGAACATTCATATAATTAAAGTGGCATTGTGGCAATGATTGTACTTTAGTTTATCATATTTATTAATCATGTATGTAGTTATCAATGTAAGCGATATTTTGCCATTATATACTTTGACCTACTCCTTTCATCATAGAATTGGCCCTTTCATCATAATCATTCTAATAACACCATCAGATAATGCTTTACAATTTCTCATTCAGATAATGCTAAATTTTTTCAGTGTATATGACATAAACCAATCCTTATTTTATGTTATATAATGTGAGCATCATGTATTTAAAATATATGAGTCCTAAAATTGACTAATTGAAACATGGATCATATCTTTATCATATTCTCTTTATAGTTGATACATTTGTAGTATCAAACTATTGTTTTACCTTTAGAGCATAGAGATGCCATAAAGGTTGATACTGAACTCCACGAGTTATAGAGTTAAGACCCAAACTTGGTTTCCAACAACTTACATCACGGGCTTAGATGCTTGATGACAGTATACAATGTCCTATGATTAGCAACTAAATGAAGAGAAGATTATTGTGCTTTGAAATTCATTGTCTTCTTTACTTTGTTTTGGTTATCTTATTTGGTCGTCAGCTCATTCTAGCTCCATCATCATCTTCTTTCACATACTTCCAGAAGATCCTTATGCGTGTTAGTTGAGATAACTGATTTTGTTATTTACTAGGTTTTTATGTACTTGATTTAATTTGGGTATTTGTTTGTAGTTTGAACTTCCTATTTGAACATTCTGTATTTTTAATATAAATGACCAGCACTAACCGAAACTTGTTTGTGATATGAATTTCAGTTTATTATTTAATTAATATAGGATATGTTTGATTTATAGTTCCAAATATCTTAATTATGTCAATCTGTTATTTCATTGATACTCTCTTAAATGATTAGGTTTTCTTTACTTTTCGTGTGTGAATCTTTACACGCATATATAATACTAATTTTCTTTGTATATCTTACAATAATTTGTAAAAATAAGTATTCATATTTTTATGAATGCTTATTATATTTGACACCAGTATATATTTAATTCAGGTTAAATATCAAACTTTTAACATTAATTCTCTTTTAACATATATGATTACAAACAAAAAAATAGATCAGTTAATAAATAATTTAGTTCTTAACCCATAAACTTTAACCCGTAAGTTGTTATATGCTTATCAGTGAAAAATATCATAAACCTAGGAGTCACAACAAGAACTTGTTTTCTTGATTCACAAGTGTAATCTTTGGTGATTAATTCAATTGGTTAATACTTAGGGGGTGTTATGTAAAGTTTAGATGTTTTGTAAACTTTGGAAAACATGAATCATACTAATTATGAAATCATTGCTTTAAATTAACAGTTTTGTAGAAAAGAGTAATGTTGATAAATCTTGGATGTATAGATGATTAACACTTGATGATTTTATTAATCCTGAGTTTGTTGAGGGAGTTTAAGCTTTTATTCATTATGTATGTTCTCAACCTGCATATATGGATGACCCAAAGATCAGATGTTTATGTAAAAAGTGCAAACACATTTGTTTCCTTCCTATTCATGAAGTTAATGGGCATTTGCTGAGAAAAGGTTTGTCCCCAATTATTTTGAGTAGATATGACATGGGAAACCATTGATTTGTAACACCTCAAAGGGTAATAAAGTACAGTCGTCTGTGAACTTAAATGAGTTTGAAGGGGGATTGGATTTAGAACAAATAATATGGATGGAAATGAAAATCCTTACATGCAAATGGTTTATGATGCAGTCGGTTATACCTTTCAAAAAATATAAAAAATCTTAAAGAAGAACCAAACTTGCACGCAAAAGAGTTTTTTTGACTTACAACAATCAGCTGACTAAGAATTATGGCCAAATTGTGAGACAATGACTTAACTATTTTCAATTACTCGAATATTGAACATAAATTATGGAGGGCATATTTTAGACCGTAGTTTTGATAAAATTCTTGAATGGTATAATGAATCATTACCTCCTAATCATACAATAGTTGGTAGTTTTTACAATATAAAGAAACTTATTAATGGTTTTGGTTTGCATGTTGAAAAGATTGATTGTTAAAAATTGGGATATATGTTGTATTGGGGAGATGATGTGAAATTATAAGAGTGCAAATTTTGTGGTCAACCTACGTTCTAGCCTAGAAAGTGCTCTATGAAATAGAAATTAGTACCTTGGAAGTAGATGTATTATTTCCCACTAACTCTGAGACTTTAAAGACTATATACTTTTGAGGTTACTGCATCTCACATGAGATCACATAATGAACACGAACAAGAAGACGGAATAATGAGTCATCCATTAGATGTACTAGCAAGGAAACATTTCAATAATACCCATTTTGAGTTTGCAGCTGAAAGTTGAAATGTTAGATTGGGATTGTCGATGGATGGATTCCAACCTTTTGGTCAATTCGGCCAGCAATATTCATCATGGCCAATCTCCTTACAATTTGCCTCCATGGATGTGTATGAAAGGCACATATATTTTATTGATAGTAATTGTGTCAGGGCCTATAAATATAAAGCATAAAATTGATGTATTCTTACAACTATTGATATCTGAATTGCAGCATCTTTGGGAATATGATGTTTAGACATATAATGCGTCTCTGAAACAAAATTTTGTGTTGGGAGCTGCTTTGATGTGGACCATTAGTGATTTTCTGACATATGTCATGTTGTCTGGATGGAGCACAGCAGGAAAATTGGTTTGACCTTATTGTGACAATAATTTTGATCTATTTTATCTTCCAAACGAAGCATCTTTTAGGATTTGCCATATTGAAAAACTAATTTGGTACGTCATAATCTAAATGTGATGCATATTGACAAAATATTTTTGCAATACCATAGTGAACATTAAAGAAAGAACAAAAGACAATACAAAATCATGAACTAATTTGTAACTTTTTTGTAGAAGGAATGAGTTACATAAAGATCTTTGCACCAGTAAATATCTTAAAGCATCTTACACTTTGGAAAAAAAGGAAATTTTGTGTGAATGGTTGAAAAGTTTAAAGTTTTCCGATTATTATGTTTCAAACTTGGCAAGGTGTGTGGACATAAAGGAGTGCAAATTATTTAGGATTAAAAATCATGATTGTTATGTATTTATGCAAAGACTAATTCCAATTACATTTTGAGAATTGCTGCCAAATAAAGTTTAGGAAGTAATAACATAATTAAGTTTGTTTTTTAAAAGTTTAACATCATCTGAAATCAAGTCGGTTGAAATGGAAAAATTAGAAAAGAAAATTCCAGTAATTTTTTGCAAGTGAAAAGGGATTTTTCCTCTAAGCTTCTTTGATTATATGAAGCATCCACCTATGCATTTAGCATACGAGGTAAAACTAGACGGTTCAATTCAATGTCAATGGATGTATCCGTTTGAGAGGTAATTCAACACAAATGATTGTAATTGAAGTAATAGTATGTTTTAACTACTAAATTGTAACAACTATATTCTCTAATATAGGTATTTGCATCATTTAAAGAAAAATGTCAAAAAAAGGCTAGAATTGAAGGTTCGATATGTAATGCTTATTTAGTGGAGGAAGTTTGTACATTTTATTCACATTATTTTGAGTCGCCTGTTTACACAAGACAAAGAAAAGTTCCTCGTAATGACAATGAGGGAGGAGCAAGTGATGTTGATGGTAACTTATCCATTTTCACATATCCTGGACAGACATATAGGCATTCAACAAGAAGAATGTTAACAGAGGAAGAACTTGAGGTTGCCCATGGTTACATTTTATTGAACTGTCAAGAGTTTCAAACATTCGTGTAGTAAATTGAAAATGATTATTTGGGTTTTGAAATTTTTTGTTGTTCATAACTGAAATGCATAATAATCTTTTTAGATTATATGAGGAATTGATAAGAGAGCTAATGCTGGACAAAACACATGATGATATAAATAAAGAAGTTGGAAGACACTTTCCTCGATGATTTGGGAAATATGTAAGTTTTCACTAACAAATATTCAAATGATTGAATTATAAGATTTAAGTGCTCAAATGACATTATACTCTTTGATATGGTAATTTCTTTTATGTAGCCTTAAAAAATTCAATAGAGAACAAGTTTATATGTGATCTTGCGAAGGGACCTTTGCAAACTGTAAATTATATTTGGTATATTTTGTTAATGGATACAAATATCATACAGAATATCATAGTCATAACATGACAACAATAAATGGTGGAGTTTTCATGAAGGGAGAATTGATGGATTACTATGGTAAAATTATTGAGATACTTGCAATTGAGTACCCTGCATTGCCAATAAAGCAAAGTGTGATATTTAAGTGTGACTGGTTTGATTCTACTTTAAATGTTGGCATAAAAGTGCATAGTTGATACAATCTAGTTGAAATCAACAACTAAAGAAGAATGAGGCAATTTCAACCTTTCTTGTTGGCAATACAAGCGAAATAAGTGTATTATGTCCCTTTTCCCAACTTACAATGAGATAAATCAGATTGGTTGGCCATTTGCAAAGTTTAACCTAGAGGTGTTTTTGAATCACATGAAAAAGGAGAATAGAGAATTGAAAGTGAAGGGTTTTAAGAAGATGTTTATGAAATAAATGCATCTGTCATATATGACGATAATGAATCTTTGAATGATCCATCTGACGAATATGTTGAAATTTCATCTAGAGAGGATGACGAAGGCCAGAGATCTAAAGAGAAGTTGGAGTTTGATTCTTATTCTTCAAAAAAAGAAGATGATTGTAATTTACAATTAAGTGATGATAGCGATTAATTTGTGTTTGTAATTAAATATTATATTCAACAAATCAATTATTTCCTTTTTAGTATATTGTGTCAAATATTGAATTCAAATTCTTAATCAAGGAATGTCGTCATGGTCACTCGATCCAGATGGTACTAATTCATTTCGTTGAGAGAAATGTGGCAAAATTGTCCATACTGAAGGAACAAACAATGCAGGAAAAATCTCCACTTCATACACTAATGATCATTTTCCTTCCATGGCCAATCTTTTGCTTCAAAGTGTTTAGGATCATCTAAACAATGTCACTTTCCTTATTATGTACATCTTTTATGAAGCTATTGTATATATTCACATTTGATGGTATATACTACATGTTGTTTTAAGCTTCCTTGAATCTCAAAGATGACATGTATGCCTATGGAGCATAATCGATGTCACAACGGTCCATAAAGAATTAGGGAAATCGATTGTTTTGAAAAATTCGTCAATTTCACAGATCTCGTCAGGACATTCACGTATGCATGTCACTCTAATTTTGGTTCGTTTAATAATTTTCTAATATGACAATATCTAAGCTCTATAATGATTATGTTTTAGGTAAATCATTTCATACTGGCAGTTTATCTAGAGAGTTTGTCTTCCATACTAAATCTGGAGACTCGTTCACTATATCCTCTATAAGTTTAGTTATAATGGAAATGTTGTTGTAAGAAGGTGTTAAAAACACTTCATCTGAGGGAAGAACTATCATTGTTTCAATTGATGTGTTTGAACATGTCAGGACCCTTCTCGAGAATCCATACATCGAAGACTTATTTACCTTTGCCAACTCTCATGTCACTTGGAATCCAAGAAAATAGTTATATCATTGTCATTTATCGATGCAATACATTAGACTCAACTTTAAAGTTGGTTTATTGTTATATTTGTAAGAATTTGTCGAACAACCTCCCTACTAATTAGGTGTCAAGCTACGTATTATTGAGTGTGGACCGTTATTGTTCTTATTCTATGACTGTAACAATTGTTAACTTTCTAATTCAAAGTTTGTACTTGAATGTTATATTCAACAAATCACCTTTTTTCCTTTTCAATACATTGTGTAAAATATGGAATTCAAATTCTTATAACTCTAGAAAATTCAATAAATAAATAATTTCAGGTAGAAATATGCCATTAAAGAGACAACGTGATATAATGCGACCCAGGTTCAAACAACGATTTGGAGGTACTTACTGTCAAGGTGAACCATCATACTCTGCAGCTACAACTGAATCACCTCCTTCCCCTCCAGTTGCTATAGTTGTAGATGACACATCACATGATATTCCTGATGCTACACCATCTACCACTCCTACATCATCCACTACCCTTATAGTGGAGGAAGAAGACGACCACCAGCCTGAAGTTGAGGTACTTGATGGAAGAACTTACATAACAATTGTCAATAATCTGTAAGTGAAATTACATGAAACACTATATGTTTATAATTATGTTATAGGTTTAAAATTTTGCAAATGGTATAAAATTATTTGTTTTTATATTAGGTTGATTCCGTATGGATCGTGCTCTAGAAACATGACATTTAAATTTAAGGAGAACATTGATCATGAGGGTTATGTTATAATAATATCTTTCAGGCAACAAAGGTATTTTACTTTTAGGAGTTTAAGGTACAATAAAAAATTATTTTCTTTTTTAATTAAATTGTATACATTAATTAGATAAATATTATTACATTATAAATATCTATAAATTTTTTTCCTTTATTTCAAAAAGAATTTTTGGAATTATGAATTTAATGAAGTCATACATAAATTATGGGAGAGACGACACGTATACATTATCGTGACTTTATTGGTGCGATACACAAGGTTGATATATGATCGTCTTATATTTCTAAGCAAATATGAAGTCGTTGGCATCAGTATTGGATATCACCTGAGGCAATGTCCATTTCAGAGCATAACTCAATCAACGAATATGAAGGACTCAGGGAAGAGAGTCTTCCTGTACATACGGGAGGATCAATTACCCACCATAAGTATGCAGAGAGAATTGTACATATCTAAACTTTACACTTATATTCTAATTGTTTTACTTTGTTGTCTTTTAATTTAAATTGATGTGTGAATATTGGAATGAAAATATGTGTATTACGGATAATGAGAATGGTATAAATGTCTAGTGTCACATATGATTGTGTTAAGTTATTTTCTTTATTCAACAGGGGTAAATATCATAACAATAGAGAAATCCAGTCGAAATTTTTATAAATTTTAGTTGACATCTAATATTTTATTCTTATGCAGGAAAAGTCTATAAATATGAGGCTTAAACTCCGTCAGTTTTTTTTTCACACTCACACTAAGAAGCATGACAATGTGACATTCGTCAACACTCAATATAGAGAATTTAATGTATGTAAAATTTATGCTTTAATATTAATTCTTAATAATTATCACTTACTAATATAAACATTACTTCCTAATAGGACTAAATACAATAAAGTATTCAACGATAGTCTCAGTATGAACAAGCTGTTGATGAGAGTCAGACATATCTTGATGCAGTAGATAGTAGGGACAGTCGTGGAAGGACTTTCAGATTAGGCTCATTTGTGAACACATATTATTTGCAATCCTCCATGGCCAGCACAACAACATCTAGTAGACGGTCCAGAACCAATGAAGTCAATGAGCTTCGGATCACTGTGCAGACATGTAACATCCCAGATCACCCGCTTACAGATATTGTCCGCTTTGGGTCTTGGCCCAGCCAAGCTCTCATAGTTTTGCTTTTGCCAATGACCTTCTCAGGAGGACACCCATCCTATAACTATTCTTATATGAGCACGTTTAACTTCGGAGTTCCGATGGGATCCAGTCCGTTAGGCCATGGAAAATGTGTCTGTAAGAGAGAGGTATCCGTACCCTTATAAGGCGTACTTCGTTCCCCTCTCCAACCGATGTGGGATCTCACAAGACATTACTGGAGTACATTGCTCAGTTGAGACATGAGGTGGATTGGTTTAAAGGGAGGGGTAGCACCTCAGAACATTCTCGATCACCAGGACAATAGAATTGCTGTAGTCATTTGCTTTGAATTACAAAGACTTATTACATACACTATAATATTTTTATTATCAATTAATTTTAACTTTATATTATCAATCAACTTTTTATTTAAACAAATTAAATATATAAACAAATCAAAATATTATGTAAAGATAATTTATAACTATTGAAATTATGCATTAATCATAAGATCATAAAACAAAATTTAATGTCGGAATTTTTAGATTTTTTTAATTTTCTTTACCGACGAAAAATAAAAATATTTACCGACGGCTACTCTTTGTTCCGTCGGTAATATTGGTAGCCGTCATCAACTTTATTGTCAGGATTTTTTGAATCGTCAGTATATTCACCGATGGTCAATCATAATAGTTAGAAATCTTACCGACAAAATAAACAATATTGTTGGAATATTTTCCGACGGTTAAAGTTATCCGTTGGTAAATTTACCAACAATTATAGCCATCTGTTAATATATTTACCAACGATTACATAATATGTCGATCGGTAAATTTACTTACGGCCGTTTTAATAACACCTTTGTCTGTCAGTTGATTCCGTCACTAATTTATATTACGACGGAATCCAAATTTTTGTCACTAAATGATAATTTTCTTGTAGTGCACGAGATACAAAGATATGCACTTGAACTTAACCTTCAACAAGTCATTATCATGAAAAATCATCATTTGGTCAGAGAAATGTTGAATATGGACCTTAATTGGAATGCTTACCGTGCCGTATTAGAGCAAAAGTAGATATGAAGGTCTCTTAACTTTCCTTGTGAACATTGAAGATCAACATTATTCCTTTTCCTTTCTCAAAGAAAAAACCTTTTTTTTTCTTTTCCTCTTATCCTTTTTCTCATGCTGAAAGTAATTTCCTTCTGTGGCTTGAAATTGTACAAGAAAAGACCGGAGGGACAATAAATGAGAATAGTATGCTTTATGAACATACGCCTATATATATATAGTTTAGGAATATGGTTTGCATCGCGATCTAGGATAGGGAAATGGAGCACTAAAAGTTTAATATGTGATTTTACCAGCACGAATAAGTAAAGTTTTCCCCAATTGAATTGGCTGTTGTAAGCGTGAGGGTGAAGCCATTTTATATATATGGTTAAGTAGTAAATAGACGTAGATGTGGAGAAAGGGAAAAGCGTGTACAAGCAGAACCAAGTTTTTGTCACTGTCCTTTTGTTCACGTCTGAAGACTGTAAAATTCTAAGTCATGTGCCTCAAAAAAGAAGGGACCCTTGTCTCCCTCATTAGATGCTATATACTTTGACGAGTCTTATGTTATATGTCATGTATGCTTTCAGAAACCAAATTCGCCACTGCCCCACCACGACCACCAGCTTAGGATTCACAGCAATAAGAGAAATGTGAGGGTGACGTCTGAAAGAGAAGCTCACGTTACGGTCTGACTGAATCAATTCAATTATTTAATTTTTTAATAACGCTGGCAGTCTAACCTCGATCCAGACAAATGGGTGTAGAATTGCCTGCTTTACTGCTATTAAAGACTAGCATACTATGATTTCTGAGAGTAAGATGTGTCTGTTAGCAGATTCAAAGCGTCGCATCCAATTCAAACAGGTTTTTTGAGCTTTTCATAAATCTATGTCAGTTCTACTTGCTTCATGTCCATCTCTTGATCATGTGCCTATGGAAGTTCATGTCGTATAGGGTCTCCATATGGGAGATTTTTAATTTGTTATCTTGCATTCATGTACTGATTTATAACAGCCTTGTTTTGTGTACCTTGTGGCTCATCGAATTTTCAATACCCGAAAACGGTTATTGCATTGTAGTTCATTTACTCGGGGGTCTTGAAGATATTTAATTTCGGCTACATGCACATCTTCTCAAATTTATAAGATGAGTTAAATATCTTGCGAAACTCCTTTAGTTAAAAGTTACACAACTACCCCATCATTTCTACCATTGAAGCATATTGTTTAGTCTAAGATAAGAAAGGATTAATTAATAAATATAATTGATATGGATAAACAATAACTTGTTAATAAGTAGTTGAAAATTGAAGATAAACTTATTAGTTTATGCCCTTACAGCTAATTATTTGGATGCAGACTAATGTATGACATTACATTTATTAATAAAAGGCATTATTTATCTTTGTGTATTATTTTCATTAATATTTTATGTTTTAAACCTAAAGATAAAATTCTTGGAATAATTACTGTGTAATTAAAATTATGATAAGATCAGAGTGAATTGATATTTGAAAAAAAGCTTTCAATTTTTTTTCAAATTTATGTTATAAATCAATTACTAATTAATAAGAACGAACATCATTGGATGATAAGGGTGGACACTGTATTCATACTCTATCCAATTAGAATACCGAATAACGAAAGGATTAAATTATACATTATAGTCATGCATTGACAGGTTAAGTCAATCACTATAACATTCTTGATATTT
>JANIHY010000209.1:10275335-10285470 GCA_027479065.1 Erythroxylum brevipes
ATATATGTAGGTATGTACAGTAGACGCCCTATAAGATGATCGTTTCTATAGGAGAGAGTTTTTGAGCATTCTCTTGGGTTATCTAGTCAAAGTTCAATATACCGATTGGTCTATAGTGGTGTGCGCTTTTTTTAAAAGTTTTATATTTATGAAATTTAGTAATCAATACGCAACTAATTTCTTCTTTAAATGCATGACAAGAGGTCGACGTACACACTAGGAGTAAGCAACTTCACGCCGGTCCTACCACGTTAGGAGCACATGCAAAGCTCCGGCTTTTATTGCGTGTAATAATATCCTCTTTTTACAAGTATTATTCAATGTATCCGTTCTTCAACTTTGGAAGCATTAACCCATATGATGGAATTTAATATTGGTTTCTATATCTACATAGTTTGATGTTTGTAATGTATCCCGAAAAGATAAAAAAATGACTTGCGGGGATGTACAAAACATATGGTCTTGTACCTAGTTTGTTGCTGAAACTACGATGGAGGTTGGAGAACATCATTCAAACCCATTGTTCCTACAATTAAATATTTTGTTCTGTTTCCTGCAACTTCAGGATTCTTGTCCAACTGTTACGAAGAATTAAGAACATATATAGTGTTGTTCTGAGGGTCTTCTTTATATTGGCATTTTGTGAAGATTTACTTGGTATATAGGATGAACAACCAAATATGTTATGTATTATCAACGCAACAATAATAAAGTGATAGCAGAGAGGAACTTCAGCTTGTATTTATTCTTTTATTGAACTGAATTTTCTGGACATTCTCCAAATTCTGGGAGAGTTTTGTTACAAGTTTGTTGGGTCTCTGTTAACAAGGATATTCCCTGATTGCTAGCTATGTAATAGTTATATAATTAACTACCCTGTATTCATTATTCAGATAGAGAAAATAAGAAGAGAATAATCTCTGTATTTTTTTCACAGCTTCATTTCTTTGCACTTAATAAAATAATCTCAAGAATACCAAAACATTTCAAAGGATGGAGGGAAGGATCATCATTCTCATCATCAAGAGCTTGAGCTTCCATGCACCTCTCCTGAGTGAACAATTAGTTTATACGTTCCTGATAATCGTTGAATTACTTGCATAAAGTTGGACGCAACTGAGTTTTCTAGCTATTTGTTTTTGTCGACAAAACGCTCTCTTTTGGAAGAACAAATGTTCAATGGCTAGCTCAGCACAGGAACTCATTTTGTCTTTTAATTAACACCATTCACAAATTAACATCTAACATCAGAAATTTTCAACGATTTGTCTATTAACAAACTAATTTCATGTTTTTTCATCAGATTACTTTCCAGACAGCATATATCAACCCATATGTATAACATTTATGAGAGTTTTTCAGGTTCCGATGGTAGGTGCACCAGTTTTAGTTTGCTAAGTGCCATGGAAAGACACCAATGGGCGATGTCCTCTACCATCCAGACCACATGTGAAACTTCCTCACGCGTACAGTACAGGTATTTTCCCAAGCACATGTCCACATTTTTAGTTGTAATATATAGGAATAGATTTGGCTCTGAATCCCCAATAACATATGACTCCGACATCTTAAATAAACGGGATGTGCTTTGATCAAGACCAGCATATAAAACAGGAACAAGCTGCGACCAAACCAAGTAATGCCAACAGAACAGATAACATCAAAGCATGAAACCTTTCAGCCATTGAACAAGATTAACTTCTGTTGTACTTTGAAGTAACGTTTTTTGCACGTGTAGGGTAAGGAACGGAACTGGGGAACGAAACAAAAGGACCGAAAAGGCAGGCAGACTCAGGAAACTCGTGGAATTAATTGTATCCACAAACATTAGGATGCATTGCAGGGCTTATGTAAGGTTCTGATGGTGAGATGCATGGCATGGTGTGTCCTGTTTCTTCATGTTCATGGGGTCTGGTCTAGATTATTGAAAGGATGCCGTCACGAAGGATCTGTTATTAGGCCCACCTGTATCATAAGGGAGTGCAATATATATGTCATCAGATTAAGATATTGAAAGAATGCCATCTTTTTTCAGATATGAGGTAGGGCAAAGCGGAAACATGGTGACAAAGAGGAAGCCTTAATGGACCCACCTGAGCTTGCGTAGCGGTAAGAGTAACAGCTCGAGCTATGAGAGGCTAACCCCACCATGTGCAACATCTTTAATGGGAACTTGTTTGATGGACGGGTTCAGCTAAACGTGGTGATTTTCCATCTGTAAGTTGAATTTTAAACCCCACGGTTGGGGAATTTGTACGCATTCTAATCTTGATGATGCTCAGTTCCTTCAAATTGATCAATGATCACCTAATGCCGGAGCAAATGGACATTTCTTTAATTAAAGAGCATAAACGTGTTCTAGTTATACCGAACTTCAAAAGGATCTAATCATACTGTCGGGGACAATATACAATATTTAATTGAATGAGTTTATTTATCAAAACATTAAAAAAGATATTACAACAAAGCGTTAATTTTTATCACAAAGGTAAGTATTTGCGGGGTTATCAGAGGTTTTCTTCACACTCCTTTCAGTGAGACTGAGCCACCCGCTTTAATTAATCATTTTGTAGTAGAAGCGAGATTGTATGTAATCATACCTACCTGAGGTTTTTTCTTCTTTTTATTTTCCACGGCAAAACAGAATGAGGAAAAAGACAGAAAGAAGGGATCTTTAAAATTTAAATTGGTCTGGATCTCGGGGAAATTCCCATTACCATTAGCATAGCCAGAGCAGAACACGAAGAAAATAAAATCATGCAAGTGCTTATCATGAGCCTGACGGCATCTGCTTTATTATACACCTAAAATAAATACCAGAAAGAACAGGACAAACTCTAAAATAAATACAAGTTCAATTACACCAGTCAACATAGGTCATTGTGTAATATATGAATGAACAATCATATAACTTCAATCTTCAAAAAGCACAGAATTATCTGCTTATTTGATAATTTTCTCACTCTTTATAATGTTGAAATCACTTTCAAGTATCTGTGGTTAGGTTAGTGCTTTCATTATCTTTTTTCAAATATACCTTAAAGTTTCAATTTGTAAAAAATGAATGAAATTTTTTTGCAATGAGCACGCGTTGTTTGGGACCGAAAAACTAACCCCATCGCTATAGACACCGTTGCCAACACAAACTAATCAAATAAAAATGTACAAGTTGCAGTGAAAGTGCCCATCCTTTAGTGCCGGCGCAGCCCAATACTGAAAGCCCAACAAGAATCAGCACGAAAGATGCTTTCTAACTGAATGAACTATTACTTGAAATATTACATGTCCTCCAGACACAATTTTTGATGGTAATCAATTACATTTCTGAAAATCAGGCGGTCCTTTCGGAGACCTATAAAAACTCGTAACATCAAATTTATGATTTATATGTAATGCTACATGAAGCAGTTGCGTTTTAATACCATATTCTGCTCACCTCTAGCTCTCAGCCCTTTAAACATTTACGTGAAAACAAAAAGAATGAATTTTCCTTTGTATTACTGTTTTCCCTTTTCATCTCCTATTCATTATTAATGCCTGCGATTTTCATCCTGCCGCTGAAACTGATGCATTCAACCAGTTGACGCAAACAGATTTAGCAGAGGGCGGTATAATAGTTGGATGATACCTTGAAGGCTCTGAGATCTTTGATGGCCTGTTCATACTCTGCACGCGTTTCAGTTTCTTTCAACTCAAAATTGCAACCCCACACCCTAACACAGAGCCTCCTGCACTTGGGAGATGATTGCTGCAGATATGTCTTATACCAGTTGATAACATCCTCTTTTCTAATGCTTTTCAACTCTTCCGCTTCTTTCTCTAAGAAGTCAAACATATATCTGAAAAGATGAAAGAGCAATCTTGGTTTACAATTAGAAAAAGCACAGTAAACGTACCACTGATGTAGATCCATTAGTGACACATTTTATAGGTCCCTTGTATGGGAATTTGCAATCAAGAAATGCATTAAAAGCTTAAATAGACACTTGATTTGATTCAAGAGATTGTGAAGCATCATCACAGCTTGATGTCAAGTAACAATGCGCTAAAAGATCATGTGAACTTTGGAATTCTTATCTTCATTAATAATCTATTAGGGTATGGCACAGAAAAGAAAAGATGCAACATGACAGTAGAATAACGTAGCAATATAGTGCATTTCTCTATTAGCTATCGCAAAGAATGGCCAGGTGGTTGCAATCTGACCAACTGGTTTGGTCCACTACAAGATACCTTTTATCAGTTATCTGATTCCAGAGCCGATTTGTTTCATATTGAAGGGAAGGATCTTTCTCAAGTAGCTTAGCTTCTAACCCACCCCTGTAGTCCTCGAAGGATGTATCATCAAGACCTTTCTGAAACACAAACAAAAACTTTAGGCACAAATATCAGCAATATTACCATTAGAATCTGTGTAAATAAGTTTTTAAATTTGTTAGTAATGCCTCTCTAAATTTAAAGTATAGATGTATGCAACAAGCTCATCTGGTCAGCAAGTCGACAATATAAACGAATTCATCGTTGTTTTAACAAGCATACAAATGCCCTTTGTGATTAACAGGGTTTCTCGTCAACTGAAAATGTGCAAGCCATTCAGCTGAGTATCTGAGCCATAATTTGATCCAAAAAAAACACGATAATCATTTATTAGTGACAACATGGTGAGTATAGATGACAAAGCAATGAATATAAAGAACAAGAAATGTAGCAATCATTAATGAATATAAAGAACACAAAATGCAGCAAGTTCCTCTGGTCAGGAAGTCAGCAATACAAACGAATTCATCATTGTTTCTTTTTTTCTTTTGGTGGAAGAATACAAATTCATCATTGTTTTAACAAGCATACAAGTGCCTTTTGTGATTAACAGGGTATCTCGTCAACTGAAAATGTGCAAGCCATTCAGCTGAGTATCTGAGCCATCATTTGATTCAAACAAACAAGATAATCATTTATTAGTGACAACATGGTGAGTATAGATGACAAACCAAATGAATATAAAGAATACAAAATGCAGCAATATTTAGAAGCAGAAAAATTGGATGCTTACCAACAACTCTTCAATTCCATTTATAAAATTTTCAACTCTTCCTTGTAGGTAAACTGGGTCGTACTTGGAAGATTGAACACAGAAACAAAATCCACAGACCCGATATGTTACCCTTGGACTACATTCAACAACATAACCAAGTTGCTCCTTTGTCCTGCAATCCAAAATAAAACAAAGAATTTGAAGAAATGACAAAAGATCAGAAGTCCATGACATGTAAAGCAATATTGTATGACATAAATTTGCTATCTTTAGGTCATCTCAAAATTCCTCGTGCCTGTCCAACATATGCATTAAAAGGACCTTTGATTATAAGTCTCATGAGAAGGAAAAAAAATTCAATCGATGGGCCCAGAACAAGAGTAATACCAGGCCTAAACCTAAAAAGCATGATTCATATTGGTTAACAATTACATGCTTTTCCTAAAAAGGCAGCACGCATCCTAACCAAGGAAGCACAAAACAAAACCAACCAAAGTTTGCATTTTGCAGTCACCTGAGCTCATTAAAAAGCGGCTCTTCCACAATTTCATCAAAAAGATCTATCAAGGCCTTCAATTTCACTGATTCTATCCCCACTTCTGGCTCAACTTGGAAGTAAAGCTACAATGGACAGTGGGGAAAGCAAACCCTTGTCAACCAAATAAGCAACACAAACAGTCTGTATATTTTACACCAGTACCCAGAAAACTTGATTAATTTTCAGATACCTCAACCACAGAGTTTGTTTCACATTTATTCTTCACTTTGACATCTCTGACTAGGTTCGCACCATAGGGAAGACATATCACCTGCTCTTCGTGCCTCATATTCAATGGGAGTGGTTGAGCAGATAGATTGTTTTTCAATAAATTTGATATGTTGAAGGCTTCATCTTCCAACAGATTGCCATGGCAAAGACCTTCAATAAAGAGCTATACAAATTGTGTAATGAAATGAATTTCTGCTCCAAAGGACAAATACAATTTCCATGACATGCAATATACCTGGGAACGAAGTATGGGAATGAATGCCTTTAAATCATTGAGTGACAAGTCACTTAGAACATGTAGTTTCTCCTCTACATCATAGAAACTCTTGCACAGAACTTGAATTCTCAAGTAAGATGAATGATTCAAGGGCCTCATATTCGAATTCTTTAAATTTCTTATCATCTCCTCTTTAATAACCTGTTACATGGAGTGTTGTTTTAAAACAGACAGGTCGTAGAATTAATTAATAGTCTAACCACAAGCACAATACTGAACTTGAGACAGATATAATGCTGATTATTTAAGATGCAAATAAGCGTTTTAGAAAACAGTAACACAAGACACAAACATTATAACTACCTCAAATCGATCGTAGCTTGGCAGAAACATCTTGGCAATCACCAAAATCTTAGACAAGAGAACTGAGATCTTATCATTGAAACCATAAATCTTCAGCTCTAGCTTATCACTTACAATAGTTACAGATGCATCCAACTTGGCAACGCAAGCCTGTGGGCATGAAATTAAAATATATAAAATACCAGATGTAACCATTAACCAGGTACAAATGGGATGAAACGTAAAGCTCAGAAACAAGTCTGGCAACTTGATCCATTTGCAAGATCTTTGGCACGAATAAAATATGCTTAGGATTGGCATCTCCATCAATCATTGAAAGAAAAAAATACATGTTATGAGAAAAATGTTGGAAGAAAAAGGTCTTCATCTTGTTCCATCAGAAAGCAGGAAATTATAAATAAGCTACCCTATTATTACAGAAACACAAAATTTTACAGCAAGAAAGATACGCAACTTACCTGATATATGACCTCATTCAGCTCGTCTTTAAGAAGGTGAACAAATAGTTCAGTAAGAAGAAAATTCTTGACATTCTCGTAACCTCTTTTCAGGTTTATCCGGAAATATGTATTTGCACGAGGAAGTTTAAAAGTGTTATCAAGCTTGTACCATAACTTTATTAATGGCTCATCAACTATACATTTAGGAGAAGTACTTTCAGGATCAATGTCTTTTTCATCAGCACGAATAGAGAAATCACAGGGAATAAACTCATTTTTCAAAGGCAGATGTAATGAAACGTCAATTTCTTGCGGATCTCTCCATAGTTCTATCAAATGAAGAGGAATACACTCCTCAGTGTACCGTGACCCAAACCAAGGCTCATACTGATCACCTGAAATACACTTGAGAGAGAAATGAGTCAAAACCCAGAAATTTATGTAAAGTTGAATTCTCCTTTGATTAAAAGTTACTATAGAGTTTGAATGCTATCTTATTTATCAAGAATGTCCTTGTGGAACCATGAAAAAGATGGAAAAAAGTGATCACTTGATTCAGTAATAATTTACATCTGCCAAACAATATGTAAATTAGTTCAGTTATTACTTTTATGTGACAACAGAAGAACATAATAAAGTCACTTAATGATGCTCAAATAAGAAGTCCATATGAAAATAAAAAGAAGATAAAATTGAAAATAGAATAATATTACCTTGTGAATGTGTAAAAAACTTTGACAGCACATCAACCCTCATGTTTTCTGGTCTGAAGCAATCAAGAATATCTTTCAAGAGATCCACATCCCAGATCTTGTACAAGTAATCTCCATATATCACATGTTCTGCCGGATAAACAAGCAAATTCTCTGCAACAAAGAATTAGTAAGAGTCTCAAAGCCATTGAATGTATCCATATAATCTATTCATCAACTAAGCTGCGAACACTTGCATTTTGAAATGTAGAAAATTCTAAAGAAGCAATGAAGACAAGATTGACTCCAAACAGAGAGATTGTCAAGGTTAGCTCTCAATATTAGAAAAGGAAGCACTAAACTAATGATTTTCAAAACACCATAAAAACTAGCAGAAGGGGAAAAATTTACAATGCCAACCTGAAAGCTCTGCAGCATAATCATCCTGCGGTTGCTTCTCTGCAAATCTGAATTCCATGTTGTTAATATCCTGTAGTTCCTTAAATATCCATTCTTGTGGACCAACTTGCCGTAAGAGTTTCAAATATTGATAAACAAAACCAATGATGTTGAAAATCTGCATAAAAGCGTCATCATGGATTAGGGAAATTTTTTATAAAACCAGGACTTGGACAAATCTTGCTAAAAACAAATTGATGGTTTCACAAAGTCAATGCAACAACGAAAAAGTAGTTGCTAAAACTAGATAAGTACGTGGCTTTAGTAGCTGCAGGGTGATGACAAGAAAATTGAACTTTATCGATCGTATGAAAGTAAAATGATGAAAACAAGTAACATATAAGGATAGACATAAATAAAATCGCAATATTAGACAAGATAGTGAAGTGCAGAGAAAAAGGCAATAAAAGGAAATTGCTATGATCAATGTAACAATAGACCAGACCAATAGTAGAGCTAATTAATTTCCTCCAAGATTGCTAATCTTGGTCAGAATTGGTCTATAAGAAATGTGCTATAGCAGCACAAAACATGCTCACAAATCAACAAGTGTATGTCCTGTATATGAAAAAAGTGCAGAGCGGGTGATAAATGTTATACCTTTTCCAAGCCAGAGTCAGTGAGGTGAATGGAAATGCCAAAGATGTACGCTATAGAAGATCGATGCATTCCTTCATCTCCAACCCCAGCAGACAAGGAAGTTGCCCACCCTCTAGCTTTGAGGAAGGAATGCAAGCTTCCCTTGCCCTCTGCAAAGTGTAAATTGTATTTACAGATTCAAACTTGATAGAAAGGACAGATGTATGGGAGTCCATCCATATGTGACATAGTAGATAAACATGAAGGATAAAAGTGATATGAAAAAGTACTTCATCAATCTAGAGTAGCTAACAAAAACAAGAACAAAGCTTCAAAGAACTCTTTCCGTCCTACCATCATTAACAATCCTGTGAGAAACACCGCTATTTACTTGCATATGAGATTCTCTTTTCATGGTTTCCTCTGTTTACTTAGTTCATTCATCAAACTGCGAGCATTGACAGAAGTTGGAATACTATATCTTACCATGCCATGTGGTAGGACAGAAAGAAATTTAACAATCCTCTGAGAAACAACACTATCTGCTTGCATACGGGATTCTATTTCATTTCCTCTATTTTGAATGAATATCATAACTCTTGGTGTTAGAAAGGAAAATGATGTAGCTCTTAACTTATATGCAAACATAACTGTGTAATAACTCACACAATGGATTTATTAGGGTTCATTAGCTAAACTGAGAGGATTTAATAGAAGTTGAAATACTACGTCTTACCATGCCCAAGAAGATGTGCTAGATAATCTTCAGGTTTCTTCAGATAGTGCTGGCGAAGACAAGGCAGTGCCCATGTCAAGTCAAGCATATGAACTTCCTTAACTGCTTCCAATCGATAAAGTTTGCCAGCTTTCCAGATAGGACCTTCAACCTGAAACTTCGGCTTTGCTTGAGAACTTTTCTTCACATTGCAAAACAATTCTGTAACCCAGCCCTCAAGGATGTCAAGAGGCTCTGCATTGCATAAATATGTTCATCAACATAAAAGCATTTTAAAGCTACGTGAAGAACAAAGAGTTCAGCTTCAATTAAACTGAGTGGCACCAAAAAATGACTGTGATTAAAAATCAAAGGAGAAAACATACTCTGGGAGCCATAATCCTTTCATATAGTTCAACCTAGTAATCCTTTCATTTATTTTATTAAGGATTAGATTCCATGTAGCACTACTAGTGTTTCTACAATAAGATTTCTATTAAATTATTCATTTCAATTTAGAATACTCAGAGAGAGTTGTCCCAAGTACTGAATGGCACTAGTATGTTTGGAAGAATGGATATGTATATCTCACAAACTCTACATTTCTAATACCAATTCACAAAAACTATCAAGCCCCATTCCCTACAGGATCCCTCATCTATTTGGCAGTTAGGCACTCATCAGCCCATTTAACCTTCATCACAAGAATTCAATTAACTGCACTAGCAGCAGTACACCCATGATAGTAATTGGCGCAAAATAAAAAAGTCATCAGTTCACTTTTCCTTACTAAAAAGAAAAATATTTATATCATATTTTGTTCTTATTAGTTTAGGGTTTAAGTACATTACGAAGTAAGAAGAATCCTT
>JANIHY010000209.1:10292948-10304999 GCA_027479065.1 Erythroxylum brevipes
TCCAAATAACTTAAGAAGTACTAAATAGTAAGAAATCCAATATTAACTAGGAATATAAACTAAATGCTCCTGCATCACCTCCACATTGTATTCTCTTCTGATCTATTTTCCAAAAACATTGTAAGGATAAGAAGATGATAGACAAACCTCATTTTCATCAGGAAAATCACTACTTCCCATGAATAGCATATGCTCTGTAAAAACATACAATTAATACTGAGATCAAAATATGGGGAATTCTTGTTAACAGTATTGAAACTAATAGGTAATGCAATCATCCAAACACTAAGGTCCAAACATTAGATTTAGAAATGATCAGAAGAGCAGGCCATGCGAATGTGAAATTGAGAACAAGGGAAATGGCTCATAAATAACCCATTCTTCACCAAAACAGCTTCTCTTAATATGAATAATTCAAGTTTCATTTTCTAGAAATCAATGAAACCCACAAAGCAAGGAATCTTCTTCACTTCTTCTACAGATGTCCTGCAATTCCGTGGTTCTTATTTTATCTGTAGGAAGGCAACAAAACAATAATGACTTTTTGAACCCTAAGACACTAGTAATACCATGCTGACCATATGTAGATGGCGGTTCTCATTCAATTTATTCAATTTGTTAGTAGCACTTTATAACTGCAAAATTTTCCAAATACTTAGCAGGGCAGATGTTTATGTTTAGAGATTTTCAATAAGGGAATGGTTACATTTCTGAAGATAGAAAAAGTTACCATAGAGTGTTACTCTTTGAATGGAGACAGCAATTAACAACTAGGAAAAAATAAATAGGGTGACAAAGAAATTACAAAACCATGGCTGCATATCCCTATGGAATCAACTTTCAAATATGAAATGGAAGGAAAGATTTTAACTTATAAAGTATGAAGACCATATATCGTTGGGCGATTTCACCACTATATCGTCGGATTTGAACGTGCAACCAGCCACCATTGGGAAGAGAAATCGAAAAGCAAGCGAAGTAGTCTCTGACGAATCAGATTCCGCCACGTAGAAAAGGTTGATTATATCACATGCGATCACCTGTATTTTGCTAACGTGGCGACTTTATAGTGGATCACTTCAAAACCTTAACCTTCGAGTGTGAGTAGGTTTCGAGATGATTAAATTTGGTTGTCTGGATTAAAGCTCAAAAAGGTTGCCATATGGACATGGAAATTAGTGGTTGGATATTGGAATTTCTTCTTCGGCAACAGATTTCGGATCTCTTACTCAACAAGATCGTTACCAATTTCGATTTCCCTATCACCAACAACAATCAACGATTGAAGAAGACACTGATTCTCGGGTCAATTGCCTCAGAGATCGGTAACGCCTCCGTCTCCGAGAAAATACTCGAATCGCTCGAGATTCTCGAGAAGTTGGACCAGAGAGCAGGGGTCAAAATTGTCGATTTGATGAAGGCGGCGTACCGCGCGGTGGCAGTGGAGTGTACGGTGAAGTACTTGGGTGGGAGTCCTCTCAAGCGCGGCCAAGGGAGGTACTTCGAGGCGGTGGAGAGGATTTGGGGAGGGAGAGTTGAGAAATTGGATGAAATGGGAGAGAGCGAGCTGGTTACAGATGAGCTGAGAGAGTGTAGGAACGAGATTGAGGCTGCGATTTGTGATTCAAATGTGTGCAAGAGGCTGCTGGAGAGGAATACGAGAAATGAGGCTCTGAAGCTGGTTAGGGCTTATTTAGGAGAAGCTATGGCGCTTATGGGACCTTCTTTTCTCGAAGCCGTTGCGAGAACAGAGAGGGAGGCGAAGGAGAAGGCAGCGACAGAGTCAGCGGAAGAGTGCGCCGGTGACCGCAATGCGGGTGATACTGATAAGCTTACAGATAAAGGTAAGTGCTTTCGTTATCATTGACATATAATTGTGTTAATCCAAATAGGATTTTGGGCATTTTAATCAAATTGTGCCTTTTCGTCTGTGATTGGCGGCAATGAACATTCTTGATATCGTACAGGGAATCAGAAGAAGGTAGTACTTCGTAAACAGAAGGGTATTTCTTCCCATCAACGTCATAAAGGAAAAGTCAAAATTATTGATTGTGAACAACTGGATGTGGACAGACATAGTTCTATGGAGTTACAAGCAATTGTCAAGGACCCTCTTCCTGAAGCTTTGCATTTAGCTGAAACTTTGATAACTGAAATGGCAAATAAAGTTCTCATTCAGGAAAATTCAGTTGAAACCCAGAAAGGAAGGGATGTAGATGGATCAAATTCATGTGTCGGTGCTGTAATATCTGAAGTGGCAAAGAAAAACTCGAACCAGGACACTTCTTTACAGAGCCTGACTGGAAAAGATGTGCTTGTGCCCATTCCATCAAACAACGAGACTGCTGAGCGTCTTCAAACTGAGGCTAGTACTAGAATTCCATGTCGCAGCAATCAGAATGAGCCGCCTAAACTCAGCTTAATGGAACGGAATAGTACAGCACATACCTATGAGGTATGAAGCCATTTTTCATCTTCAATCCACCGGTTTCTTTCTGGTTACGTGGCAATCAAATCATTTTTACTTTAACCAAGCATCAGTTGTGCATGTAATTTCTACCCTTCATTCCTAAGAATGACCGTGTTGCCTTCCATTGTTTCAAGCTATCTAGAATATCATTATTCTAATGTAGGGAAAATGAATTTTTTGTGTGGAGACATGCAGATTCATGCATGTCTCTTGCGGACATTGGGTATCCGTATGGAATGAAAGGAAAGTTATATTGCATTGGCATGCTACCTCTCTCTCTCTCGCTCTCGTTAAACTTCCACTGAAGATCTAGTATATAGCTGGATGGATTAGCAATTGGATTAAATTTGGTTTTTTTAATCCAATTGCAAACATGTTGGGAAACGAACGGACTATTATTTCTTCTACAAAAGTTTGGCCGGACGAAACTTGCTACGAAGTGCTTAAACTTATCATCTTAAATTGCTTTCACTTCCGAGTTATGTTTCTTTTTAAACCTTGTGGTCCTATGTTTATTTACTTGCTCGTACACAATGGCTTCAATGTTGGTATTTTTTATTATTTTTTAGTGGGATGATTCAATTGATGACTCGCCTGAAGGAGCTGTTAATTACGCAAGTAGATTGCACTTACATAGCCCGAAGAGAAAGGCTGTGTCCCCATTGAAGAAATATGAGGTGCCAAAGTTAGCAAAAAGGAGGAAAATGAAGAGATGGAGCTTAGAAGAGGAGGATGCATTGAGAGAGGGTGTTCAGAAGTATGTAACTGACTTCTGGAAAAAAATCAATTATTTCAATTTGGAAAAAATATTTAACATATGCTTTGCTTCATTTCTTTTAGCATATGCTTTTTAGCAGTCACGACTTTAGGGCTGGCATATTATTTAAATAAACAAGTAGCTTTACCGGAACGCTGTTGCTAGGGATGAAGTGACAAGCATGGTTTGTTCTCATTAGTCCCATTCCCAATTTTGGTATCCAGCTACTTATGTGGATGCCAAATTGAGAAATTTTGTAACAGAAAACCGGAAAGTGGAGAGCTTTCACATTCGTACTCATCTTGTGCAGTTAATATTTCCATGCGTAGTCTATATTCCCATGAGCCCGATGGATCTAGTAGTAATTGCTACTTCAGATAAGCACGATAAAAGAGTGTTCTTTTATTTTTCTCTTTTGATCCTTCTTTTGGAACTTCGTTTGATTTTCTGTGTTCTTGTGGGTTTCATTGGTGAAAGGTTTGGTTATGGGAAGTGGAAGCTTATTTTGAACTCGAGGAGAGACATTTTCGCAGAGAGAACTGAGGTAAACTTTTTTTTTTACCTTTGGAACTCTCTATTTGATTTGATTCGTGTTCATTAGTTCGAGGCATGAAATTCCCAAATGTTTTTCCCAGGTTGATTTGAAGGACAAGTGGAGAAACATGACGAGATATTGAATTTGCAAAACCGGTCTCCTATTTAAATATTTTTGTTGATAAACACTGCTGTATCCCAAGCCTTTTCCCTTTTTCTTGTTTATGTTATACTGAAGCACACTTGAGCAGTTCAGTATTAGACTTTAGCTATAGGGTAGTTGATCCGTGAAGAAGAATGGTGTATAGTTCTCAGGTTTCTGCATGTATGGTGTATGACATTCGCTATAAGGGGTTAGACTTGTCGACTGAATATATAATGTAGTAGGTGAAATCATATATAATTATGCAGCCACTTTTTTCTATTCACTACTTGTTTATAATTGGATGAAGGCCTGTTTGGAAATAGCTGATCAGCTATATTTTGACAAATTGAGAAGTATTTGGCTATTTGACTATATGTAACTATTGATAATTATGTTTGATAATCAACTGATTGAGTTAGCAGATTGAATTTATTCTACTATTTTTGAAAATGCTCCTATGAGGAGCGATTTGCTCCAGCAATTGAGAATTACTGACAATTATGTCTAAAAGTTATTATAAATTGCTCAAGCTGTCATCTTTCATTATGGCTCTCCCTTCATTAAATACTAATACCCTAAACTTCACTGATACGCCGCAATTGAGCACTATTTTGAAATTCCTGTTTGCAATTGGGCACAATCCTCCTCTGTAAAACTTGGAGACATTGTTTTTGCTCTGTAAGTTTATCTTCTCAAGTAGTTGAACGATACAATTGAACGTTACAGTGGCTAACATTATCAGTATACATCGATCAACTTTTGACGTGTGACATCTTCTCTGGTAAGTTTGTCTTCTCCCTTTCCCCTTCTCACTAGCATACTCAATTTTTTTAATTTTTTTTACAAATTTGGCAGTATTTATTTGGATTTTTTATGTTTTGATTTTTGCTAAATTTGATTCATAAGCAAAATTTTCGTTTGTGCTCTTTCCTTTTCTTTTTGGATAATGATTTGATTTATAGGAGTTTGTAATATTATAATGATTTTGCCTAGTAATATGGATTTGATTTATATCAAGGCATGCTTGCAAAAATAATTATCAAATTAGCTAGTTAGATTTGACGTCATTTTGTTTTACTCTTAAGTGGTTCTGCACTCTTGCACTGTTGGTGATTTCAACCGGTTAAAGGTGGAGAGGTGAGACTTAGTTTTATTGTTGACTATTACTTAAGTGTACAAATGAGTAAACATAGTAGATGAGTAAACATAGTAGATTAGCTCTCCTGTAAAATTGGGTCATTTATTATTACTTTATGTGTTTTATATTTGTTTTATTATAAATGTTAGGTTATTGTATGATGATGATTTTTTATGTTGTTTTTGTTTGATGGTCAAAGGAACTTGGCTTGATTTTGATCATGCATTCAAGTTAGTAAACTAATTAACTAGTGAAATTAATTGCAAATTAATTAATTAGTATATATTCTTATCTCATTTTGTATGATTAGATTATACTATTTCAAAAAGGAAACAAAGGAGAAAGTCAAGAGGGAATGATATAGGCAAAGTTTGTTGGCTAAAAGAAACACTTATCTTTTGTGACATTTGTAACTAGTATATTCAAAAAAATAAGGAAAAACTTAGTAAAGTTATTTGTCAAAGATTATCATAGAAGAAGGTAGAGGAAGAGTTTCACAAAACGACCAACTTATCATGAGATAAAAATAAACTTAAAAATAAGTTTGATTAAATGAGAATTAAACGGAGTCTTTGGAAATAATTGGAATGGAAAGAAATGGGATCAAGATGGACTATAAGAAAGGAACAATCGATGTCAATGAGAAATGGTAGACTTTGAATATTAAGGTTAGCTTTTTTCTCCCATTTTAAGTTATTTTCTTTTACTTTAAAGATAAATAGTTAGTTAAATAATTTATATTTAGGTTATTTTTTATAAGAGAACATCAATTTTAAAATATTTAAAGATGAGAGGGCTTAAACATGAGCTTGAATGTAAATTGGATCAGCTTTTTAGATGTTTGATTCGAAGAGAGATTATTTTGTGTTGTGACTAATCCTCCACGAGGACAACGAGAAGATGAAAAAGTATTTGTTCTTTTTCCACCTCATAGTCATAATGTTCATCATCAATCGTCAGGATATCATGATTATGATAATATGGATGAGACTAATGATCTAAACAATTACCATGTGACTGGTGATTGGGAGTAGATGTGGTGACCGAAGAAGATGCAAAAGGGTTTTAAAAAGTGATAGTTCATAAAATAACAAAAGAGCAAGAACTAATTCCACTAAAAGGATAGATGAAGCTGCAGCAATGTATGAGAGACTTGATAATATGATGCAATTCATTCAAGAAAGATAAACTGTAACAACGGAAAAGGCGTTGAAAAACTGAGAAATTTTTGAACCTTCAGACAAACATGCACATGCCTGATAGAAATTGTGTGTTAACCATTTCACCTTCACTATATCACATGGCATTGTAAGTAAAACCATAATTAACACATTGTCTGAAAACTAAAATTTTTCTTATTTCATTTCTCAAACTATAATTCACATTATAGCATTAACCATCATCCATATTTTGCAATGTCAACCTAGAGTGTTTACAACTCAATCTACATAATATGTTACATATATAAGGAAACTAAACAAAAATTAAAACAAACTATTTTCTCAATCCTAGCTGACCGACTTTTGAGTCATATTTGATCTCCACAAGTTATACAAAATCAATTCTATGCAGTCTTAGAAGCTAGGTCGTCGCTCTCTCGAACCTGAAATTGTCAACGTTACAACTTTGATGAATTTTGTGAACTCAGCAAAGTAACCATCCTCGATGGCTTACTCTTGTCATATAACACACAACAAATCATGTTATCATGTAATTCACATCAACTTGATTTTTGTCAAGTAATATCACATATCACATATCACTTGATCACATTTGTTATATTTCAAAAACAAAATTAAAGCATTTCATCATTTCAGTACAATTTTGCAGAACATACACATTGACAAATTACCACATATTTCATACACAAAGTTCTCAAAATTTTGCAATCATTCAATTTATTTATATCATATGTGTATGCAATGTTATGAGCCTCGATTTCATTTATTTCATTGTTGTGACACTGTCCTGTATCCGTTATGGATACCAAACTCTTTCATAATGTTCCTTATCCATTTGGGATATAAGGCTCTTTGTACACATTGAGCCTTAGGCTCTAATCACGAATGTCTGAGCTTTAAGCTCTTTTTAACTGATGATATCAGTCACTATTGTCTCTATATTTCATGTATTGGAATGAAATGCATTCCTCAATTTCATTCATCACATTTGATCAATTATATTTGCATTCATGTTCTTGTTCACAATAATCATCGGAATAGTTCCGGCATGAACATTCAAGTTGAGAACCATGTAGTCAATCTCATTCACATTCAAGTACACTTCCAATATTTTAATCATGCATCAAAACTCCACGAACATTTCATGTCTGGAATTTAGTACAAAATTTAGCGCACATTCATCAATATCAAATTCAATTCAATAATAAACAAAACAAGTCAAGGTGAGATCATCTTAGGTTACTCACAATTACTCCCTTTTTGCTTATTGCCTTAAAGTTCCGACAATATCTGGAAATGGTCACTCTACTTGCTCTTCTATATGCAATCAAATACAATTTCATGTTACCCACATTGTTCATGTAACTGAATATGCATTTTTATAAATGTATTATGTAACATGTATGTTCAATGACATATGCCCAAGTATACTTCTGTAATAAACCAATGCAAAGATCAATTATGCTCCAAATGTGTAAAAATTCATAAACTCATTAACTATTCTAGCTTTTTTTTCAACACAGATTTTCAGGTCTACTTTACATGATCATTATGACAAGGAAAATGGTGTATTTATGTAACAGTTTCTTCTAGACAATTGTTTCCCTGTACCTTAAGTTTCTAATGACACCAAGATCATACAATCTAGTTTATGATCATGCATTCAATTAGCACAATTCATATATCTCAATTCCAATATCCAAAAATTACAAACTTTATACCAATTGAAAGCTAAGAGAATAAGCTACAAATTTTGTGAAGACATCTTTGTCTGATTCAACCTACATCAATACAATTTATTTGATAAAAATAAGACATGATTTCTGTCACGGGTAGTGTTATATCCTAAGCCAAGACTCAATTTCAAGACCTTAAAGAATAGAATTCAAATTCAATTTCTTCTTAAAAATTGTAGCCAAATGTCTCTAAGTCAATTTAAATCAAGAATAATCTCATTTGAAAAATCTACAGATAAAAATATAGCCAAAATATCGAAGCATGATCAATGAAATCATTCCAGTTAACAATATTCCAACACTCTCACCATTTTCATCCTAAATTTATCATTCAATCTTTTCCTAATGGATTCATATCTTCATAAATTTTGGTGGAGGTGAAGAACAACGTGTTATGAGTCTATTGATTCCAGTCCCATATCATTTGGATGTTAGGAGAAGAAGTTATAACAAAAAGAACAAAGGATGTTTAGCGAAAACACTATAGCTAACATATTCCAGCAATTTTTTTTCACCAATATCACCATACATTTCAGTCCTATTCAAACATTATTCTCCTACCATTTAACATGCCTTAAAGCGCATATTGTTACTTACCTATTAGATTTCCAATTGAACACAAAACTTCAGATTAAACCAAGTCTCTAATCATGCAAGATCAATCACGAACTCTTGGTGAAAATAGATTGTGTGGATAACAATATGAAGACCACTTTCATCTGGTTTTCTTGGCTATTTTGTGTAAGGTAAAAATATAGTTTTGGTACAACAATTTGGCTAGGGTTCAGGCAAAATACAGAGAAAATTGGAAGCAATTTCGGTGGACAAAGGTGAGGAAATCAGCAGAAGCATTACTGCTGAAATCTGCTCCCTCAATATGCTAGGTGTAAACTTCTAAACTCACCATATGTCCCAAGGCTTGCTAACCATTTATTCAACAATTATGTTTCCACTAATCCACTCATTATTCTTCCATTTGTCTCTTGCAAATCAGCCCAAATGTCCCTACAAGATTGGTCCACTTGTCACATACTAATTGATTCAATTGTCATTTAATTACTAGTCTATTTGTCACCAATTGAACTATGTTAAATGTTACTCAATTTTAGGCTTAATCATCCTAATTTTTCATGCATCAATTTATCCTACCACTTGGCATTTTTCTAGTCTAAATGTATATTTTAATCTATCAATTTTTCGATCCATAACATTTAATTCCAAATTCTCTAATTGAAATCCAATAATACTAAAATTCAAGACATATCAAACACAATTCACATTATGATCACTTAACATTTTTCATACCCTAGAATAAGTCAATGAATACATTTACAATTATGTTAATATATCAAGAATAAATTTTCACGTGTATGTGAATACTCAATTATACATAAGCATGCAATGCACTTCTAATTTCTCAATGTCCTCTCATATTCACCATTCTCCCCATAACATGGGATGTTACAATAATCCTATTGTCTTATTTGATTTTTGAGATTTAGAAGGTGGCATTTCATTACACTTAGATCGTTTTTTTATGCCCTCGCGCTTTCTCTTTGCTAGTATCAATATATTTTTCTATATTTTTTGGGATTGACCATACATGATCAAATTTGAAGTCTTTTTGAAATTTTAGATCTTGAATGAGTAAATCTTTTGCTTTCTTGAACTGTAATGCAACAATGCAACTTAAGTTAGATTTTAAGGTATAAATCAAACGTATTGCAATTCATACAAAGATTAAAAAAAATAAAGCACTTACAATATCTTGTTCAGAAGCACCACTTGGATTCAAGCTTTCAATTTGTCGAATACATCCTTTGAATTTTCCAATAGCTGTTATTATAGTTTGTCATCGAGCTTGTAAAGATCTCCAAGGTCAAAAAGTTGTGATATGAATTGGTAGCATTTGATGGTACTCAATTATGATACGAGACCAAAATTAAGCCATAGATTGATCTCTACTAGTGACTGGGTCTTGTGAAACATTAAGATATACATGGCATAGGACTCGATCTTCTTCAATTGAATATGATGTACTTCGAGAGATATTTGAAGGCTTTACACCAAAATTTGAGCTTGCCATTTGTTGAATAGGTTTAAAAGAGTGTTATAGTTTAGGATTTCAAAGAGTGTTAAATGAAATGAGGGTATCAGTTTAGTAGAACAAATAAACTATTTATAGAGATGTTATGGAAAAGATAAGAATACTAATAAACGGTTGAATGAATGCAATCTAATCTAACGACTGTGAAGAGATAGAGTTAGATTTTTTGTAGAGATTCCTTATTTTGTCTTGGATATTGTGTGAATAGGATATGAGTACTAATGAATGGTTGAGATTAATACAATCTAATCCAACGGTTGGGAAGAGATAGAGCTAGATTTTTTGTAGATATTGCTTATCTTGTCTTTGGTATTGTGTAGATAAGATACGAATACTAATGAACGACTGAGATGAATGCAATCTAATCCAATGGCTAGAAAGAGATAGAGTTAGATTTTGCAGAGATTCCTTATCTTATCTTGGATATTTTGTGGATAGGAAAATAATAATAACTAACGGTTGAGATGAATGCAATTTAATTTAACAGTTGGGAAGAGATAGAGTTGGGTTTTTTTTTTGCAGAGATTCCTTATCTTGTTTTGAATTATTTCCTATATAAGGGAATAAATCACTAGCAGATTCTTCTTTGAACCTTTCATCATATTTGTCTACAACCATGAGTATTAATGATAGTACTTCTCATATATCATCCTCATCATCGGAGGACAAATTAGATCTCACTTCTGCAATATTAGCACAAAACAGAGCGTTACTATCTATATACACCAATAACAACCTTGCAATGGATTACTATATGAACAATATAGTGAACCAGCCAAAGCACAAAGGCTTAATCTCTGGTCATAGAGTAATTTATTGTGATCGTGTTGTAGTAGATCAAAAACTATGGGATGATTTTTTTGTAGAAAATCCAAGATATAATGCAACAATATTTCGCAGGCAATTTCGAATGAGTCATAATTTATTCCTATGACTTGTTGATGTTGTTAAAGGTCATGACGACTACTTTATGCAATGGAGAGATGGATATGGTTAACTAGGATTGTCTAGTTTACAAAAAAGTAACAACATTTTGAATGTTGGTGTATGGTGTATCAGCTGATTCAACTGATGAATATATTAAAATTAGAGAATCAACGACAATTGAAAGTACAAAAGGTTTTGTCGAGCCATTGTAGAGGTCTCTAGACAAAATTTTCTAAGATCACCGGATGTTAATGACATTGCAAGATTGCTTAAAATTAATGAAGAACGTGATTTTTCAAAGATGTTAGGGAGCTTAGATTGCAGAACTGGACATGGAAAAATTGTCCAATGGCTTGGGCAAGACAATTGGGTATATAGTGGATTCCAAACATTATTTTTAAAGTTGTAATTGATTATGATTTGTGAATATGGCATGCACATTTTGGTTGTCAGGGTCAGATAATAACATTAATGTGTTAGAGGCATCTCACTTGTTCGCAAACCTTGCCAAAGGTGTAGCACCTTTTGATCATTATGTTATTCGAGGAAAAGTGTACGATGTTGGATATTATTTAGCAGATAGTATTTATCCAAAACGGTTTACCTTGGTACTAACTATTTATGATTCCCGAGACTCAAAAAGAAATTATTCGCGAAGATGCAAGAAGCATGCAAAAAGGATGTTGAGCATGCATTTGGAATTCTCCAATCATGATTTGCAATTATCAAGAGACCAACACATTTTTGGAAAAAATCCATATCACATAATATTATGTCAGTATGCATTATAATGCACAATATGATCATTAAGGATGAATGTGATACTCAAGCGACTATAAAAGATTGGAGCAAAACGCTAGCTTTTGAAATTAACATTAATAGAGATAATACAATTATATTTCAAGAATTCCTTGTTAAACATAAGTAAATTAAAGATAAAAAAGCTCATTATGAACTTCGTAATGTATTGATTGAACATTTGTAGGAAAGATATGATAATTCAGAGGATTAGAGGTTAAATGTGCAATAAAATATTATATTTGTGGGTATTATTAT
>JANIHY010000209.1:10334489-10347144 GCA_027479065.1 Erythroxylum brevipes
TATTAGTCTCGTTTTAAATGTCTCAATGAGATCTTTGTAATGATATATTTTGTGTAAAGTAATAAATAAGTTAAATTCAATTATTTAGTCAATTATGTAAATAAATCAATTTGTGAAAGAGATATAAAAGGAAAAAGTTAAAAAGTACATGGTTAAAATTGTCTTTTGTACTTTTGGTGCAATGAATAGTAACACATCAAATTTTGTGTGTTATTATTCATTGCACCAAATTTTACACCAAATTTGGTGCCTTGGTTGGAGATGGCCTAAGTCTATAGTTACAGTGCAGAACAATTACTCCTTTTTTTTTCCTCGTAACTTTGAAACAAGTGCCATGCCGTCTAACAAAACCTTGATTTGCTTGGAAGTTTTCTAAATTAGTAAATACCATGCTGTCATATTTAATAGCTTTCTACTGCACTCAACGCAAATAAATGCATTAAGGAGAGCATGCTTCTATTGAAATAAAGCAAGTTGAAGCAATCATATCCATTGGTACGCCAAACACAAACTAGTAAGTAAGGCTGTGTTAGAGTCGGAGTTAAGATGACACAGAATAAACATTACATTAATATATAGACATAGTGCATGACTTGATTACGAGTGTGTTTCATTTCAAGGGTGTAAGATTAATCTAAAACACAGCATGACTCGGATTGGGATTTATGCTATGACAGGAACTTTGCGTGGTATTTTTTGCTCACCTAGCTTAGCCCCTTACTCCTATTAGTACAAGAGGCAAGAGGTTCTCAAATTTTATCTCTTAAAGATGTTAAATATTTTTTTCAATTTTACATGGGATAAAGCATAAACTAAACATCAATATTTATTCTAAAAAACAATTAGATTTCATAAATCATTATTAGTAATATGTTTGAAATATAATTTATAAATTGATATGTATGCATAACTTATTCAATAAAAAAATTACTATAATCATAAGAAACTCTAACATGTCTTACATAATATAATGACTATTATTTCAGTACTACATGTTATAAAAAATATATTTGATTTCAATAAAAATAAAATACAAATTTAATAAAAATATTCAATAATTATATTAAGCAAGAACTATAATAAAAGAGTTGATTTACGTTAGTTATATTAAACAAGGAATATGTTAAATTTTTTATATAATTATTCATTGAAATATATGCTGGATTAAATCTTAATCGGTATCGATCATTGCTTATATCATAAAGGTCATGTTAAATCATCAAGATATAGAAGTGAAAGCATACGTGAATCTATTCTTATAAATAGTTGAGTTTCTCTTTTATGATTTTCAATAGCAATGGGGATATTAATATAAACATAATAGCCAAACTTACATTACAGAACATGTGAAGAAAACACAAAGATTCTTCATAAATCTACACAGAAATATCTCAGATCAAGAACACAACTGGAAGAAACGAAGATGAGAGGAAAAAGTATCTGAAGTTTACAAGAAGGAAGAGACTCTCGAATGTTCTAAGTAGACTGAAGATTTTGAGCTAAGCTTCACTTATGTTTAGACACACGTGAGGCACATCAAGCATGGTCACAAAATGCACAGCACAAGAGATCTACTTAATTAAACTCAACACTTCATTGGTTTCAGATGGAAGCAAATAAAAGAACAAAGGCTTTTCAAGTGAGTCACGTGGAGTATATGCATGGACCCAGTCAAAAGCATGTGTGAAAGGACAAGATAATTAAAGAGAGTCTTTAATTAAAATCACGTAGACAAAGCTAGCATATGTTGACTCAGTTAAAGGCAAGCACTATAAATAGCCAAGCCAAGCATTCAGATATAGAGAGATAGACCAATACAGTCAAGTCAGTTGAATTTACATTCTGCAATTAAAGTGAGGAAATAGAGAGTGCTAGAGTACATTACAAGTGGGTACTAGAGAGTTTTTGGGAAAACTCTTGCAGGTGTCATTGAACACCCAATCTCTTGTATGTTCTCCATCCTTTAATCCTAATAAAGATCCGATGTGTGTGATTGACCCTTGGACGTAGATAGCTTTGTGCTATCGAACCAAGTAAATTGAGTGTCTTCTTTACTTTTTGCAAAGTCTTCCATCTCTGCAAAATCAAAACCAAGCAAATTATGATCAGTACAGGAAAGAGTTACACAGAAATATATCAAAGATTTCTAACAGATTGGTATCAGAGCCATTTTTAGAGTTTCTGCCCATATTCACTAGCCAAGAATCCATCAAGAAAGTTCAAGTACAAGTCTTTGATCCTACAAGATGGTGGGAAAAGAGATGGAAGTATTCACTGGAAAGGAGGACTTTGCAATCTGGAAATTACAGATGCAAGCCCTCCTTGAATCCTATGAGTGCTTTGAAGCCATAGATGCAACATATGAAGATGAACAAGATCCCACAAAGAATCTCAAGAAAACAAGATTAGCACATTGCAAGTTAATGTTGCATCTTTCACCAATTGTCATCAAAAAGGTGAAAGATTGCAACATAGCGAAGATGCCATGGGATAAATTAGATAAAATTTACTCAAAAAGGTGCTTACCTAACAAGATGACATTGCTGCACAACCTTGCCAACTTCAAGATGAATACAACAGTAACTTTGGAAGACAATTTAGATTACTTCTTCAAATTAATTCAAGATCTTGAAGCTACTGGAGAGATCATTTCTGAAGAACACCAAGCAGTGGTGATTCTAAAGTCCCTACCACAGGAGTATAATGCATTCAAAAAGGTAGTGAAGTATGCTAGTGGTGATGCTCTAACTGTAAAGAGGTTGTTGACTCCTTGATGGAGGAAGTAATAGACAACAATCACTTCAAGAAGGAACCAGAAGTGATGTTCTTGGACAACAAATCCGAGAACAAATCAACACAACATGGCTCAAAGAAAGATGGGCAGAAAACTAAAGGAAATGGCAAACAGAAGAAGACTGATGATGATAAGAAAAAAAAGGTAAAGTTAAAGGTAAGAAATGTTTTTACTATGATAAAATTAGCTATTTTGCTAGAGATTGCAGGAAGAAGAAGAAGGATAAAGAAGAAGAGAAGGCAGATGCTAGAAATGTTGAGAAGCTTGAAGAAACCAGTGAAGATGAGACCCTTGCATTGACAGCCGAAGCAGATGAGCCAACAACAGACTGGATCCTTGACTCAGGCTGCACAATGCATATGACTTCCCACAGATAGTGGTTTTCTACCTTTGAGAATTTGTCAGCTAAGGTAAGGGTGGCAGATGCAGGGAAGCAAGATATCAAAGGCATTGGCAATGTTTCCATAAAGATGCATGATTGAAAGAGAAGAACATTGAGCAATGTGAGATATGTCCATGGAATTAGAAGGAATCTCCTATCCAAAAGTGCTTTTGACAAGCAAGGATACAAGATCATATCCAAAGATGGCTTGAGAGAAATCATAAAGGATGGAAAGGTGGTTATAAGGGCAATTGAGAGAGGAGGCCTATACTATGTTGTAGGAATCACATAAATCAACCTAACAGTAGAAGAAAAGGAGCTGAACTCAACAATCCTATGGCATGCAAGACTAGGACATGCAGGAAACAAGAGTTTGAAGCACCTTGAACAACAATGGCTGCTACCTAATGCTACTATGAAGAGAATTGACTTCTGTGAATGATGTATCCTAGGGAAACATCACAAAACTCCTTTCCTAAAAATTGCAAGAAGAGCCACTACCAACATGGAGTATGCTCACAGTGACTTATGGGGGCCAGCACAGACTCAAACCATGGGAGGAAAGAGATACTTCATGTCAATCATTGATGACAGATTTTCTATCTCCTAAAGTCTAAGGATGAAGCTCTAGAAGCATTCATCAAGTGGCATACACTGATGGAGAACCAAACAGGAAAAAGGTTGAAGTGTTTAAGGACAGACAATGGCTTGGAGTTTTGCAACAAGGATTTTGATGACTACTGTGAAAAGAAAGGCATTCAAAGGCACAAAACAATCAAAGCTACTCCTCAATAGAATAGAGTAGCAGAAAGCTTTAATAGGACACTCCTAGAGAAGACAAGATGCATGCTGCTATCTTCAGGCCTATCCCAATCACTATGGGGAGAAGCTATAAAAACAACAGCCTACCTAATAAACAGACTACCTATATCAGCAAATGAATACAAGACTCCTGAAGAGGTATGGAGTGGAACTAAACCTAATTTAACTAACTTGAGACCTTTTGGATGCAGTGTCTACATCCACCAAATAGAAGGAAAGTTAGAACCTAGAGCCATGAAAGGAGTGTTTCTAGGATATCCTGAAGGCACAAAAGGGTACAAAGTTCTAATCCTACAGCCAAGAGTTCACAAGAATCAAATAAGCAGAGATGTAGTGTTCAAGGAAACTGAATTCCCACTGCTGAAGCAGAAAGATGGAGGAATGTAGGTTTAGGAAAGTGTCCTATAGCAATTGGGATCAAACAACAGTTTGACTCCCTTTTATGTCCCGCCCTCCACATATGAGGGAGGAAAAATAGGACCAGCTGCTGAACAGCCTACAGAAGTAGTAGAAGAAAGACATGGCTCCAGTTCTAACACTCAGGAAGGAACAGAACAAGAAGAAGGGGAAACTGAAGCTCAAACACCTTTACAAGACTATCAACTAGTTAGAGATAGAGAACCAAGGCAGGTAATACCTAACAGAAGGTATTTTGATACTAACATAGTTGAATATGGTTGTTTAGTTACAGAAACAATTGAACACGAAGCACCAAAAACCTATGAGAAAGCAATGAAGAGGGCTGATACAAATCAGTGGAAAGAGGCTTGCCTAAGGGAATACTCTTCATTAATGAAGAATGAGACTTGGAAGCTAGTTCCCAAGCCACCCAATGCTAAGGTGATTGAGTGCAAGTGGATATTCAAACTCAAAGATGGAGTGACAGAATCTGACCCTAAAACCTACAAGGCAAGACTAGTTGCAAAAGGCTTTAGGCAAAGGGAAGGAGTGGACTACAAGGAAATCTTTTCTCCAGTGGTCAAGTTTAAAACAGTAAGGATAATTCTGACTCTAGCAACATTAAATGATTGGGATATACATCAGATGGATGTGAGGACAGCCTTCCTATATGGAAGACTAGAGGAAACCATCTATATGAAGCAACCTATTGGCTTCATAGACAAGCAGAAATCAGATCATGTATGTTTGCTAGATAAATCACTATATGGCCTAAAGCAAGCCCCTAGGCAATGGAACAAGAAGTTCCATGAAGTGGTGACAAAACTCAGGTTCAAAAGGAGTGCCTATGATTACTGTCTATACTACAAAGACTTGGAGAAAGAGGAAGTGGTCTACATGCTAGTGTATGCTGCTGATTTAATCATCACAGGAAAGCTGATGAAGAAAATACAAGAAGTGAAAGAAGCCTTGAAAAAGAATTTTGACATGAAATACCTAGGGAGAGCAAAAAAGCTACTGGGAATGCAAATCATAAGGAATGAGGCTGAAGGGAAACTATGGTTGACACAAAGGGATTATATAAGGAAAGTCCTATCTAAGTTCAACATGGAAGACTCTAAACTCAGCCCTGCTCCAATTGCCACACACTTACAGCTGACAGCTGCTAAGAGTCCAGCAACAGAAGCAGAAAGGGAACAAATGCTGAAATATCTTTATGATGTGGGTATAGGTTGTATCATGTACATTATGCTTTGTACTAGACCTGACTTAGCACATGCAATTAGCCTACTTAGCGGATTCATGTCTAATCCAGGTCTAGAACACTGGTCTGGTTTTAAGATAGTACTCAGGTATCTGAAGGGGACCCTAAACTATGGTCTATGTTTTTCTAAGTCTAACCTAGAAATGCATAAACATATAAATTTAAATGGCTATATAGATGCAGATTATGCAGCAGACAAAGACTCACGCAAATCCTTATTAGCATACTACTTTACACTATCAGGTAACACAGTAAGCTGGAAAGTGCACAGAAGCAGTAGTGTCACTATCTACAACAGAAGCAGAATTTTACGCAATCACAGAAGGCCTAAAGGAGCTAATATGACTTAAGGGACTACAATCAGAAATCAAAGTACAAATTTCAGAGACAGCTATACACACAGACAGTCAAAGTGCAATTTACCTCAGTAAGGACCCAGTCCTACATGAGAGGTCGAAGCACATAGACGTCCGACTCTACTTCATCAAAGACAAGGTCAACACTGGAGAAGTCAACCTGAAAAAAATAAGAGGAGAAGAAAACCCATCAGATTTTGGAATGAAAATAGTTCTAATAAAGAAATTCATTTTCTGTAGAGAGTTTCTACAGATAAATGTAGCACCTTGAAAAGAAAAAGAAGGAGTTACCCGTCAATCTCACAACATTAGAAGAAAAGGAAGGAAAAAATTAGGGTTTCAAATTTTTCTAGGGTTTCGGATTTCAGAAATTGGTCACGAATCGAAAGATTGAGTGAGCGTTTATGAAGAAGGAGGGAAAAATGTGAAGAATCACAAGAAATTCTTCATAAAACCACATTGAATCGAAGCAGATCAAGAGTTACAGATGAGGAGTCGAAGCAAAGAGGAAGAAGAATAGCAGAGACATAAAGAGGATAATAAAAGGTGACTCTCGAAGATTCTGAAGGATGTCTGAAGGCTTGACTTAAGTCACTTGAGCTAAGGGCACACGTGACATACAGATAAAATGCAGCACTTCATTTGGAAGACTTTAAAGGAATAAAGGCAAAAGTTTTTAAGAGAGTCACGTGGACAAGGAATGAAGTATATGCGTGGGCCCAATCAAAAGCTTGAAAGAACAAGATAATTAAAGAGAGTCTTTAATAAAGGCACTTGATAAGGCATGGGTATTTGGACTAAGTAAAAGGCTTATGTTTATCATCCAAAGGAAGCAATTCATCCACAACACTATAAATAGCCAAGCCAAGCTCCAAAACACAGAATAACATCAATACATTTACAAGTCGATAGAGTTTACATTTCTCTGTTTTCAAGTGAGGAAATATCTGAGAGTGCTAGAGTACATTACAGTGGGTACTAGAGAATTTGATAGAACTCTTGCAGGTATTCTGTAAACACCCAATCTCTTGTATTTTCTCCCTTCTTGATCCTAGAAATAATAGTTTGGTGTGTGAGTTTGACCCTTGGACGTTGTGCTATGGAACCAAGTAAACTTTGAGTGTCTTCTTTACTTTCATGCAATCTTCCATCTCTGTGAAATCAAACCCAATCAAATTATCATCAATTTAGAAAGTTATTATACAGAAATATCTCAAAGATTTCTAACATGTTCAAAGAGACCTCGGGTCATGGATAGAAGTTAAGGTTGAGAGGAGTGGGAATATTCGGCTAGGTTTTGGAGTTCATTTTTTTTTTATTTTGTTTCGCCTTACTGGAATGGAGGCCTGAAAAAATCTTGTGTTTTGGTCCCCATCTTTTAACCATGCAATTCTAGCTTTTTGGTGAAGAATGGATTAATGCCAAAATAAAGCCTGTTGATACTCGTCGGTTCAGTATCTCTCATTTGGGAGTTGTGAGGATGTTGATAATAGTCAGCTTGGGCTGCAGGAAGTCGAGCTTTACATTCCTTTATCTGACAAATGTGTGTCGAGCTGTAATTTTTAAGAGCAATCTTCACCAGTCTCAGCTTCTGCATCAATTGGAAGGATTTAAATCCTGTAATAGGTTGTTGCCAATATCCAAGAACTTAGGTTGTTTGGTAAGGCCATTTAAGAATCGAAATGGAGTACCTCCAAATTCAAAACTAAACACCTGTTGGAAGTGTATATAGGAGTGGCCAGAGAGGAGATTATCCCCAAAATGGGCAAATGACTGAGGGAAGACAGAGAACCAAGTCGAGTTTACCGAAGCTTGATCAAGCTTTCTTCGAATGAGATATTGGCCCTGTTGCTTGTTTGACCAAGAAAGAAAACGCCCATTAAATCGCAAGTCAGTAAGTGATACATTCTGCAAAAAAGATTCAAGTTCTCTTCTTGTGGTAGATAGCATTCCTCGTCCTCCCTCGGATTCTTGTCTATTTTTGACACAATTGAAGTCACCTATGACCATCCATGGCTCTGTAATAGTGGCTTCAAGCAGATACAATTTGGACCGTAATGTAGCTCCTTGAAATTGAAAGTTGGAAGCGTAAATAAGGGAAACAACAAACCTTCTATCAGAAGCAAAGTCGAGGCAAGACAGTTGTAGATGTTGCTTACTCTCGTCACTCACATGGACTGAAACTTGCTTCGTATGGTGGAAACCTAAAATTCGACCATTGAAGTGAGAGGATAAATTTGTATACACATCCCAATCCTTACCCAAAAAAGTGGAAGCCTCACAGAGATTGGAAGCCCTTATTTTAGTTTCTAGGAGACCTATGATACAGGGTTTTTTTTCAAAACCATATCCTAATCATTGCTTTTCTGTGAGGGTTATTTAACCATTGTACATTCCAGACAAGTAACATTAGGGGGAAAATTCCCCTTTTGAGTTTTTGTTTTTCTTACGAGTTAGCCTTCTACGAGCAATGTTGGTGAATGTCCAAACACTAAAACTGGAGTCCTCACTTTCACTCTAAGTGCTGGAATGTTGTGTAGAGTCCACGTGGGTAGTTGGGATGTTAGTTTCCTTATGGAGACCTGAGGATGTATCTCTTGCAGAAGTTGCAGGAGGCTCCGTGTTGGTAGATTGTTAATTAGACTGCCGATTGGGCTGATCAACTGGATTGATTGGGATTGGCTTGAGTTTCGAGTCTGTTATAACATTTGCAGTGAAACATTTTGGGCAAGGGGAGGATTAGAAAATTGCTCCTCAGGTTGATGACTTGCCAGATCCACTGATGCTTGCAGGTTTGAAATAGGGTCCTGGTGTGCTGAAATATCAGAGATGGACTCTATATGGGCAGCAGGGTTATGACTGTTAAGTTGCTTATCGATATTGACTGTCTCCTGTGTTTCTATATTTGGCAAGATGAGTGAATTCTCCAATTGATTTGGATCCTTGCGTTCACTCGAGGTTGAGGGTGGCTCCAATTGTGGAGCTTGCGGTGCAGGAGCAGTAGAAGTCTCAATGAGTTCCTCGTATCTTTTGTGATGTTATCGATTTCCAGTTGTAGGAAATAGTGACCTCAGTTGATCTAAATTCACCATCTTGATAATAGGCAAAGTATATTTGGCAGGAGGGTATTTCTGCTCATTTAAATGTAGATTTTAGCATAAAATACTTGTTCCATGTTAGCCGTCGGTGTATCCACGCATACAGGTTTGCCGAGTCAAATAGCTTAGGCTTTCAATAGTCCAGAATTCTAAAGGGATGTTGTGGAATTGAACCCAGATGGAAAACACATCAATATAGTGTTGTAAAAATCGACCGAATTAGAGCAGGTATGCATTTAAATAGGACTGAGGGGAATAGTAATGAACACACAGATTTTATGTGGAAAATCTCAAATAAGGGTAAAAACTACGGGCAAAGATAGAAGACTTTGACTATTAGAAAAACTGGAGAATTACAAGAAGAAACTAGACCCATAAAAATATACAAAATATTTTTGCCTCTCTCTTATTCTCTCTCTCTCTCTCACCTCACTTTCTCTCTTCTCTACCTTATGCTCTCTTCTCATCTTCATCTCCTGCCCATTTATAGGCAGGAAAGTATGTGGGATGGCTGGCCATTTGGCCAGCTATCCCCTTAAAATTGTCAAAGATGGTAGGCACAACGGTGCCTACCATTGCTTTGTCAATTTGGGTAGGCACCAAAAACGGTGCCTACCTTTTTTGACACTAACTTTAATACTAGTAATGTAACCAAGAATAGGGTTTTAGTGCAAAAAGGATGGAAAAGAATATGTATGTGTGTCTATGTGCGTGAGCATATGTGGGCGAATCTATGTGTACGTGCTCACTTATGCCCAAAAAGAAATCAAACAAAACTTTTCAAATATTACTCTTTCTTAAACTATGTCAACTAATATCGTCATCCATATTACATCTAATATGGTAAGTGCGGTCCATCTATTATGGTAAGTGCGGTCCATCTAATATGGTCATTCATATTGCATCTGGGAAATTGTTGATTGCATTTTTTGTAAATTTAGCTAAAGCAAAAAAATTGTTGGAAGAAAGTATCAACAAACTAGACTCGAAGGGAAGATCTTTAACTGTTTCAATAGATGGGTTGGAACGTGCAAGGAGCCTTCTTGGAAATCTAGACATTATAAACCCCTTATTTGTTTTCCTTTTTAATAGAATATTTGGCGTGAAATTTTATCTATTATTTTTTTGTAAGAATTGTTAAACTTTTAATTAATGTTAATATTGTTAACATTAAGATTATGAAAGTTTCTTCGTTATGTTTCAGGTAAAGGAGAGCTGATCACCTGCTCAGCAAACAAAAGTTTTGAGCTGTTTTTCGGTGTATTGGGAGGTTTAGGACAGTTTGGAATCATCACGAGGGCAAGGATTGCTCTAGCACCGGCACCAAAAAGGGTACTTGTTGGAGAGCAGATTTAGTTATGTGATTATTATTTTAATCATCATTAAGATTATGATATTTAAAATACTCTTACAAATAAAAATCATTTATTTATATTGCTTGAATTTTTTCTCTGAAAATGCGTGTAATCTACTTGCTTTGTTCTTTCCTTTGCCTTTTAATATTTCTAGCAATTGAAAAGACATACTTCTAAAAATGTGTTTTGAGATGATTCGAATCACAGGTCAAGTGGACAAGAGTGTTGTATACAGAATTCTCTACTTTCACCAAAGATCAAGAGAGTTTAATTGCAATTAGTGGGAGAAAAGAAAGGAATGGAGTGGACTATTTAGAAGGTGGTATTCTATTAGACAACGGCACCCCTAATGCTTGGAGCACTTCCTTCTTCCCACCTTCGAATGTTCCCAAAATACTATCCTCGGTGAAAGAGCATGACATTGTCTACTAAATTAAAATTTTTTATTGAGCATCTTGGTTAGAAAACTTATTTTTAGTTACATAAGTCTAATAATCTAATAGAACTCCAAGTCAAAAGATCACATAATGTAAGAATCAAATTCCCTTAACTTGATTACAAACATCAATTGACTGATCGAGATATAAGGTTATGTTAGTTTAGACATGATATAATTTCGATTACGATTGTATCGATGTTTGCATATATCTAAATTATAGATAAAGCCAGTCTTTTAATTGTTACATAATGATGAAGAGGTCATTTTCCAACAGCTAGCAATCCAGATTATATAAATTTGGACGTCGTAAATTCTAGAATAGATCAACATACATATATACCTGAAATTTATCACATAATTCTACACAATATCTATCTGCTGTTAATAAAATTAGCTAATTGCAAATAATCAAAATTGAAAAAAGAACAAAAACTACACAGTTCTTTAATATTTTAACAAATTCCCTTTTCTATTTTCTGTTTTCTATACAAAAGGACGTCATTGTTTAATTCTTTGCAATGTGGGTTTCAGGAGTCAAACTCGTGCGTCATGTCCCTTGGGCTAAAGTATATTACTACTATACTAATTATTCTCAACTGACCTGTCATTTTCGCGTTGGTCTTAGGTATAAGCATACATTGTATTTGTACGCATCTTCATATAAACAAAGTCAGCTTGTACATCCGGTTCAACGTATCGTGACTAAGTGAGCTGAATGAGTTGAGGGCAACGATCCTTCACAGTGGTTTCTTTAACTACAAAATTTATTATCTCTGAACCGTTTTCTTTAATCTTTATAAACATCCTAATCTATGCGTTGTGTGAAAGCTAGACTTTATGATTTGTACATACTTATATTTCTTTTTCTAATAACTAGGGTGGATGGTACCTTAGGGCACTGTCGAAGAATGGAGTGAGATCAGAAATCGGAAACAATTCGAACAGTAATGAAATGCTGATCCCCCTTATTGTTGATCTTCATCTGGTCTTTAGGGCACTTATCGAATCCAGAAATTTAGTCTTGGGGGCAAAGAACTTAGTTTTGTAGGGACTATAGTCCTACTTAGTTTACGAATATATATATATATATATTCTATATATTTTTTTAGTTTTGTAAGAGTTATAGTCTTCCCTAGCCCTCCTTGGATCCATCCTGCCTCTAACTAAGTCAACGGGTTATTGTTCAATGAATTTTTTAATTTTTTTATAAAAAAATAGATTGAATTGTTTGAGGTAGTCGTGATTATATTAATGGACAAAATATAGTTAATGACAGTTGGGGTGTGATGAAAGAGGAAAAGACGGCAAGAAGTCAAAATGATAACCATCCCTCCCCAGTTTTGCTGGGAATTTTTAATTGAATGTGAAAGGTGTGATTGAAGCGTATATAATAAGAAGCTTCAAATAATATTGGTTTCTAAACGTAAATGGTACAACGAGCGATTACATAATTAAGTTTAACTTATCGCCATGAATTCATCAAGAAACTATGAAAGATTTTTATCGTGCCATGAATCTTCTTTTAATAAAATCATTGATGTACAAATTTACATTTATTGAAGCAATGAATTAATTTTGTAACAAATTAAAAATTTTAGTATTTTATTACAATTTTTATATTAGTATTGTAAAATTTAAAAATTTTAAATTTAATTTATCCTTTTTATTTCTCTTGTTTTCGATTAACAATTTTTCGACAAATGAAGTCTCTAAAAAAATAATTAAATACAATTTATGAAACCCTTT
>JANIHY010000209.1:10463851-10477272 GCA_027479065.1 Erythroxylum brevipes
ATGCATAGATACATAATGGCTCAAAAGATATCTTTGGCAAGTTAGCATCAACCCAAATGCAAAAAGCACACACTGAAGGTGTATCTTCGCTCAATCTTAAAAGAATATCCAAATCCTTAAAACTCATCTCCTATGGTTTTAAAACAAGTACACCTATGATCACTTTATACATTATAAACAAATGCGTAGATAAGTCAATGAACTTTCATTAATGATTTTCACATAAGAATTTCATAATGATAAGACTAATCCATAAAGGGAAAGGAAAAACAAGCTACCTGGTTGAATCCCAATCATTCTCTAAGCATGTCCAATTTGGAGGAAGAATGGCATCCAAAGGAAGTTTATGCCACTTTTCCTGATTCCTGGAAAAACATCCTGTCAATTCAGCACTAAACAATTATAAAATAAAATTTTATAAAGCAAATTGAAATTTCTCCATTTTAATTGGCCCTTTAACCTCTAGGTCTGCTGATCACATAGCTGGTTGAAAGCTAAACCAAATTTGAATTTAACAAGTATTTTACAAAGTTGAATTATCTACGTAAATTCAAATTTAGCTCCTTATTTTACCATTGCATGTTCAAGTGCGCTCATGTTTGCAAATCAACTCATTGTAGTTATTTAGTCAATAATGATATAAAGTTATGGCATATATAGCGTAGTAAAAAATAGAATCACACTGAAGTATGTGAACAAAAAAAATTGTGACAAATAATAAGGGTAAAGAGTCGTGAAAAGAGATAACAACAAAACAGCAGAATAAAGCCAGTTCTTTTCTCATTAATTTAAAGTATAAAAGAGGAAGGGAAAAAAGATGGTAAGCCCTTAGCCATCATTCATAGAAAATTCTGTCCCTATAGTCATCCCTTGACTCAAATAAATAATTGTCAAAAGTATGCAAATGTTAGACAAATCTCAAGCTCATTAAGTTTCAACTTTGCAAAGCGGAGGGATAATCCTTATTGCGTAGTCATTACTCCAAACTGACAAAAGGAAAAAAAAAGAGTTGGATCATCCTTCACAATAGAAAGCATAATATGCATAATCAAGACTGCACGTGATTCCTGATTGTTGAGCTGTGGTCCTCTTTCCTAAAACTGGAGACTTCTAAACATCAGAACAAAAATTAAGTGTATGGTTTAAGCTCACAAGATCATTAGCAACCTGATTCAATCAACGACATAATTTCTTATATCCAAAGTATGACAAAAAAAAAACTAATTGGAAGGACAATCCCACTGTCATATTCTTCAAATTAATGTTTCTCAATGGTTACAACGCTTAGTTTGACTCTGGGGGCAGGACAAAGCAAATACTGTGCTTCCTCCCATGTCAGTATTAGCTCAAGAGCATCTTCATTGTGAATAAGTAGCCTCTTAGTTTTAGGCCCAATATTTGAGTCCTCTACTTTGCAATTGCCACAGGCCACCGTAATGACTCCCCTTCTATCCTGCTTCCACTATTCTCACTTTTGTTCCAGCCTGCCCTATCAGCTAGATTTAAATGTTATGACAGGGCACCTAGGTTAGGATCAATGATTCAAGAAAGACCTTAGAAAAGACCAGAATAACCATTTACAATAGGAAAGTCTTGACAGCACCAGAAAAAGAAGTGTTTATGGGAGAAGCAGTATTAAGAACAACTGTCGTCTGGACATCCTGTTTAAACAATAATAATGCAAAAATGTTATCTCCATTCCGAACAGTTAATAAAACATTATGATACATCTGAGCATAAGAAAGAGTTACTTTGTAGAAGTGCTAATGAGGCTTAACTTGTGTATCTAGTGGGTTGTCCGTCACTTTGCAAAATCCTATGACAAGTTTTCCCCTAGGATCCATGACAAAAAGAAACCAAATGTGAGAGAGAAACTTAATGATTTGTGCTCCAAAAGGGAAAAACACAAAACCATAAATCATTAAGGACCATGTAAAACAAAATATGCTTCTAACTATTCTATAGCGTTGGAAGAGGCAAAATTTTGAATCAAGTCAAATTAGAAGATTTATACACATTAATTATTTCAAAATGTTCTCCTTCATGCCAACGTTAAACAAGCTATCATTTCATTCATGTATATGTTGTAGTGTCCAGCTCTATTCCGTGTTCGTATGAGTTTTAATAGAAAGTACTAGTAGCATTTGTTTAGAATGATGTGGAACATAACTTGGGCACTTATGTAAAGGTTTCAAAATTATCAGTATCATAGAAGACATCAGATCAAGTATACCTGTATCATCTGCTTGTAATTGCATAGAATGTATGCAAGTAAAAACAAAAGGCAAAGTATGAATTGAAAGATATATTTTGTATTTAATTGAAGAGGTGTATATATACACAAGTGTACAAGAGAAAATCTATAAATGCTCCTACAATAATGGAGAATCATTCAAATTAAAATAAACTACAAAATCAGGAATAGAATAATAGTAAAGCAGAAGACTATGTCATCAAGATATCATAACAACTGTTATGCAAATGTACCCCACTCAAGTTGGATGGTGTGGAACAACACCCAGCTTGGATAGATGACGGGTGAAAGATTCTTTAGGAAGCAGTTTGGTAAGTGTGTCAGAGACTTGATTTGAACTTTATATATGTGTGACGATTAGCTGTTGTTTCTGAATATGTTCCTTGACATAATAGAAATCGACAGCCACTTAAGAATAGGATCATGACATAGGTAAGTGACACCTAAGTTGTCACAATAAATGATAGGTGGCTAAGAAAGACTAACACTACGCTCTTTGAGAAGATTTTTGATCCAAGTTGTTTTATCAAGAGCACTTGCAACCGCTCGATATTTGGCTTCTGTTGATGATCGGGCAATTGTTCGTTGTTTCTTGGAAGACCAGTTAATAGGATTAAGATCAAGAAAGAGAACATAACCTGTAGTTGAACTTCAATCATTGAGATTGCCTGCCTAGTCAGCATCTGTGTAAACAGATAATTTGAGACTATTGTTGGGAGTAAAACGAAGGCTATAGTGGGTCATGCAGTTAAGATATTGGAGAAGACGTTTGATAGCCTTCCAGTGAGTTTTAGATGGGGCATGCATAAATTGAGATAACTTGTTTACAGAGAAGGAGATATTTGGCTTAGTGAAAGATAAGTATTGAAGCTTACCAATGACCTTCCTGTATTCAGTTGCATCATGGGGTGGTGTGTTATCGTTGAGTTGCAAGGTCTGAGTAGAGCTCATTGGCGTTTTAACACCTTTGCACTCATGCATATTAAGGTCATGAAGAAGTTCTGATACATATTTTGGTTGCGAGAGAACCAGGCCTTTTTCATCATGATGAACCACAACACCAAGAAAGTACAATAATGGACGAAGATCTTTGAAAGAAAAACGAGATGCTAAGGAAGAGATAACTTGTTTAACAGTTGCTGTATTATTGCTAGTGAGGATGATGCCATCTACATAGATAAGGAGATACACAATGTCTTTGAAATGATGCCAGAAAAAGAGTGACGGAATTGATTTTGATTTAACAAAGCCCATGGATAGCATATGTGATGTTAATTTATTGTACCAAGCACGTGGCACCTATTTAAGCCTATAGATGACTTTACACGAATGAATAATATGTGTTGGGTGAGTAGAATCTTCAAATCTAGGTGGCTGATTCATAAAAACTTCTTCTTCAAGTGTCCTTTGTAGAAATGCATTATATCTAGTTGGTTCAACACCCAGTTGTTCTGAACAACAATAGAGAAGACAACCCGTATTATGGTGGGCTTGATGACTGGACTAAAAGTGGAGTGATAATCGATGCCAGGACATTAGGTAAATCCTTTGGCAACTAAACGAGCTTTGAACCGATCAACTGAGCCATCTACTTTCCTTTTGATCCTATAAATCCACTTACAATTAACAATATTTTTATTAGAATTTGGGGGAACCAATTCCCATGTTTGATTTCGAATTAATGCATCAAATTCAGCTTTCATTGCTAACCTACATTGTGAATGTTTTTGTGCTTGTTTGAATGTGTGAGGTATAGATGGGATATGAGCATGAGCAAGGTAATCAAAAGGCTTTCGAGGGTAGAAAATATTGTTTTGAGATCTTGTGGTGGGACAGTTAAGTGGTGGAGGGACGGGAGGAGGTAGAGAATGTGGGTGTAATGTGGGATTGATACTTGGAGAGATTGTGGAAGTAGGATTAGATGGTTGAATTTGAATAGTAGTTGGCGAGATTGTTGATCGACGGTGATATGTATAGGGAAAGGGTGGAATACGATTTTGCAAAGATTGAATAGGTGTTGGTTGTTGAGATGTAGAAGAAACAGATTGTGAGTTACCTGAATTATGGAACTCCCTTGATTCTGGTTAGAGGAAATTGACTAATTCAATTGACGACTGGTGTGGGTTTCTCGAATGTTGAGAGGCAAGGGAAGGGGGAAGAAGGCTAGGATTCAGTTGTAGTTGGTGGAATGTGAGAGCTGTCTTCAGCAAGCTGCCATGTAAGAGAAGAGAAACAATGTTGAATATATGAAAAATGTTTTAAAAGGAAAAGTATTTTTGAAAAATGTAACATCCCATGAGATATAAAATTTGGAGTTAATGGGATCAAAACATTGATGGGAATAATGAGCTTGAGAGAAGCCCAAATAAACACATGGAGTGTACTTAGGTCTAATTTTATGGGTAGTATAAGGTTTAAGCCAAGGGTAACACAAGCAACCAAAGGTTTTTAGGAAGTGATAATTGGGTTTGACACCAAATAATTTTTCAAAAGGGGACTAATATTGATTATTATTAGAGAACCTTCTAAGCAGACAGTTAAGGTACAAGTTGAGCCTATACTAGTAAGCGATCAGACGATACATATTCTAAGTCATGAAGAATGAAGACTTTCAGTTGAGAGCTCTGAATGTACAGATGGATTTGGCTTAGGATGAAGCCTTGATCGCTACTTTGAGGCTTAGGCCGATGCTGCATGACAGGATCAGGAGAGTTCAGGATAAGGATCCTGCTATGGTGAGACTGATGGAGAGAGTGAGATCAGATGTGCCTTCTGAGTTTGAGTTGAGAGATGGGATTTTGTGGTTGGGGCAGCGATTGTGTGTTCCAGATGTTGATGATCTTAGGCGTGAGATTTTGGAGGAGGCGCATGTGGCTACCTATGCGATGCATCCTGGTTCTACTAAGATGTATCGTACGCTCAAGTTACATTTCTGATGGCCTGGCATGAAGAGGCAAGTGGCAGAGTATGTTTCCAGGTGTCTGACGTGCCAGCAGGTTAAGGTTGAGCACCAGGCTCCAGTGGGTAAGCTGCATTCGTTGCCCATTCCGGAGTGGAACTGGGAACGAATTGCAATGGACTTATTATGGGGTTGCCTAGGACGTCGAGTCAGCATGATGCTATCTGGGTCATAATGGACCAGTTGACTAAATCGGCTCACTTCTTGCCAGTGAGGGAGAGCAGTACTCTTGATCAGTTGGCCCAGAAGTATGTGGCGGAGATTGTGAGACTGCATGGGGTCCCTGTGTCGATTGTCTCAGACAGGGATCCCAAGTTTAGTTCGAGGTTCTGGAAGAGCCTGCAGACTGCTATGGGTACTAGGCTAAATTTCAGTACAGCTTTTTATCCTCAGACAAATGGGCAGAGTGAGAGAACGATTAAGATTGCTGAGGATATGCTTCGGGCTTGTGTATTGGAGTTCAGAGGAGCATGGGATCAGTATTTAACCCTTATAGAATTTGCGTATAATAATCATTATCACAGCAGTATTGGGATGGCACCTTATGAGGCTCTGTATGGAAGGCAGTGTAGGTCGCCGCTGTATTGGGATGAAGAGTTATGTGGATCAGCATCGGAGAGAGATGGAGTACAGTGTGGGAGATAGAGTATTCCTCCGAGTGTCGCCTTGGAGAGGAGTTCTGAGATTTGGCCGTAAGGGCAAGTTGAGTCCTCGGTATATCGGTCCGTATGAGATCCTAGAGAGGATTGGACCTTTGGCGTACAGATTGGCCTTACCGAGTGAGATGTCGCAGTTGCATGACATCTTCTATGTTAGTATGCTTCGGAGATATCGCTCAAATCCGACCCATGTGATTCCGGCTCAGGAGATAGAGATAGCCAGTGATTTGAGTTATGTGGAGGAGCCGGTGTGGATTATAGGATCGCGGGTCAAGCAGTTGAGGAGTCGGGTGATTCCATTAGTGAAAGTCCTTTGGAAGAATCACTCCACTGAGGAGGCGACTTGGGAGACTGAGGAGTACATGAGGAGGCAGTACCATCACCTGTTCGACCAGTCAGGTATGAAATTTCAGAACGAAATTTTTATTAGGAGGGGAGAATTGTAACATCCCGTTACCGATGTGAAGGGCATATCGGTAATTCGGATGGATTAAGACTGGGTGCATTCATAATTTGGTTTGCATATGCATTTATAGCCTCTATTTTATTGATAACTGATTGATATTGCACAAGCATATGTATGTATATGCATGTATGACATTTTTCCGACCTGATTGTGTGAATTGAAAATTGGGTGAAAATTTTACAGATTAGGGTTTAATCATATAATTGGAGTGAGAATCGGACTTAGGGATTTGAGAAATGAAATTGGAGTGTAGGAATATGTGTTTTATAATTTTGAGGATTTATGAGAATTTTTCGGGAATTTTTAGAGTTATGGGTCCAGACCGGAAAATTGGCTTGATGACTGATAAATTGAATTCCGGTTCCGACATTGATTGACAATTGGCATGAAATACTTGGAGTTATGATTTTAGGAATTTTATTAAAAATCATTGCGAAATTGGGAGAGAATTAGAATAAAAATTGGATCGTTAGACCCTAAAATTTGGGCATGTGGCAATTGATCTGCCAAACATGCCCTTAGCTTATAAAGCCTTATATTTAAACCCTAACTCTTTGAATTTCTCCACGAAGCTTGTTCCTTTGTCTTTGAAAGAGAAATTTTCTCATTGATCTCCTTCTTCTCTTCGTGGATCTTCCATCTTGCTTGATTCCTTCCATTTTCTTCTTTTAATTACTCCAATCATCCTCTTCTACCTAGCTTAAGCCTGGGATTGGAAAAAGAAAAATGTTTGGTGCTTTGTGATTGATTGCCGTGGGTGTCGATTGTGTTGAGGGTTGGAGTTCTTGGTGATTTCTGAAAGGTTGAAAGCTTGAATCAAGTAAGTTACTACTTTTTATGTTTTAAGTTGTTTAATTTGATCATTGAACTAAGTTATTAATTGTTCAGAGATTTAGAAGTTTTCGGATGATATAGGTTTTAGGAATTTTGTTGATTTTGAACTGGTTGTTTGTTGAATAATGATCAAATGATGGGTTTGAGGTTAGAAATGAGTGGTATATAGAGTTTGATGTTGTTTGTGAGTGTTTAGAATGGAATTGGATGAATTAGAATCAGAATATCTGAGAATTTCTGGGTTTCGGGTGTGAATCTGGGTTTGTACGCTGCGACGTGTGATGAACACCCCGCGGCGAGCAAATTTGCTTCGCACGCTGCGGCGAGCGATCCTGCGCCGCAGCGAGGGCGCCTTTTGTCCGAAGGTAAATTGGTTTGTTTAATTGGAAAGTTTGAGGGTTAATTCTTAATGGATTGGTTAGTGAATTATGAATCTTGATTTAGAGACTAAGAATTTCAATTTAGAAGAATGAAATTTCAGAATTTAATTTGGTGATTCTCGAAATCGGATGGTGATCGAATAGTGGATTCAATTTCGATTTGCGGAAAAATCCTAGGTCTTGGAATTTGACTTTGAAGAGTTTTGAACTTGGGCAATTGAATTATGGTATTGGGAATTGCTATGAATTTGAGTGACAAAGAGTGAATTGGTCAGATTCGGGAATAAGAGTCGGAAATGTCATAACATGTATAGTACGCAACCTATTCAATGCATATGCATTATCGATTATTGGAATTGATATGATTAGTGATATTTTCGTATTCTGATTGTTATAGAGGCTCAAGTGGAGCGTCGATCGTCCGATGTGGCAGAGACTTCCCGGCAGTAGCTTGGAAGTTTAGAGGTGACTAACCTAGTTGGTTCCTCAATCTCTGATGTGTTAAATGCTTTGTGTGAACTATCTGTGAATCTGATTGAATGTTTCGCATGAGATGTGTTATCGTGAATTGTGAACGCATGCTAGGCATGAATAGAAATCGATAATTGATAGTTGTGACTGGAGCAATTCTGATTGGAGCTATAAACTCAACTATTGTGATAAGAGAATAGTGCATACCCAGAGGGCTCTCCTATCCCTAATGCGCGCGGGCAGTAGTGCATACCCAGAGGGCTCTCCTATCCCTAATGCGTGCGGGCAATAGTGCATACCCAGAGGGCTCTCCTATCCCGAAAACGCGATTTCTGTTTAATGTGCCCAGAAATGGGATAATTCGGACGCTCAGTCACAACACCAAAATGAAATGGAAATCATCATGCATTTAGTATATGAGTGTGTTGTGAATTGAAAATGAGTTAAATGTAAATGCATGGTAATTGTTTAGAAATTTTATGATTGTAATTCTGAGTGTACTATTGTCTCGTTCTGTACGCAATTTTGCGTAATGCATGAATTGAGTGAACCATCGATGATGGTTACTCATTGAGTTCGCAAACTCACCCAACATTGCATATATTTTTTAGGACAGTGTTAGCGACTCCTAGCTCCAGTTTGCGAGACTTTTCCTGCTGTGTGAGTGCCGGCGAGAGGAGCATGGCCCACAGGTCGGTCAGCTGGGATCTTTTGGGGGATGATCTAGTTAGGAATTGCGTTAGTCCTTTTGGTTATGTACAGTTGTAATCGGATAGAATTGTGAACTTGTGGTTTTCAAGAAAAGAAATGAGAAGTACCTTTTTGGTTTTAAAAATTTAGTGAATTGATATTACTGCTTTATTTCCTTGAAGCCATAAGGTTTATAGAAATGATTGTATCGTAGTGCACACTCATCGTAGGTTATGTATCGGTACGACCTACGGGCGTCCCGGTGTATACCCTACGGTAAGGGGGCGCTACAGTTTTACATTCGCTGCTTCTCTATTGTGTTCTGCCAAGAATATGCTCGAAGGACATTATGTCAATAAAAAATGAACATTTTTTGTTTCACCTACTGAATCACCAACCCATTAATCATCCATACTTGATTTTGAAGTTCATGATGAAGTCAAAGGGAGATTCTAGTTCTTTACCTTATGGTATGCTATTGACAAGAATTTTTAGAGAATATGGAATCTTACTTGACAGAGGTAACAGGGTAAAGATGGATGTGAAGAACATTATTAATGCCACTATTATTCAAAGAATGGGAATAAAGTTTGAAGATGAAGCGGATACAGGTTCTACATCAAAAACAAGGTCAAAAGAGGAGCTTATAGTAAGACGGAGCAGGAGTGAATGTGTTACGTCTGAAAGAAAAACAAAACCTCGATCGATAGGAAGAACATCCGTAGAAGAAAAGACTAAGAAATTGTCTGATGTACTAATAAAAGCTAAGACAATTCTACAGAAAAAGGAAAGTTAGGTTCAACAATCATCACAACAAATGTCATTGGAGAGAAAGGTGGATACACTTCAATCAGAAAAATTCAAACAGTCAAGAAGGTCACCAAGACTATTGACCTTATGATAACAAGAACAGAAGAAGCAGAAAACTCTTATTCTTGGTGGAGATTCTGAAAAGCAAGAGAAAAGACAGCAACCTACTAGATCAATTGTCTCTATTTTGCAAAGTCAATCAGCAAAATTATCCGGAGAGATAGAGATAAAAAAAAAGTTAGTAGTTGAGAGGAAAAAGTCTCAATAACAACTTTCTTCTAAACTGACAGAAGAACAAAAGAAGGTGAAACCTAGTCTGAAAAAGGTTTCTTCTTTTGATGTTCAACAGAAAGCTAAGACAGTTGAACATCAATTAGAACCTTACAATCCTTCTTAACCAATCAATAAAAAGGATTTAAAAATGAAGATTATAGAGGAATCAGTATCTGTTCGAAGCAGAAGCTTAATTATTATCAAAGAACCTTCGAAAAAGATAGTCAAGGTACAAATCAAACCTATACCGATTAACGATCGGACAATACATCTTCTAAGTCATGAAGAACGAAAACTATATGGTATTTTGTGAGATGAGAAGGCAGAACCATATCCAATGAAGATTTCAGAGGATCAGTATACAATCTATCCGATTACGAGTAGAACATCGATAAAGATTGTGCTAGATATAAAACCAAGATGTTCAACCCCCATGAGAAACGAAGAAAAAGGGAAGAAAATTTGTTTCTTGAAGGGAATGAAGATGATCTTACAGAAGAACATATTCAAGTAGCTGTGAAGAACATAGATGATGCATGTATTGCAGCTCAACCTAGAGGTATCTATGTTTCACATCACATTTCAAAGGCATCTGGAAGTCAATTTGGAGTTTATACCAAAGATGAAACTTTCAAGGTAGTTGGCACAGTGACAAAAGGACAGTATAGAAGTATCACGGTTGAAGGTATCAATTTCAACTTAGAAACCTTTGTGCATTTAATCATATATTTCAGACCCTTAGGTTTCATACCTTTAGTCAAAGATGTGTTACACCTTCTTAGGCAACCAATTCTTAAACTACCTAGACCTGATGATCTTGATCTCTCAGAATGAAAACAAACCTTCAAACTGCCCTCAATCAAAATCATAGAGTTAAACATTTTACCTACATAACCATCTGTTGTTGAAAACCTTCATCCGCTTAGTGAAATACAACAAGATCCTACTGTTAATTCGGAGTTTTTGAAACATTTCATCAATTGGACGATAGCAAGTCACAAACAGAAGGAAGTTCAGGAAGCCTTAGCAAAAGAAATTGAGGAAATTCATACTAAGGTTGATGAACTTGGTCACTCAATGGGTGATCTTCATAAGGAAATAGCACTTATACGGGTTATTATAGAACAAGACCTCAAGATGATCCGCACTGACATGCAACATATGTTTTCTGATATTCTGAAGGTGAGCTATCTTTTTTATTAATAACAAATAGGGGGAGAGCAAGGGGAGAACGAGAAGAGAAGATAAAAAATAGAAGAAGAGAAGATAGGAAGCATTGTATATATCTTCTGCATGCATTTCTTATGTTTTTTCTTTGATTATTATTCGTCTATTCGTTTTAATATCATTTTATATTCTAAAATTATGATTATTTGTTATCATAAAAAAGTGGAGATTTTTAAGTCAAGAAGACTTTACTTCTATTAATTTTGATGACAATCAAATAATAATAATCTTAGAAATGTATGAATTGTTTTGATAGGTTTGTTGAGTGTTTAGAAAAATGTAAGTAACACTTAGTCAAACTCAGAAGATGCGTGGTCAACAACAAACGATATATCTACAACAAACGATATATCAGCAACAGACGATACGTCAGCAACAGACGATACGTCAACAACAGATGATACATCAACACAAGTGTGATAATAGACGAAGTGTGATTACAAACAAAGTGTGATAACAGATGAAGTGTGATTACAAACAAAGTGTGATAACAGACGAAGTGTGATTACAGAAGAATTATTATACCAGACGATACAAAAGAAAGCTATTCTAGAATGACAGTCAGTTACTTAGTTGGAGTTAGTTACAAGACTCAACCAATAACGATTTTTAAAGATTCAAGAAGCAGTTTCTCAAGAAGATAGTTGAAGACTTAGGCTATAAATACTAGTTCTAGTCGAAGACTAAATAACGTTTTTACAAGAGAGAAAATTTTATTGTCAATACCTAGAGAAATTCTATATTAAAAGTGCGAAAGAAGATAGCGAATACATCTATAACGTGAAGCTCAAAAACATCTTTCCTAGAAAGAAAAAGAAAGGCTACAGCCTGAAGAGTTTAAGAAAGCAGATAAAGAATACTTTGTGAGAGAGACCTGAAGAGGCTCTACAAGTGTAGAAAGAATACTTTTTGAGAGAGACCTGAAGAGGCTCTACAAGTGTAGAAAGAATACTTGTAAAGTTGAAGAGTATAGTAAAATCTCAGACAAGCTTTGAGGACTGGACGTAGCGCAAGATTTAGGATAAATCAGTATAAAATCGCAACGTCTATTCTCTAACTCTTATCTTTTACTTTTCTTGTTGTTAGTTTGTATGATGATGATTGAGTTTTTCATATTAATTATGGTTATTATTTATATATGAAATATTTAAAAATTATTATTGTTTCATATTAATTGTGATTATTATTTATTATTATGATTTTTGAAGATAGGGTTGATGTAAACTTATAAAGTATACAACACAATTGTACAATATATCAATAGACTATTTTACACATTTTAAAAAAAATTCCAGAACTATTTTATAAATTTTAAAAAGTTATCCGAAACAGTACTATACTAGAACCTAATCCGAAACCAAAGCAGGTACGGTATTCACAACTTTGATTTAGATCATTTTTAAGGTTGAAAGGATGCTTTATCTTCTAAGGTTTTCACCAAAATTTATGTTAAAACCTCTCGTTTGTTAGTACTTAAAAAATATCTTAACATTTTACAAATCATTTGATTTATCCCTGAAGCTATGTTTGGTTAGATGTAAGGTTTTTAATGGAATAGAATGGTTCATAATAGAATGAAATGTAAATTGACGTAATATTAGAAAATTGGTCTTTGGGAGATATGAATAGGTCCATAATGTAATAAAGTGAAATATTATTTGAAAAAAGAGTTTATAATGTAATATAGTGAAAATTTGTTTATCATTTCCATCATAAACCTCCTAAATTAAAAGTTTCTCATTTTTATTGTTTATAATGAAATAAGATTTAATACGAAACTATCATCTTTTGTCTCATTCCATTCAATTCTATTATAAACCATTCTTTTAAATAATAAAATAAGATTTTTTTTATTTCGTTCTATTAATAAACTGCCATATGACATAGTCTCAAATTTCTATCCGTATCCAATTTTTCATTACTAAGTGACGTTTTTTTAAGTTAGAGGCGCACGTTAGCCACATAGGCTACTGACATGGTCGTCAAATTATTTCATCTTTATATTCTCTCTCTACATAGTGCACTCTCCCATTTTGTAGTTTACTCATTCATTAGTATATTTCTCATTTTCATCCCAAATGTGAAATCTTTTTTACTTTATGGCCCATTTTCTTTTTTCTTATTATTTTTTAATTGTAGATTAATGATTTACTTAGCTTAGGTCAACATCAAATATAGAATCACATGGTTGTATCTTAATAATGGCAATGCATTTGTTTTGACTTTTTACATTAAATTTTAGGGTTACTTTATCAAATTTTCTCCTAACTGTTGAAGACTTCCTATAGTTTCGTTTTTATAACACCTATGTAACATCCCCTCTCCTATAGGAAAGGGTATTTTGGTAATTGGGACGGGTTCGGGATATTAAATTATATCTCGGCATGCGCATACAGCA